>JAZKJV010004808.1:0-410709 GCA_037367405.1 Ottelia alismoides | reverse complement strand
TGGCCTTCCTCAACGCTCATTGCCAGGCCCCTTTGTGCAATCCCTCTCGTACCAGTTTAATGCTCGGCCTGCGGCCAACGACGACTGGTGTCTATGGCCTACTTCCGTGGTTTCGAACGTTGGATTCTTGGAAAGATCGCGTTGCCCTGCCGCAGCATTTTCAATCCCAAGGATATCGAACGCTAACCAGTGGCAAGATTTATCATGGTCCTGCGGGTGGCCCCAAGCAACGCATGCAAGAGTTCGATGTGTGGGGACCTGACGGTGGACTCGGTGCCAAGCCAGAAAAGAAACTCATCCCGCCAACACCCATGGGTAATCACCCATTAATGGATTGGGGCGTGTTTCCGCATCGCGATGAAGACAAAGGCGACTACAAAATCGCCAGTTGGGCCGTCGAACAAATCAAGACGCTGCCCAAGGACAAGCCCTTCTTCCTCGCAACCGGGTTCTTTCTGCCTCACGTTCCATGCTATGCGACTCAAAAGTGGTTTGATCTCTATCCAGACGATGACAGTGTCCTTCCGAAAGTAAAGTCCGATGACCGGGACGATACGCCAAGATTCTCTTGGTACATTCACTGGAATTTGCCCGAACCGCGACTGAAGTGGGTAAATGAAAACCACCAATGGCGCAATCTGGTTCGTTCCTACCTCGCGTGTACTAGTTTTGTCGATGCGCAAGTCGGTCGTATCATGATGGCACTTGAAGAAGCCGGAATCGCTGACAACACGATCGTCGTCTTGTGGGGAGATCACGGATGGCACTTAGGTGAAAAGGGAATTACTGGTAAGAACACACTTTGGGATCGAGGCACCCGCGTTCCACTGATATTCGCTGGCCCTGGTGTTTCCGCTGGCCGATGCACACAACCAGCAGAACTGCTGGACATTTATCCAACGCTGATTGACCTTTGCCATCTGCCGACCCGCGATGATCTTGAGGGCTTGAGTCTTGCACCACAGCTAAAGGACGCGAACACCAAACGTGATCGTCCTGCCATCACATCACACAATCAAGGTAACCACGGAATTCGAAGTGAGAAATGGCGATACATTCGTTATGCAGATGGATCCGAAGAACTATACGATACGGAGAAGGATCCCAATGAGTGGACCAATTTGGTCACCGACCCGAGTCTTGCAACGACGGTCACCGAGCATCGTAAATGGCTTCCCAAGATCGATGTTCCACCAGTCGCTGGCAGCGCTCATCGCGTTCTGACTTATGATCGCAATTCGGATGAAGCCACCTGGGAAGGAACAGTCGTTCGTCGAACGGATCCTATACCTGAGTGAAACTTCCCTTTCGTCGCAGATAAGGTTTGGTTGCTGATTGATAACGCACATGTTTGATAATTGGCAGTACTATGCACTAGCCGGACTGGAAGTCGTCGTGGTGCTGGTGGCATCGGCTCATGCTGTACTGACCAAGCGTGACTCGCGCGGCGCGATCGCATGGATTGGTTTGATCTGGTTAGTGCCATTACTGGGCGCATGCTTGTACATTCTGTTGGGTGTCAATCGAATCAAACGTCGCGCGCGATCCCTTCGCAGTCGATATCCGCATCCGCGACCACAGTTGATCATGCAGGCTTGCTCGCCCACTGAAATGGACGATGTCTTCGGAACCTCGGGCATGCACCTGCGATCGGTAACTACGTTAACCGGGAAAGTCACACAGCGTCCGTTGCTCGGCGGTAACTCGGTTGTTCCATTGATTGACGGCGATCAAGCTTTTCCTGAAATGTTGTCTGCTATCGATTCAGCGACCCAAAGCGTCTCCCTTAGCACCTATATCTTTGACAATGATCGCGTTGGCCACCTGTTCATTGAAGCACTCAAGCGGGCTGTCGAACGCAACGTCGAGGTCCGAGTGTTGATCGACGACATGGGCGCTCGTTACAGTTGGCCGTCAACCGTCCATACACTCCATCGTGCCGGCATCAATTGCTCGACCTTCATGCCACCGTTTATCCCTTGGCGATTTCAGTATTCGAACTTGCGTAACCATCGAAAGACGTTGGTAATCGACGGCAAGCTTGGGTTCGCTGGGGGCATCAACATTCGCGAAGGTGCTCAGTTGAGTGGCAATCCGCGACACCCGATTCGCGATGTGCATTTTAAAGTGGAGGGACCCGTTGTTTCGCACATCCAAGAAAGTTTCGTCGATGACTGGTCGTTCAGTACCGGTGAGTTGCTGGACAGCGAGATATGGTTTCCCGAGCACGAATCAAAGGGCAAGATTTTGGCTCGTGGCATTTCGGATGGTCCCGATGAGCATTTTGAAAGTTTTCGGCTTACCTTGCTGGGGGCGATTGCTGCTGCCGAATCTTCAATACGCGTCGTCACGCCCTATTTTTTGCCTGACGGTTCCTTGTTGACAGGTTTAAACGTCGCCGCCATGCGTGGCTTGAATGTCGACATTGTATTGCCGGGCCTGAATAACATTGCAATCGTTCACTGGGCCACACAGTCTCTATTGCCTCAACTGCTTGAACGTGGCGTTCGCGTTTGGATCTCACCGCCACCGTTTGATCATTCCAAGATGATGGTTGTTGACAACTTGATCAGTTTTATTGGTTCGTCGAATTGGGACGCGCGCAGTCTACGGTTGAACTTTGAATTCAATATCGAGTGTTACAACGAGCCGCTGGCCAGTTCACTAAACAAGATCATTGACGACCGCATTAGTGCCGCTCATCGCATGACATTGACCGAACTGCACGATCGGTCGCTAGCCATCAAACTACGCGACGGAATCGCACGACTGGCTTCGCCCTATCTGTAATGCAATTTCGAGTGTGCCGCGTCGCTCCGCCGACGCGATATGAGTGTGCCGCGTCGCTCCGCCGACGCGATTTGGAAGATTACAGCTCTTGCCCGCATAGCGTACGTCTGGCGCACCAATAGCACACCAGCAGTATGGATCGAAGCAGTATGATAAATGCTAGACGCGTCGGCGGAGCGACGCGGCACACTAGGCCATCTTGCCATGGCGACTTCGGAGTAGTCGAAGACCTTGCAGTAGGTAATAACGCCTAGCTTCGCTCATCATGCTACCAAATTTGTGCCGTGTTTTTCCAACAAGTGCAAGCACTTGGCTATTGCTTCGGCCAGACTCGTTGCCAAGAGTGTCTTCCTCGATCCGAGATACCTCCGACCATTCAAATCGTCGCGTCCATCCGAACGGGCCAACACCAGTGAACAATCGGCCCGCCCCGTCAGCCACAATCACTTCTACTCGTCCACAGATGGACATCACAGCCGCTGAACCAAGCATTAGCGTACCCAGCAAAAACGGCAAACCGAAAAGTGACATGACAAGACTGAATTCGTTTCTTGCAATTTGCGAACCATAAATGCCGCCGAGCGAGAAACCAGACCAGACGCACATAAACGGGACAAGAAAGAAAGCCAACGGAGACCTTGTAGAAGCCCCAATTCGCCAACCACGAAAATCTTCAAAGAACCAAGCACCTTTGGGCGGATCGTTAATGTCGAATTCAGGTGATATATCTTGCGAAGCGACCAGCGACGAAAGTTCGAACACTTCACCACACCGTGGGCACGCAGCAACATCCGTCGCAACATTCATTTGCGTCGGTGGAATGGAAGTGGAGCATTTTGGACAAGAGATTTGCATGGCGTGGAAAATACTACGTTACGGCGACAGAATTCAAAGTTTTCGTAGCAAGGACTTCGAACAGTGTCATGGCGTCGCGACCTGATAAGACACCAGTATCACTGACCGGAGGGTTCCCTATGACATATTAGTTTACATGTAAACTAATTTATTGAATGTACCATCAAAAGGCAATATCAAGGCAAGCCACTAGCATAGCACAAAGCTGGCTTGTAGGCAGTGGAGCCCAATAGCTATTGAGCAATCACCTACCAAGGTTTCTTGCGAACTCGATCTCTGTTTGACTGAGTGGTGGTCGTAGCGGCATGTCGTAAGGCAGGCGCTGATCATAGTATGCTGGCTCATAGGCGTCTCGAAATGCCGAGGATAGATTGAGTTGGATCTCGCCATCTTCAGGTAACAGCGGAATAGGAATCGATGGCAAGGCAGAATGCCAAGCCCATCCCAGAATTTGACATGCGGGGCGTCGTTCCCATCGTCCAATGTATGCAAAGTAATCCCCAGGAGGTGCACTACCCTTGATGGGTAATCGCTCTCCTCCTCGCAGCAAATCCAATTCGACTAAATGACATGAGGTCGTTAGTAGCTCTTCACGCTTGCGCTCGTATGCATCCAATCCATCTTTGCCCCGGGCCTTGTTTATTGGAGAAAGCAATTCCATAACAGCAACTACTTTTCCAGTCGCGCGATGAGTTAAAACTAAGTGACGCTGCGTCACCGGATCAAAGTCCGGATAGGCTGCTTCCATAGTGCTTACCGTTGGATCGATTTGTAGCATTTCGATGCTCCCCGATCCCGTTGGCTCGATTGCACTTACGACAACATCTGGCTTCACGCGATGTGAAGGCAATTCTTCATGTTCCAATAGGAGATACTCTTCCAGGCGGACATCATAACGAGGTAGCAGCGATCGTAGTAATTGATTGCGAATGGCGCTCAAGAATGCCGGTGAAAAATCACTCCAGTATGGTGGTACTTCGAGAAAAGGGTCCATTCCTGGAAAGGGACAGGGCATTTCGGGCGACTCCGAGAACTTGGTGAGTTAACTTCGCCACTATTATAACCCAAACATAAGGTGTTCTCTTAGTACTCGGTTGCTCTGCGTTCTCCTAAATGGCGTACTTCGCTGTGACCGACGGTTACGGTTGCTAGTGATTTCTCAACGGTGATGGTTTGGCTTGGTTTTGATTATGTAATCAGGGAGGTGCGGTCGAGGACACCGCTGTTTCAAATGAGACGGCTTTTCCTGTTGCGGCGAAGGTCTTCTTCAGGGCTGTTAATGTCGGTTGCAAGTATGGCCATGATTGCCGCATCTTTTGCTTGGGGCGATTCGATTGCTGAGTTCGATAAGGGGCTATCCGCTGCTTCACCACCCGTTTGTAACGCTGCATTGGCAATCAGCAAGTCGATGATCAGCAGCACATCGATCGGTGAGATTTCGCCGTCTCCGGAAGTATCCATGACCGAATCGCTTGCTGACAGCCCTGCTTCAGGTTCACCCTCCTTGAGGTGCAAACTCCGCTCGATCAAATATTCGATGACCAAAAGCGCGTCGATCGGTGAAACTTCGCCGTCACCGTTGATGTCGTACGTAGCTTTATTGGTTCTCTCCGTCGGAGTCGCGCCGGTTTCGATTTCTTCTGGCGCGAATTCCGTAACTTCGGTGGTTGGCTGAGAGTCGGGATACACTTCCACGTACAACTCAGCCGTATAGGATTCGCCGTTTTCAAGGCTTACGGTGTAGGTGAGGGGATCGCCGTACGCGTAATTTTCGATTTGATTTGGAGCGGTGTATTGGATTGTTGTACCGTCAAGAACCGTAACGGTGCCGCCGATGTTGCTGTCCGAAATCGCTGTGATACGACCACCTGTAACAAAATCGTTTGCGAGCACTGCTATCTCTACGGTTTCGCCCTTCGAAACGCCAAACCAATCCGCGACTCCAGGATGTACCATCAACTCCCGGTCCAGTTCATTATTTGGGTCATCGACAGAGTAAAAGTGTAGCCATGCGTTTGAACTTAACGGCAAGGCATCATCCACAATGGCCGAGCGCTGGGCCATAGCTCTGGAATCGCCCACTTGACCAACTTCAGTAATCGAAGCGGATTCACCGGTTTCGATTTTAAGGACGGTTAGGGCATTTCGGTTGGCGTTATCAGTATTGGCAAGATTGAAATTGGGATGGAAGGCAGGCAGAGCGATCGAAAGGAGGCCGGTGTTCGAATCAAAGTTCAATGCGAGGGCATCATACCCCGCGCCGCGGATATTCGGAGACATTTTGGTGTCCGAGGTCCACGTTGCTACGACATTGAAGCTAGTCAAATCGGAAACATCATAGAGCGAAACCTGCTGACGCCAATCTTGCACTCCGACATCGACAAAACCAACCCCAATCAAATGATTCTCATCGACGCGTTGCAGATAAGTTGAAACGCCCGGCACCTCAAGTTCGCTAATCTCACGCGGATTGGTTGGGTCCGACAAATCGAACCCGTGAAGCGAACCCACTTGACCAACAATCCAAGTCGCGATGAAAGCCTGATCTTCGTCGAAGTAAGCGCTATACAGAGCCTGACCGTCGGCAACGTCGGCCAACAGCCCACTGATTTCCATTTTGCCAGCGTGGGGCTTCAAAATGTAGAGATTTGTTGAAGCGGTTTCGCCGACCCACTCGCGCGATTCGCTGAAGACTCGCAAATTGCCTTCAAATTCATCCATCATTCGAGAGTCGAGAATGGTTCCAGGAACAACTCCTGAAGCGACATACGCGACCGCTTCAGAATCGAATTCAATAGCGAAGATCTCGGTTTGCGATAATCTAGACAAAAACTGACCATCGCCACTGTTCCACGGGTAAAGTTCATTGGTGATATAGATAGTATTGGAATCCACGAAGCTCTCTTGCATCGTAGCCCCGATAAGCACTTCGGTGTCAATCAGTTCCAGCCCATCGCTATTCAGCGCGAATGAAAGCACGGAAACTTGATTGCGAAAGTTGCTGTCTTCACTTGCGATCAGATCGTTCCAATCGGAGTTGTTCAAATCGACGTCGGATCCGTCAACCTTCACATCAGGCAGCATCCATCCCACGACCAGCGGCTGGATTCTCGCCGCGAATTCTTCGGCCGTCTCGAATCGACCGATTGGCGTCTCAGTTAAATGGGAATAGGTCGCGTTTGGCGTTTCTGTAATGAACAGTGGCCGAAGTGCCCTAATGTACGAATTGCCGTAAAGAGTGAGCTTTCCAGCCGCAAATCGAGACTGTTGTGACGAACCAGTGATCTCCAAACTCGTTTGCAGTTTTGGGGTGCTCGGATCGGCGACATCAAAGACCTGCACCTTGGTTTTGGCGTGAGGCATGTTCACATGCGCATCGGAGGAAACTAGAACCAATTGGTTATCCACCAAGTGCATTTGCGTGTTAATGCCGCTGACATTGATCTTTGAAACCTTCTTCAAGTCTCTTGGGTCGCGAGCATCGAACACGGAGACTTGACTCTCAGAGCCATCCTGATTGTTGGCTAGCGCATAGACAAATCCACCGCCTGAAACTTCGAATCTGTCCCCCTCGTCTACTGAAGTGACTTGATTATTGGTAGGGTTCAATTCGGGTGCGATGTGGGAGGTGGTATTAGAGCCCGCCAAAGAATCAGACGCAGTATCAGGGTACAACCAGAATGAAGGACCTTGGCCGTAAGAGTTCGGAAGTTGATTATTGACCGGTTTGCCCAGTACATCACTCCACGTTTTCAGAAGTGCATCGGTCAAAAATTTCTTGGCGTGCGCTTCGGTGGCAAATTTCATGAGGTCAAGCGGCTTGTCACGCTGGACCGAAATCGAATTCTCATTAGACGACAGAATACGGTCAGCCCACAGTTGTCCCGCAACTGGATTTAATTCAGGCACGGGAAAAAGTGGCATTGCGTCAAAGACCATTAATTCCCTTGGTTGAAGGGGCTCAAAAGTGATCGCCCGGGTACGTCGCAAATTACGAGCCGAACGTGACATCGGAAACTCCTGGATGGTCACCAGCGAAACAGGGTCTTGTACGGATTACACTGTGTTTATCGTCGGTTACCAGAATTTACCGACAGTACACGGAGAAAAACTCTGCTGGTTGCGACTAACTTCGCTTTTTTGGGGCTCATCCGGATTGGGCGTGCGCGAGAAGATCATGGCGTATGTGTTGGGTTTTGGTGGGTCGCATCTGCCGGATGCGACTAAGTTGTATCACCTGTCATGGGCAACTCGGATACATCTTCGAAGCGCAAAGTTTAATACTCCGGAAAAACCGGATTGGTCGGGCACGTCAGTTGGTCTATCCTAGTCGCTTCCGGCAGAAGCGACCCACCAAAATCGTACCGTCCGTGATCCCTCGCATGCAAAAGTCGGATGAACCTTTTTTGCCCCAAATATAAGGTGTTCCATTAGTGCTGGGGGGCTTTGCGTTCTCGTAAATCACGTACTTCGCCGCGACCTACGGTTACGGTCGCTAGTGGATTTTCAATGGTAATGGTTTGGCCGACATAGATTTTGTATTCGACGTCGGGCGCGAGATGATCGAGTCGAAAGTACCCATCTGCATCGGTAACGCACGACTCGACGAAGGCGTAGGCACCCTCAATAACGAAACCAAATCCAAATCGGATCACTCCCGGATCCGCTTGGGGAGGAATAATGTACCCACAAGACATCTTCTGACCACTCAATGGTTTGGATCCGTCAGGTGACATCAATCGGCCGGTCACTGCCCCGACCGGCTGAAGCTTCATGAGGAAAACATTTTTGTCATCTTTGATCTCGCGAATTGCTGCAGATTTCTTATCGTTGCTGATAGCGTGGACAAAACTTCCAATCGAGATACGTTCCGCTCTAAATTTGCCTTCCACATCCGTTGTCGCTTCCCAAGATCGTCGGTCACTCGAGTATCCCGAAGATTGCCGTGGAGTTACGGTGATTTTGCAATCTTTCGCTGGTTGGCTGGTATTGCTATCGATGACCAAACCGACCAACGGCTTGAGCTCCGGCTTCTTGACCGGCACCCCAGGTGCCGAGTCTTCGAAACTCATGTCGTAGGACAATTCTCCCGCGATAGTGAACCGCTTGCCGCTGCGATCAAACACACCGTCGCCCACAAACAATTCAAAGTTGCCAACTGCGTCTGTGAAAGTTTCAAAACGGATCGACGGAGCGTCGTCTTTGGGTCGTAAGTCGCGCGACTTGGTTGTTGGCTTTGGAAACGGCGCTTCAGGGAATTCACTTAAGCCGGTTCCAACTTGCCTTAGCGTTACTCGATGATTGTCAATAGGCAATTTGCTTCTAGTGTCACGCACCGTTCCATATAGTCGAGTCGCTTTGCGAAGCTTGAAATCTTTGCCTTCAACCGGAGTATTTCGAAACACGGCGAATCCGCTATGTGGCGAAGCAGCCCAAGTACGATCCTTTACGATAACAAGATAGATTTGATTTGGAGCGACAGGCAATTCATAGTTGCCTTCGGCGTCGGTATTTGCGCTTTCGGTGCTTTCAGTATACGAATATCCAAGTCCCTTAGCCGTAACTTCAATGCCCTTTACTGGCATCCCTTCAGGGCTGATTACTTTTCCGCGAATGGGCACCGTGCGTTCCAAGGTAACGTTGACGACATCGGATCCTTGCCGTGGATCAACGCTAACTGAACCAGGGACGATTCCCGTCCCACCGAATGTCCTGAACTCAATCGAGTTAAGTATCCAATCCGGGATCCAAGCGAACGCAACTTCGCCCTTTGAGTCAGTTTCCTTGCCGATAATCGTTTGGAAAAAAGACAGGTTCAGTGCGTTGTAGTTGGTATTGGTAACGACTGATTTATGCAAAGTTAGAGGGTAGATTCGAATGCCTTCCAGTGGCTGATTTCGGTCATCTGCAAATCTCAGTTTGACAGGTAATGCTCCGGTCAATTTGAATCTTTCAATGCCGTCGGGAAACTCAGGTCCGACTCCTTGCTGTGCCAGACGGTACAAATGATAGTCCAGCCCCATTCCATCTTTCGATGCAAAGGCAACCGCAATGCGTTCTGAGTCGGTGTAACGTATTTCCGCATTGCCTTTTTGATCCGTAGTGGTCGAGACGAGTCGACCAAAATTGCCGAGTCGAGCTGCAACGGTTGCGCCTGCGACCGGTTCCTCCTTTGCATCAATCACAACCAGACGAGCTTTCTTGACAACGTCTAACCGGAATTCAAGCTTGTCCCAATCGGATTCTTTCTCGTCGCTGAGTTGCTTGTAAGCAATTTGCGAATCATCGGGATTGGCGCATTCAATGTAGATCGCCCTCAAATATTTTTTGGAGACATCGACCTTGGTTTCAAAACGACCATCAGCACTGGTCGTGGCCGTACCGATGGGCGCGGGATGCGTAAACCGCCAAATATTAACGACAACATTAGCGGTAGGTTGACCTTGCGCATCAACAACCTTGCCGGCGATAAGGATCGATTCGTCGTCCTCATCAACTCCAAAGGAAATACTCGCAAGCGATGCAAACAAAACCAATGTTGATAAACAGCACTGCAAGCGTTGAATGAATTTCATTCTTGTTTCCCTTGGCCGAGATTTCGTCGTAAGTCTCGCTTCGATCAGTATAGCCATTCATTTGCAGAAGCCAATCATTCGATGGTAGGCACTTTGGCTTCTGTGGCACTGGCCCTACAGTAGAAGGTATCCTGTTGCGATTCCAAGCACTCTCTTCTCAAAGTCGTCAAAGGATGGTTCGACGATTTCTACCGACGCCAATCTAGCCCAAAACCATGCGAAAGGCTTCCAGTGTATTCGTACCCTCCGCCACTTGCCATCAATTCTGTAGTCGTAATCCCAACTCTCCTTCCATCGCATCCCAACTTCATACTCGATTTCATCTGGCATACCCAAACTTGCAAGCACACGTTTTGGACGTGATAGGAAATGGAGCTTACTTGCTCGACTCAGGTGTTCCTGTGGAATGGATCGCAGAGCCATTCGTTGTGTATCTGTATGAAGGTAACGTTTTCCTTTGCGGAGGACGAAGAAGGGAGAAAACCCATTGGGTGTTTGGTCCATCGATCTCAAAGCATTCTGAATGATCAATCGCAAATCCTGACGCTGAATTCGGGTAAAGAATCCGATTGCAGCCGTAGAAAAAAACACTGTCGTGCAATCCAGTTCTTCCAACGCCAGGAGAAACGGTTCAGCCTTTCGAAGCTTCTGTTGCGTCACGATCAGAACCGCTGCGATGACTCTACGCAATTGCTCGCCCAATCTGACTTCCAGTTCCTGATTTGACACTCGATTGCGAAAGACTTCTAACAATTGCGATTTCTGATTCGCCAGATTCTCCAAAAGCTCGCAAGCCTTGATAGCTTCGATGTCATCCAGTAGCTTTTTTATTTCATCAAAATGAATTGAGTCCGGCGTGATCCACAATCGCGTTGTCAGGTCAAGGATAATTCGTTGGCCCGTCAAGGTTCTCCAAACAAACAAGGATCTGTCGACTTGATTTACGAAGTATGGCCAAGAGTGATCCGCCCAAAAACAACCAGCTGAAGTTTCATGCATAACTTCGACAACAAATTGAGGCAAACCGTCTGCTGTTTGTTGTTGACGCTTGCTTTCCGATTCAGACAGTATGGAAATACGCGCCGTATCGCCGTCGGCAAACACAACAATAATTTCGGGGCGAAATCGGTAGCCATGGGCGCGAATAACGACGATTCCATCATCGCTAACCAGCAATTCATGCGGCGATCCTTCTTCTCCTGGTAGCCAACGCTCCCACACGACATGACCATTCCGGTCGAGCAATTGATATCGAAAATCTTTCTGATGACACGGCCAATGTATGTCTGTTAGTGGATTGCGCGGATCTTTACCCTCTCGATCCAATATTTCACCATTGAAAGGGGATTTGGCCGTTACCTTAAAGGTCGAATTGGGTGAAACTGCATGAATATCGCGATAAAAAACAGCGGTCATGGTCGTACTCGCCAATCAGCTTTAGATTGTGTGACTTACTCGGATGCACTGGTCGACCGGATCCAAATCAGGCTAGCCTCTGTTCAAAAGCTAGCGTCTTCTTTCATTAAAGCATCTAATGTAGTCTGAAACATGTTAGTGAACCTGCCCGTGTATCTCTCAAAAATCGATTTTCTTAAGTGAACCCAATTGTCTTCCATGTAGCTAGCGGACAAGCCTTCTTCAGCGGCATCACGCTTCTGCTGATTTCTGCAGCTTCGTCGATGCACAGCGGTGCGATTTACAGAAGAGTCACCACGTTTTCGTTTCTGATCGGAATGATCTCGATTGTCATTTCATCAACTGCGATTCCCTACTGGTACTATGGTCTAGTGCTCATCACAACGACGCAATGGATGGTTTCCTTTTTCTATAAGCGATTGCGTCGCGTCGCGCTTTGGATATTCGTTGTATCCTGGATCGGAGCAGGGCTTCTTGAAACGCCATTCCACTTTGTTCCAAAATTGAAGCCTACCGCGTCACGAAAAATCGCAGTCATCGGTGACTCCGTTACGGCGGGAGTTGGTAGCGATGAACGAAGCGAGACTTGGCCAAAGATTCTAGCGAGGGAGCACGAATTAGATGTGCAAGACATCTCCCATGTCGGCGAAGATGTCGCTTCGGCGCTCAAGCGTGCAAAGTCAATCGATATGGACGCGTCGATCATCGTGGTTGAGATCGGCGGCAACGATATCTTTGGTGCGACGAATCCTAAACAATTTGAACGTAATTTGGACGAACTGTTACGTTACCTGTCGGCTGATGACCGGCAGATCATCATGTTCGAGCTTCCACTGCCGCCGTTCTACCATGAATATGGTCGTATTCAACGAAAAATGGCGGCGGCTCACAAAACGAAACTTATACCCAAGCGAGTATTGTTGTCCGTCGTCGCAGACAGCCATTCAACGCTGGACAGTATTCATCTAACTCAAAGCGGGCATCAAATGATGGCCGATCGCGTTTGGGAGATCATTGGGAATTGTTTCTCAAACTGAATTTAACTTCTGAATCCTATGTGAATGGGACGAACTCTGTAGAGACAGGAAGATTGGTGGTTTGGACAGAGCCGCAACAAAATTACGAGTTCGCTTTACAAAACCGTGTAATACCATTAAACTTCCCAAAGTTTTTCATCATAAATGACAATTAAAGATTTAGTGAGTTCCAAATGGCAGGCGCCGTGATAGTTTCGATGTTTGTCGGTGTTGTCATTGGAACGTTAGTGGGCTCGATTTTCCTCAGAGCGGCCATTAGTACATACAATTCGATTTTCGCAAAGAAGAATGCTGAACGTCGCGTTCCAGAACCACAACTGATCAAGTCTTTGCTGATCACTTTCGGGATATCAATCGTTGCGTCAGTGATCGGAGGAATTATGCAAACTGTTGGATTAACAGTGTTGTCAGACAGTGGCGTTCGAATGTTTGCCGAGATTCTGTTCAAGAATAACCCTGTACTTGCATTACAAATCGTATCGCTTTTGACTTCGTTCGTCGCTTGCGTTTTGTTACTTAAGTTCATGTTGCCTACACGATTTTCAAGTGCTTTTGGTGTGGCCTTCATCTTCCTATTAATCACCATTATTGTTGGCGGCGCAATCGCGGCAGTAGCATCTATGGCTTTACGATAAGTGGTCAAAGTTGGACCAGTGTATCGAAGCGGCAGACTTAGAACAAACGACTTGCAGAGCCTCGAACTCCACCTCGCTAAACATCTTTAACTTCAATTTGACCAATGAAAATGCGAGTCGGGAGGGCGAGGCTCCTGCGGAGCCTTTGTCGGCCGCCATCTAACGTTCACAAGCAAATCGCAGTTTCGCTTTTTGATCCTTCCCATCATGCATTGCAGAGCATGTTGGGTAAGAGCCTGCGAGTGCCAGTGTCAGCGTCGGCCAAAGTTCTAGAAACGATCACGCGACTAGCTTCCGTATGACAATCCATTCCTAGATAGGAGAGCTGCAGCGCGGCAAGTCATCAAAATCTGGCGACGCGCCATCCAGTGGAAACGCGGCAGCAATCACTCCGGCAAAAAAGATCGCTGGTGACCCTCGTTCACATCTTCATTGGTTGCCCAACGGCGACGGGTTGCGAGTCGAGTTCTATGTCCAGCCCTTTGGCACTACCGGCCCGATGTGTCGCCCAGGCGAAGGTGGAACGACTTTGTTTGCAACGATTGACGGCGAAGCCATTTCTGCCCATCGCGATTTGTCGATCGAAGTGAAGAAATCGAAAACGTTGATCGATCAGTGCGAGACATTGTCCACTCACTTAACCCAACCCTGGACGGCCACGTTTGGCTCGCCGACCGAAGCCCTCGAATTGCTGCTCGATTTAGAACCGTTGGCTCAAAGCGAAAGCGTAACCATTCATTGGCCCAAAGGACGATCGCTGCGTTTGGCTGGTGTGGCCACCGAGTCAATGATGCGGGTTCGTATTGCTCGTGACCGAGACTGGTTTGCCGCTTCCGGAGAACTCAAACTAGATCGCGAACGCTCGATCGATATGTTGCAATTGTTCGAGTTGGTTTCCGCGTCTCCGGGGCGTTTCGTCAAGCTTGGCGATGGCGAGTTCCTGGCCCTGACCAACAACCTTCGACAGCGTATCGACGACTTGCGGCAATTTGGCGACGGACGCTCAGTCAAAGGAAAGTTGCGATTCGCAGCCGTTCACGCAGCTCTGCTCGAAGACCTTGGCGAGATCAAGGTCACCAGTGATAGTTATTGGAAGAACTGTCTGAAGCGAATGCGCGAGGCGACCGAAATCCGCCTCCAAATTCCCGACACGTTTCAAGCCGAACTGCGGCCCTATCAACAAGAAGGAATCGCATGGATGCAGCGATTGGCGGCTTGGGGAGTCGGCGGTTGCTTGGCGGATGACATGGGTCTAGGGAAAACCATCCAAGCCATCGCTCTTTTGCTTCTACGGAGTGCCGATGGTCCAGCGATCGTCATCGCGCCTACATCAGTCATTTATAATTGGCACAGTGAAATCACGCGATTCGCTCCGACGCTGCGTCCGCGAATTTTGGCTGAATCTCCGCGAGCCGAATTACTAGGTTCATTGGGCGATTGTGACGTGCTACTCTGTTCCTATGGCTTGATGCAAAACGAAATTCAAGAACTTGAAAAGGTCAAGTTCAATACGCTGGTGTTGGACGAAGCTCAAGCGATTAAGAACGCCGCGACCCAGCGTTCCAAAGCAGCCAAGCGGTTGACCTCCCCATGCCGTTTCTTGCTAACGGGTACGCCGATGGAAAATCATCTTGGCGAGTTATGGAACCTTATGGAATTTATCAATCCAGGTCTGTTGGGAACCGCTGAAAGTTTTCAAGAGAGGTTTGCAGTACCGATTGAACGAGATTCAGATCGTAACGCTCGTCAAGGATTGAAGCGATTGGTTGCTCCTTTTATTTTGCGGCGAACCAAGGCCCAGGTGCTGACCGAATTGCCGCCGCGAACTGAAACAACATTACGGATCGAACCCACCCGTGATGAAGCTGCGTTTTACGAAGCCGTTCGCTTGCGCGCATTGGAACAGTTGGCAGAAGTTGCGGATGGCAAACCCCAAACGCTCAAGATCTTGGGGGAAATCATGCGATTGCGTCGAGCGTGTTGCCATCCTAAGTTAGTTATGCCGGAATCGACTATCGAAGGATCAAAACTGACCCAAGTACTCGAGAAGATCGACGAGCTTCGCAACGGAAAGCACCGTGCATTGATTTTCAGTCAATTCGTCGACCATTTGCAATTGGTGCGTGAACAATTGGACGAACGAGCCATCGCTTATCAGTACCTCGATGGCAGCACACCAGCCAAGGCACGCAAAGAGCGTGCGGACGCATTCCAAGCTGGCCATGGAGAAGTCTTCCTCATTAGTCTGAAAGCAGGGGGAACCGGGTTAAATCTGACTGCCGCAGACTATGTGATTCATTTAGATCCGTGGTGGAATCCAGCCGTTGAAGATCAAGCTTCCGACCGTGCGCACCGCATCGGCCAACAGCGCCCAGTTACGATCTACCGTATGGTCTTAGCAGGTACGATTGAAGAAAAGATTTTAGAATTGCAGGCCACCAAACGCGATCTCGCCGAAAGTCTGCTCGAAGGGACTGACCGTAGCGGTAAGCTTACCACGGAAGAGCTGATGCAATTGATCAAGACTTGAGTCCACGAGACGACTCAAGGAGCGCTTGATGCGACAGCGACTTTTCAACTAGGGCGGTCAGGGTCGTGTGGGTCGATTTCACTAGCTTCGTTATACATCTCCAGTGCGTCGGAATATTTGCCTGCGGATGCCAGTTCATTTCCTTTCGTCGCGAGTATCGTCGACTTGTGGAGCGGTATGGCTTGACGGTCATCAGTGTAGCAGTGCGCCTCCAGTAGGTTGTTGAGGTAAGCAAGCTGTCCTTCGACATCATTGAGTTCGGAACATAGGGTCAGAGCGGATCGAAACGGAGCAATGGATTCATCGACTCGACCCGAATGGAACAGCAACTCTCCAAGACGACCCAACAAGATCGCTTCCTGCTGACGTGCGGCACTACCCTGAAGTGTTTTTGCCCTTTCGATGAAGGCACCTGCCTCCGCGATCAACGGCTCATACTCGACAAGCTGCATTCTCGCGTGTAGTTCAGTAAACCCAATACTCCATTGAGCAAGTGGATTATCGTTAGTTGCTCCAGACAGTTTTTCCCACAGTTCGGACGCACCACATTCGCTGGCAAGGCACTGCGCAACTGCGATAAGCAGTTCGCAGCGCTGGACTACATGGCAGATGAATACCTCATCTGCCAGTGCGCACTGCTTCAGCTGTGGCGAGAATGTTAACAACCTCGACCTGATGATGCTTCAGGGGCACGACTTTATACCGGCCGTGGACATCCTGAAAAACTGGCTAGAGGAATATCGAAGCGACCTCGCTCCTAACAACTACTTCTTCGAATTTTCTACAATTCGGTCACCTACCCACTGAGGAGCCGAAAATATCTACAGTCACAATTCAGTCAAATGTCACTGCAATTCGGCCCACAACTGCGAAGTTTCAGAGGCTGTAGTCCGTCTGGTACTGAAGTCTTTGTCTATTCGAGTTTTCCGTCGCAAGTGCAAGAGACAATGGCGATGGTTTAACGGCAAGTAAACGAATCAACTGGTTTCGATAGTCGATTTCCCAATGGATGCTCACAAAAAGCCGAGGTACTTCGGGCGTCCAAACTGCATTTCCCGTTTCAATCTTCACCATTTTTTTGTAGACTGGCCGCGGCGGGATTTCGAAAGGAAAAACGGATCCCATAAGCCTCTGAACCAGTGAATCTATAATTTGATTATTTGGCTCGATCCTAAGAAGCTCGTTGCAGACTTCAGCAACTATTTGGTCGGGAAGTATGAACTGAAAATCACCGCAGGTTCGGGGACTAGCAACTAACCGTCTAGCCTTTGCCAACTCGATTTCAAGTTCCTGGACCGCAAGACAACGAATTTCTTCGAATACGCTGTCAAATCTCAGTCTAGCGAGGGTTTCTATAACGTTTATCAACATGTCAACACGAGCTGGTATTTCATCCGATGGCACAGAATGATTCGCAATTGCCTTTGCTGCGGCAAGCAATAAATACTTCGGCGACGCTGGATCTGTAGCATATCTCGACACGATTCTGAATTGCGAAATCGGCACGGTGCTCAAGTACTTCTGAAGACTCCATATGAGGTAGAATGCCTTTCTTAGTACCAAATGGTCACCGCTCCACTCATCAATCCAATCTAACAATCGTGCAAACGAATCTGTGTGGGATATATAATACAATGCGCCAGCCAGAGGACGAATATCGTGAGGCACATCGGCGTCGTCCTCAGGCCAGTGACAATCTTGAATTTCTACTTTGATCGATTTCATAGTTTAATGAGGCGTCATTTCGTTGGTGGTGACTTTATGCCCAATGGATTGCCAAAGTGCTTGAGCATATTTATAGAGCCTCGCATTTTCTTTTGCACTTCCTCGTGTGTGGTAATAGCCAGACGCGTCGTTTAAACTGACCTGTCCTTTCGCATCAAATTTGACTTCCCCCCGATGATTAACCGGATAGAACCGGAAGGTGCCACCCACCTTCCGAATCCTCCGAGGACCACGCATTTCGATAGCACGCATTTCGATAGTGCCATTCAGGACCTTGCTTAAAGCGTGGTCAGAAATAATGCGGGCCGACGCACGGTTTCGCCGATGCTGGAACCTGGGACGCAAGTTACGTCCCAGGCATAATGGGCGAATCACCAATGGAAGATGCCCGTTTCATCACATGTCGCTGGTCGCGACTAGCAACAAGCGGGCAGTTCGGAAGATATTAGATGTTTTGGCGATAGAAGGAACGCAGATTAACCGAGACTTAGTTCGCAGTGGCGAAGCAGTCGCGAACTTGACGTTGGCCATGATGATGAGTCTTACCAGTGCGTTCGGCATCGGCGGCCATCGATTCTGGACTGCCAGCACAAGAAGACTTTCCAAAGTAACGCTTGTAATTCCATACCAAGTCTCGCCACATCGTTGACTCGATGCCCAACGATTGCAGAATTCCTTGGAGCGCCTCTGGCACTTTCGTAACCGTTGACTGCAGTCGTTGCTGACTAGTCCAACGCAACAACGCGAGATAATCCCGCCACGAGAGGTTCAAGAATCCTTTATTGCTCGCTCGAATGCCTTTGTTATGCAACTGTGGATCACTAGACAAATCCTTGGCCGATAGAGTCAGCGGTGCTAGCCAACCGTCTCTCAATATCTGCTTGCCAGTCGGATTGCGACGCTTGGCTTGTCGCTGCTTCTTCAATTCATCGGCCGATGTCTTCTTAAGCTGCTCACCAGCTTCCACAGCCGTAATCGTCACCAAATCAAAGGCCGCTGATGGAATCTGGTCGCCCTTCTCAGCTTTGATCCGATCGTAAGCTGATGTATGAACGGCTTTATCAAGAGACTCTACCATCGCTGCTCGAATGGGATTCAAATCAACATACATTGCACAAGCCAACAAGCCCGCTTCGTCGACGATCCGCTGAGCCTTAAAACGTCCCTCCCAAAATCGCCCCGTACATTCATCTTGCTTGTTCGCCAGCCTCGCGATCGGTTCACTCAGTGCTCGCATGAACCACGAAATATCAGACAATCTCCGCCGTATTACGGCCATCCGTTTTACATCTTTAGCAAGTTTTTTCACATCCTCTTCAGTTGGTTCCGCCAACTGCTCATCCAACCTGCGGCCCGGAAAGACTCGCAGCCATCGCAATGCGGCTTCCTCATTCGACCAGGCCTCCACCACATCGGGTCGGTTGCGCAAGATCAAATGCAAATGATTACTCATAATCGCATAAGTCAGAACATCAATACCGAACACTGAAGCCAAAGCCTCCATTCTGCGTCGAATCCATTCTCGTCTGAACGAGTAATCCATGCCCGATTTATCATCCACACCGGTAAGGAAGGCCCTGCGTACGCAACGCTGGACTACATGGCAGATGCATACTTCGTCTGGCACGAACTGTTCACTTCGAGTTGGTCGAGTCACGATTGTTTCTCCTCATTCGGTGTAAGTGTACCGACAGACTCCGTCATGTCAATAGGTATATGGGTGTCACCTACCGAAGGGCCAAATAGGTATATGGGTGGCACCTACCGAAGGGCCAATGCCCGATTTATCATCCACACCGGTAAGGAAGGCCCTGCGTACGCAACGCTGGACTACATGGCAGATGCATACCTCATCTGCCACGAACTGTTCACTTCGAGTTGGTCGAGTCACGACTGCTTCTCCTCATTCGGTGTAAGTGTACCGACAGACTCCGTCATGTCAATAGGTATATGGGTGGCACCTACCGAAGGGCCAGCACCTACCGAAGGGCCAACTCTCTGCATCAGCCAATAGTGGTTCGTTGACTTCGAAAGGGGAATGGGTAGTTGCTCACCCAGTTGGATTGCAGTAGAAGCAATCATATATGGGATATTCTCGAGCACCTGAAAATCGTGCTATCCTGTAACCCTTTGCAGCTCAAATCTCAATCAGAATTCACAATCGCTCGAGTAACTACCCTATGACGTCACACTCCTTTTCAAGCACTTGTTTCGTTTGCTTACTCGCATTCGCAAGTCTTTATCAACTTGCCAACGGAATGGACGATTCTCCAGCGAATTCACACCTTGCTGGTAAGCCAGAGGTTATTGCGCCACCCGAATCGTACTTTGAGAAAGTGCGAGAAAAGGATCGCGAGGCTGCGCGCGCGTTTTACAAAAAATACATCGATATCGGCGGGCTGCCTTGTACGGCTGGGGCTGATGTGGATGACGCGGCACTCTTGAGAACGTATGACATCGTGACGCATATGCTCGCCGATCGGCCCGATATTATCAAAGCCATGGCAGAGAATGGAACACGACTAATTATTATTGGCAAGAACCAAGTTTACACCGATATGCCCGAGTATAGAAATCATCCCAATCCTGAGTTTCAGAATGAGCGAGTGCGCGGTACAGGTGGTTTCGATGTAACCAGTTTTGGTGAAGAGAACTTGCTTAACCTTGCGCTTGATCGTTATGACGACGAGAGTATCGCGGTCCATGAATTCTGTCATACAATCGACGCTGCCCTGCGGCGAATCGATCCAACTTGGGGTGAACGAGTCAGAAAAGTCTATCGCAATGCGGTCGAGCAAGGCCGCTACAAGTTCGCGTATGCTGGCTCCAACGCGGGTGAGTACTGGGCCGAGATCGCTCAAGCCTATTTCGATTGCAACCGAGTCAATAACTGGAATCATTCCGCTATCGGTACACGCGAACAACTCCATGACTTTGATCCAGAAGGCTATGAACTGGTACGCGAGACATTCAAGCTATCGCCCGCGAATGATTGGCGATTTGCTCCCATCCAAAGACAACCTAGCGTGATCGCTCCTCCGGAGAAATTCAGGTTCGATCCGTTCTATAAAAAGTTCACATGGGCTCGTGAGTTCCCTATCTTGGGATCCGACAAGGTCAGTGATGATGCGTTACTGAAAGCCAACGATACGATCCGCAAGCTGTTCGCGTACCGGCACGATTTGCTCAAAGCCCTGATCAATGACAAAGCGAAAGTCGTAGTGTTGGCCAAAGGCGAGTCGCTGACGGACTTGCCTGAGTTTGCTGACGAGCTCAGCAAAGCCAGCCCGGCGACATCGCGTCATTGCGACTATACAAGCGACAAGAAAGTCATCGTTGTACCGGAAGAAAATGTTCTCGGTGGCGTCGGTGATCCGGCAGCGGGTCGATGCTTGCTAGTTGGCCAGATGGCCAAAGCGGTCTTTATTGTCGCCGCCAGTCGCGAAGTGGACCAGCGTTTTGCAACCGTACGACGCGACTCACAGCAGTATGAACAGCGATTGATCTGGGACAAGTCGTCAGAGCCGATTCCCCGTATGGATGTCCAGTTCGATCTTCGCTTGCGTGAGGCTTTCGATACTGCGATCAAGCAAGGGCTTTGGAAAGGAACGCCCGCAGCGAGGAGCACAGCAGAGTATTGGGGCGCTGGAGTTGAAGCCTATTTCGACGCAGCTGGCCGAGGCTTTCCACCAGTGGGCAATCCACGCCCGATAACAACTCGCGAAGCACTGCAAAACTACGACATCAACTTGTTCAAGATCGTCGATGAAACCATGCTCTACGATGGCCATCAAGATTGGCGCTATCAACCCGATGCGTAAGCGAGGGATCGATCACAACCGGAGCATCAATCAACAAAGATATAGTCTGGCCTTATTCCCAAGTACCATGATTTCCAGAAGGTCTGCGCCGATTCACGCTGTTCGAGCGTGGGTGAAACCTGCAACTTTCCCGACTTTAACTTGCGGCTCAACAATCGCAAACTCTCCTCCGCAATCATAGGCACGTAAGGATCGTTGTCGCTGAGAGCAAAGATCAAGTCGGGAACTTGATCCAAGTCTTCGCTTCTTCCAAGCAACTTTGCAGCTAACCGACGAGCGTTCGGATCACGACCACGAATCAATCGAGACAATCGTGCTACTTGATCTTTGCGAAGCACTGGGTCACTATTCAATTGAAGGTTCTTAGGCAGCAAACTCAATTCAACATTGCTGGCCGCATCACTTTCCATCAACGAAAGCAAGTGTTCAACAGTAACTTCCGCGTCGTTAACGATTCGGTTCCCAATACGCCGAACCGTCGTCAGGTCGTCTGGCAAACTGTAGCCGCCGCCCAACACACCTTCCTTGAGTGTCACGATTGCTTTTTGCGTGCTGCGGACGAGAAATAGCGTTGCAAAGCAAGTGCAGATTTCGTCGCTCGTATGATCGGATTTGCTGGCCTTAGTCCATGCACCGTTGGGTGATTGCAATTTGCTTAAGTCTTCCACGCCAGCGTTATACCAGGGCGAACTTTTGACTTGTTTGCCTTCCATGACTTCTCGAAAGCTCTCGTAACGTTCCTGTGAATAGCGCCAATAGTAATAGAACAGCCCGCCATCAAAACCTGGTAGGTTCGTATGGTACTGTACCATGCGTTTGACAATATCGTCGATCGTGGAACGCTGGTTCGTAACCTCTGTACGCTTTTGCTTGATCATCGTATCGGTTCGGATAAACGCAGGTGGAATACCATCTTCTTCCGTCTTCATTCGATTGCCAATCTTGAAAAAGCCAAGCATATCGCCGGCGATCAACAAGGCGCCTGCACCCGCTGTTCCAAGTGATTTGGTCACACGATCCTGTTTCACCAACGTGCCATTTCCAAGCTTGCCTTGGTATCCCCAACCACCCGAAGGGTCTTGGGTCTCGCGCAACCAACTGACGACGCCATCCGGAATGGAGTTTGGAATGGAGATGCCCGTATTCTTCAGCGTCCATAGGCACAGCATTGCATATTGCACTTGGGATGTATCGCCTGTCTCTTGTGCAAGATATCCAAAACCGCCGTGAGACTTCTGCACTGACCCGAGCCAATCTGCGACCTTTTGAAGTTCGTAGTTGTATTTCGATGCATCCGCTTCGGCCAGTAAAACGGCTGCGATGCTGATTTCGTAGACCACCGTACCGCTCGATCGTGCGGCCTCGGCGAGGTCCGCGATCATTCGTTGGGCTGCCGCCACACCTGCTCGAACTTTCGGATGATCGGGATTGCCGGTTGCCTTGAGGATGGTGTAACCAACCAGAATGCTGCCAGCCCCATTGAACTCCGAAAAGGTGCCGCCACCTCCGCCGCCCTCAAGGAATTTGACGGCAAGATCGACCATCGCCTTTACTTTGGGACTTTCTGGCGTGTAGTTTTGCGCGATCGATACACGCGGCGACAGCGCCATTGCAACAACTGCGAGCAGAGCTAAAGAACAAGATCGCATGATTTTGCCAGTCATATGTAATTGTACCGCAGACGGCCTGGTTGATTGTCCTGAGTCGAGGACGCTCGTCGAACTTGGCATACGAAGATCGGCTAGCTTCTCAGGACTCAAATTACTTCGCCGATTTCGGAGAAATCGGCCTACTGACATTCTACTGAGTTGGCAGGTCAAACTGAATAACCGAACCTTCTTCACCCAAAGCAAAAATATTGCCGGCAGATAAAGTGGCCAGTTCTCGCAACGGTTCTCGAACCGTCCCTGAGCCAACTACCTTGCCGCCTTCAAGCCCAACGAGGGTGATCGCCCCGTTTGATGAAACCAAGACCCAATTGTCGCCATTGCGAAAAGGTGAGCCTACCAAAATCGATCCAGGACTTGCGACCGACCAAAGCGCTTTTAGGTCAGTTGAAAACGCATGAATCGCATCTTGTGTTTGCACGAACGCAACGCCATCAACCACCCAAGGACCACCAATACTGCGCCCACCAAACTCCACTTCAGCAACCTTTGCGAGCGAAGATGCGTCAAAGGCTATCAAGCTATCCGAAGATGGGCCAACTTGAATTCCGACAGCTCGTTTACCCAAAATTGCCAAGCGACCGATTAACGGCCACTGCAAATCAACTTCGGACAGTTTCCGAATGCTATCTCCCACTCCCAAGCGGAAGATCTTCTTGGTGTCGTTTGCCGCAATGACTGATTGAGAATCCTTGAAATAGACCGGTTCAACCCAGCGTACCTTTGCGCCCGGTACCATCGGGACCTGGAATGGTGCGACAGAGGATTTTCCGTTGGCTGGGTCAAGCATTTGAATCTGTCCATAGTCGGTCGAGACCAGCAATTTGTCACCGACTGCGATAGCAGGGCAACTGAACTTTGCATCGCGAAGATTCAACTTCCACAAAGACTGTTGAACTTTGCCAGCGACCTGACAACTGATCATTTGACTTGAGTCAACCTCATTGAATAGGATTTGCAGGTTACCAACCTTCACGGCGTTCTCAAACAGTCGGTTGCTGGTGTCGGCTTGAGGCGGGCCAAGTAAGGTGGCAATGGGCTTGCTTTCGTCCAAACCAAAAATTGCCCCAGTTGTATTCATGGCCACCAACTTGTTATTGGCTCCATCAACGAACACAGCAGGCGCACCAACCTCTGTGGACCACTGCAGGTCGCCTTTGTCCGCAGAAAGGGCAGATATCCGCATCCCAGCACTATTGCGTACCGACAGGCCGGCTACGACCGAATCGCCCATCCACTGCGGCGCACTAAGGATCGCTGAGCCTTCTCCAATGGACCAGACACGCTCGAATTGCTTTCGAGCAGAAACCCAATCCCAACGCGATAGACCATCTCCGGCTAGCCATAAGGAATTCTTTCTAGCAAGCAAGTAATGTACTTTAGGCGTTTGCTGCGACGCAGGTATCAGCGCGATTTGCGATACCTTCTCGCGTTCGGCTGCGGTATCGATATCAAATACACCGACCTCGCCGCGATCCGTTGTTACCATCAGTCGCCGACCTTCCAAGTGTGGCGCGGTCAGTATATTGCCCTGTAGCGTAAATGCCGATTGAGATTCCTGTAGTTGCAAGCCTTCATTGGAAGTACTAAAGACCCGAACGAAGGCTTGCTCGCCTTTGTTTTCAAAGACAAACAACTGCCCAAGCGAATGTACAGGCGGTATGCTGATCGCGCCAGATTGATGCCCAAGATACACGACCTCCTTGCATGTTCCGTCGGACTTGGCCAACACATACAAATTACTATGGTCGCCAACAAGGTAAAGGTTTGGTTTTCCCGCTATGACGTATACTGGACTGTACATGGCCTGCGGTAGTTTGACCATCCAATTCGTTTGACCGGACGCCGCAGCCAAACTTACCACCGTTCCATCGATCGTGGACACGAAGAGGTTTTCGCCATCCAAAGCAGCCGCGTTCAGTCTCGTTGATTGTTTTTCAGCACCAAACCTGGCATTCCAAATCGGCATTCCATTGTTGCCTCCCAAACGTTGTAGCACCGACTGGCCCTGACCGGTGGTCGTCGAGACGAAGAAGTCACTGGCCTCCGTTTCGCTTGCCCGAACGGGATCGCAGGCGCCTTCTTGACCAACGTAGCTTCGCCATCGAACACTTCCATTCTGACCGTCGATCGCGTAAACCGAGCCTTTCACTTTCATAGCGATCTGTCTGGATCGCGGGGCTCCCGACCCCTTTATGGTTTGTACCAGCGCGATACTCCGTTTCACTAGCGAAGGGATAGGTTCTTTTTGCAGTTGAATTTCAAGCGTCCCAGGAGTCACCAACGAAGAATGCAGTTTGCTGGTTTCGATCGCTTTCGCACGCACGCGTTCATCAAGTTCCAAGTGCGGGTAGCGACGCAGGAGGCCTATTTGCGCGTCATACGCACTGCTGAGGTCTTTCGCAACCAGCTTGGTATCAATGTCCTGCAATGTCTTGGCCAACTCCTCATCACTTCGGATCGTTCTCAGAATGCGTTGGCGTCCCTCTTCAATTTCTCGCAACGTTCCAGCCAGTTGAATCCGCAGCGTTCCGCCGACGTACTGAGAATCATTGATGATGCTGAGTAAACGCTCCATCTCCGACATCATCTTTTTACGAGCATCTACCGCTGGTGTTTGGTCGGCTTCCGAAATGAATTTGTTCGCCAGTGAAACAAGAACACCAGCCAAATCACTTTGCTCGTTAACTAACGCCGCCTCTCCAGCGATCGTTGGTAACAGTTCGGTAACGCTGTCCAAACCGATCTGCGCGCCACTACCTTTTTCAACCGCTTGCCGAACTGTCGAAAGCGCGTATCGAACTTTGGCGAATGAAAAATTCGGGTCGGTGACGAACTTGCGAGTGAAATCCTGGTAATGCAATGCAGCACGCGTATAGTCCTGGGCTTTGTAGCTTGCGTCAGCCTTTGCCATAATCCCAGCCGGCGTTCCGCGGAGCAATTGCCAACCAAGCCACATCATCAAGACGGTGAGAACAAGGATTGCTCCACCGATGCCAAGGATCCGAAATGATTCCCAAGGATTGGATGTGGCCACCGATTCGGTTCGAGCGGTAGCGGACTTCTCGAGCTTGGTCCGCATTCGGGCAATCCGAGCTTCAGCGTCGTCACTGGCTTCGACAACATCGACGACTTCCGTTTCGACGACTTCGACCACCTCTTTAATAGCGGTGTCTTCCAAAACGAAGCGAGCCGGAATCGGCTTGGTATCGACGACGTCTTGAATCAGTTCCAATTCAGGATCGTGCACATCGACCGATCCGCTGGGCGCGGGAACTGGAGCGCTCTCACGTATTTCGGCGATCAGCTTTGTGGCTTGGAATTTGGTAAGGTGCCCACGTTCGACCAGGATTCGAACGATCAACTCAGGCGTCAGTCGGGTTTGCTTGGACGCGATCTGCTCACGAAGCTCCGCGATCATCTCGGGCATGAGCAACTGTTTCGCGGCTAATTTATCAACGAACTGTTGGGCCAGCACTTGCACCAATCCAAAAGCAACTGAGGAGATTGAAGGAGAATTTGAGACGAGATTTTAGGCTTTTTCCCGCGGCAGTGCAGCTCATTGATCCCATAATAACAACGATTTAAGCGAATGGCTCGAAAGGTGAATGTAGCATGCCAAACCCTCCCGCTCGCGGCTCGTTATACCACATAAGTTAGGCGGTCGAAATTTTTTTGGCTCCGGGCCCAAAAGTATTCCACGCGTTGGACAGGTCGTAACAACGCTGCAGTCCGACCCACAAGGTTTGGGTGCCGGGCTCGTTTCTTGGCCTGTCCATGAAGCCGCCTAATCTCGCAATCGCTCGAACCACTTCGTTCAAAGTCGGGCATCCGGTCTCAGGTAACGGGATACCTAATGTTACATAAACGCTCTTCCACTCGCTTGGTTCGAAGATGATTTCGCAGTCGATATCTGGGCACTGGCGGCCCAAGTGACAGATGTACATTAGGCGCCATGCCACAATGCTCAAAAATGCGAGGCAGTTGAAAATTCGGTCAATAGTTTCGAATCGACGATACTCGATCCGACAACCCGATTTAAGCGTTCTGAAAAAGACTTCTATTTGCCATCGAATACAATACGAGCGGATGACGCGTTGTACATCTTCGTCTGTTTCGATTGGCAATGTCGTCACAAGCATCCAACAAATGGGTTCCTCGCCAACTGGTGGATTCGTTTCCTCGCATAGGACAACGTTCATAGTCACATGCTTGGGCAGTTCAGTGCTGGCGTTAGTTGGGCGGGACACTTGAATTGTGGCTTTACGAATTTCGAGTTCGGCAACTCTTGCCTCGCGCGTTGCGTTTCGTGCGGACGGATTTACATCGATCTTTGCTTCCCGAGCTCGGATGCATACGGTTTGATTGCCGATTTTCGGTGCCTTCCTAACTTGGTCTTTCCAGTCATCTTGATCAGTGGTATTTCGATTCTGACCGGCGCGCACCAGCAACTGGAGATTTGTTGTATTGCATTGAGCATGCGCTACGAAGAGTTCGTAGATATCGGCCTCACTATCGCCGACGCAAACACATGTTGTCTCGGGACATTGTTCTGCCGTTCTTTTCGCAGCTTCCAATCCTTCGAGCCAACGGTAACTTTCTTTTTCCTTGATCGGAGTCTTTTGCCGTTCCTTGCGTTTTTCGGAATCAGGTCCTTTCTTAAGGGCTTCGCGAGTCCAGATCCGGTGACCGACAATCCCTAGTGCTACACCTGCATAATTGAATGCCACCATCGGATGAAAGAATGCTCCACGACGAACCTCACATTCCATCGGACCTGCCCCTTTAACTTGCTGTTGCGGGCGGGTCAAATCTATCTCGGTCGTGTCTTGAACGAGTAAAACAAAGTCTTCAAGTTCAACTCTTTTGTAAGTCGCTTCTGCGTGCGGTTTAAGAATCTTGTCTGGATTGACCTTCTCATTTCTCATCAGCCGATAGCAGGCCTCGATGTCGGCACGCCCCGCCAAGGCAGCTGGTATGCTTACGTTAGGTTTTTGGCCCAACGCGTCGATCACTTCACAAGCGCGATCATTAAGCCTTGCATCGCCAAAATCGCAGCCGCAAAGTTCATCAGACAGATTGCACGAATTCATCAACCCAACTTCCATGAATTGAAAAGACTCCTCGTTCTGAACAACTAGTGGAAAATAATTCGCAGTTGACTCACAAAAGTCCAGTTCCCTCGCGCAAAACCTTCAGCCCCAAACGCTAGCAAAGCAAGCGAGATGTGTGGTATAACGAGCGCTCGCGGGAGGGTCGGACGTGTCAGCGGCCGGGGAGGGCTTGCCTAGTCGATCCGCCCTCTCCGCTCGTGTACCTCGCGACTCTCCCAGAGGGAGAGTTGGGTAAAGCGTTAGCACGTAACAACTTAATAGACCGCACCATCTCAATGATAACACAGTTGCCGTCAGTTACCAATCAACGGCTTGGGAGTCCCCCAATTCAATGAGTTGGCGGTATTGTGCGTCACAGAAGCGATCCGTCATACCCGCCAGATAATCACCAACGGCGACCTCCACTCCAACCCGTTGAGCCCGGTCTTGAAACCGCTGAGGCAATCCGGTTGGATGTTTTACTAAATGCTCATACAAGACACTCAGCCGCATGGCGGCTTGACGCCGCATAGCAACCAGTTTCGGATGGCGATAAACATGGGTGAATAAGAACTGCTTCAGTTCATCGCGTTCATCAGCCACCAATGGTGAGAAACCCAACTGAATGCCAAGTTGCCGAATCGAAAGGCTGTCCATTTGCGCGACATCGTGCAAAACATCGATGGCACAGTCAAGTAAATCTGCAACTTGCACGTCGATCAAGCTGTGCGTGAGCGCTTGACGTGCGGCACGTACCGATGTCGCTTGTGGCGTACAGGAACTAACTTGGTCGGCACGCTGAACAAGTCCTAAGCCCTTAAGCTGTCCGATGGAGATAAGGCCAAGTTTGAGTGCGTCATCAACATCATGGGCGTTGTAAGCGATGCTGTCGGCCAGATCGACGACTTGCACTTCAAGCAATGGAGTTTGGCC
The DNA here is from genome assembly GCA_037367405.1 of Ottelia alismoides. Lineage (NCBI taxonomy): Eukaryota > Viridiplantae > Streptophyta > Magnoliopsida > Alismatales > Hydrocharitaceae > Ottelia > Ottelia alismoides. Next base: position 381,632 of record JAZKJV010004808.1, on the reverse strand, counting down.
ATCATGAGTGATTCGAAAATCCTGGCCAGCTAAAACTTCGCGCGTCAGATTCAACCCTGGGTAGGGCGTAAATCTCGATTCGATCTGCTCGACCAAGGTTAATGCAAAACGATTGTGAGAAAAACCTCCGAAGTCCGCCAGACATTTGGCTAACGCATCTTCACCCGAATGGCCATAGGGTGGATGACCAATATCATGTAACAAAGCCAGGGCTTCGATCAGGTCTTCGTTTAATCTCAGTACCCGCCCAATCGTTCGAGCGATCATGGTGACTTCATGCGTATGGGTCAAACGTGTCCGATGGTAGTCACCCATCTCGCCCGTGAAGACCTGCATCTTGCCACTTAATCGGCGGAAAGCTGCGCTGTGTAAAATGCGATCACGATCGCGTTGAAACGGACTACGATAGGGATGCGGCGGTTCTTCGTAACGGCGGCCTAACGATTGACATGCAAACATTGCGAAGGGTGCCAGCAATAATTCCTCGCGTCGCTCCCAACCACGAATTTCAAACTGATGAACGGATTTCATGCGAAGGGACACCCTTGAATTTCCCCATGGAACCTGGCTAGCCTATTGGTAACCCGAAGCGTATGAGCGTAAGCGGCGACGAATCCGGCGTAAGCGAGAAACTTAATCAAAACACGATCATTGAATGCTGTTATTTACACCCTAGTATTGGCTATTTCGCTGCGTAACTCAATATCGATTTATGTACATCTCACCCCTGCCTTTTATACAAACTTGAACGAATTCGGGCCATTTTTTGTTTTTCGACCATCGATCGCTGAAAAATGTGTCTGAACATCTTTTGCGTTATGGGTAGTATCTACGGTTTCTTGCCGAGTAATTTGAGCCCGAAAAAGATCGCGAAACCGTCCGCTTTTTCCCCAGGTGGTATAATTTGACATTCGCCCCACTGCTGTTCACTTACTTTGTTCAACTCACGCAGGGAATCCCCATGTTCCGAAATGCTCTTTTGGCAATCGTGCTCATCGCCGGTTTGTCATCTGCCAGTCGCGCTGAACAATTCACAGCCAAATACCATGGCCGTGAGGTGGTGGTCCACACCAATCCAGTTCCAGTTGTGCTACACCGTCTGGTACCACCCAATGTTGGTCGCCATGTGACGATTAACGAGTATCGCAACCGCAAAGCACCACGGCTAAACTCCAATCGGTAGATGCCGTTGGTTAAGTGCCAAACCCGCTCGCGGGAGGGGCAGTAGGCCGATTTCTCCGAAATCGGCAGCGCTCGCAACCCTCTCCGCTCGTGTACCTCGCGACTGTCCCAGAGGGAGAGTTGGGTAAATGGTTAGAAAATACATCTCGCGCCGATTTCGGAGAAATCGGCCTACGGAACTTCTGACTCACGCATGTTCGATACGAACTTGCCAGTAGCGGTTCCTGCCACCCTTCCGCCAATGGTTAGACATGGGCGGAAATAGTATGGCATGTACGCCATCCCCGGGATCAGCGACGTGGCTTCCGAGATGGCGTCCGCGCCCAACCTGCCATAAATCTCCGGATAAAGCCTACGTTCCGTTTGCCAGTCGCCTCGCGCTCGCGAGTAGGATAAAACATCATTGGCGACTTGAATGTCTCGATACAAGGGAACAATCGGCAGATAGCATGCTGTTGAGAAAGCTCCTGGATATTTCTTGGACCGCAGAATTTTGGCTGTCGCTGAATGGTACATCGCGCGTGTCGGTTTAGTGGAACCAATAGTTAGCGTGTTGGTATATGGATTGTAACTGTCCATATGGGTGACGCGGTCAGGCACCAGCGTGTATTGCATATGACTGACTATGCCACCTGTATATTTCCAAAATGGATGAATCCGATCGTTAGCTTGCAATCGACGCCACTGTTCCGCGGGATTGTACTCGCGCACATCGATCTGAATGTCGCCGAGATCATTGCAGGCCAGGTATTCCTGGGCAGCCGCAACGGTCATTCGGCGCGCGACTTCGAGTTCCAACGGAGGAGTCTTGGGGGGAAACCACTGCTGAAATTTCTTTGCAGGATAGTGAAGAAAACGCTCCATTCGGTCCAGTCGCGGATGTTCGCCACCCACTACAACGGGATTGGTGTAGGGTATTTCCCTCGCATGAACTTGGTCTGGTGGCACTGCAAATCGATAGCTTGAGCTAGCGCAACCTTGGAAAAAAGCCAATAATGCTATCCAAATTAAGCAGTTCCGTCTCTGTTCCATACCCATTGAGTCCCTAAACCAGTGGCCCCTCGCTCACGCCTTGGGTCGTAATGAACGGGAATTCAAGAACGGCAACCGGCGCACTTCAACTATCGGCGCTGCCAAGCCTTTAGGTCAACATCAAGTGTGGGACGAAAACGAACAGCGTTTGACAGTAGGAATGCTCTCTTTAGAATAGGAATCAAAGAAGTTGGCTGACAGACGGTTCCGGCGGTACCCTCGCGTTGGGGGTGACCGACCTGCTTTCGCCGGTTGTTAGCGACACAAATTGAGTCTCTCAAAGCTGGAATTGCGTAGAACGACAGCGCAGCGATCATTTTGTGTAGGCAATCGCTAAAGAGGAAAATGCAATGTTCGGAATTGGAATGCCAGAATTTCTGATGTTCATGGTTGTGGTCTTGCTGCTATTTGGTAGCGCAAAACTGCCTAGTTTGATGCGGAATCTTGGTCGTAGTGCTAACGAATTTAAAGCTGGCATGCGCGAAAATGTGGGCGACTCGAACGAGAAAATCGAAGACAGCTCAAAGTAATCTACTTTGATCGTCATCCGGTTTTTTCAGTAACAACTTTCGCTTCGAGGTCGCGTGCGCAATGTTAGGCATGGGTTACCAAGAGATGCTCATTTTCGGAGTCATCGCCCTGATGCTGTTTGGAAGCAAGCTACCTGAAGTTGCTCGCAACTTTGGTGCAAGCTACCGAGAGCTTCGAAAGCATCTAGATTCATTTCAAAGGGAATTTCAGAATTGGGATCGGGTTGAAACGCCTGTGAAGAAACCGATCTATACGCCGGAAACGGAAAAGATCGAACCTTCGACTCCCAAATTTATTCCTCCACCCGCCGACCAAGACCGGTCAGATAAAACAGATAACGCTTAGTCGACGTGCGATCCCCGACGTATTCTTGAATCCGTCGGGGATTTTTCTTGAAGTGTGACTAATCCTCAGGCGTTTTCGCAATTCACAATGGAACACGGCCATCACCAGTCCTCCGTCTGTTACCAGTTAACTCGGTAGCAAGGCAGTTTGTCATGGGATTGCTGGTGGTCGTGGCGGTAGTATGGGGCCACCGCCCGCGTGTCGAGACATGAATCATTCGGTCTATCGCGAAGAGATCTCGATCTTGAAATCATTACTGCCACTGGCGCTAACGGTATGAGCAATGCCAGAGGTTGTCGGCGTCATGTATTTCTTCGGCAGCAACTCTTTGGGGATCATGGCGACGCTGGGTTCATCCGCGGTATCGAATTTTGTCTTCTGTTTTGTAAACTCGCGTTTAGTTACAGTGACCTTTTGGCCACCTTCAACAGCGCCATCGCCTTCAACGTACGTTGTCAGCTTGAATCGACCTTCGCTATCGGTTCTACCTGTCGCAGAGATCTGATGGGAATCCGAAAAGAAAGTGACCGTTGCGTCCGCGCATGGTTTGCCGTCCAGCAACAGCGTTCCCGTCGACTTGTATACCTTCAGCCGCTTTTCAGACCATTCGTCTGATTGACTACAACCGATGAACGCGACTCCTAAGGTCGCGACAACCAGCGCTGTCGCGACACGACCTAATTGATGCTTGTGCATTCTGTCCATTTCCATTTAGTTAGGTGCACTAGCGACTTCGCCGCCAGCTTTCGTACCCAGGGCACCCCAAACACCATATGGACTCGCACCAGTCAAGACTTGAGGGACACCTTGATTTCCTGCGTCAATGTTTTGGCCGATGAAGTGAACCGAGCCATCTGCAAAAGAAATATTCACGCCGCCGGTGTGTTGGCTGCTAACCGAGTACATTCCACCCAGCCAATGATTGTCCGCTTCCATACAGCTTGGGCTGTTTGGAGGCAGAACCGTATTGAATCGAGTGAACAAAGCTGCACCGTCGCTCCAGCGACCGCCTTGAGCACCTACGTCGGTATTGACGGGGACGATGTAGTTTCCATTGACAAACAATGAACGGCAACCGGCTGGAGTGTCGGTTGCTCCACCACCGGTCGTTGCCGCTCGACCAAGTGAAAGCGGTCCTCTCGGTGTGACGTGTTCACCAATTGCAATGGTGTTGCTCATGCCGTCGATAATCGAGCCAATCTTGGTGAAAGAGAACTGACCAAAAATACCGCGAGGGTCTCTGCAGTTTCTGCCGTCACCAAGTTCATCGACCGAGCAAAGTAGGGTTGCCGCATCGCCACTGCAGTAGCTGTAGTTGGAAATGGCAATATTGGTCAAAGGTCGGAACTGGATGTCGGATGGACAAACGAGCGTTGGAATCTGATTGGCCCAATAGGCTGCACCGCTCCAAGGAGCTGATTGAGCGCTATCGTAAGTTTGATACAGTGGTGTTTGTTCGAAGAATGGCATCAATGGAACGTGGGCACTAATCCGTGAACGGCCGGTGGTGCTGGTTGGACAGATGCTACTGCTTCGGCAACCAGAACCGCTTGTTCCTCCAGGAAATTTCTTGAATGCCGATTCGTAATTGAGTGCAGCCAATCCAAGCTGTTTGAAGTTGTTGCTGCATTGCATCCGACGAGCCGCTTCGCGAGCCGCTTGAACTGCTGGCAAAAGTAGTCCAACCAAGATCCCGATGATCGCAATAACCACCAACAACTCGACCAACGTGAATCCTAAACGAGTACGCAATTTCGACATGGACAAAATCTCCTACGACCAAATAGTCGAAAAGTAAGAATGACATTCATAGTTGAATGCATTGGTGAAAAGCCCGTCAATTGTAGTCGAACGGACTCGGGCGTAGAAGGCGGTCAATGGGTGCGTTGACCAACCGAGACGTTAATTTTCGGCAATACAACACCAAAACGGTCAGGAGTAAGCGAGAAACGGGACGGCACGTCAACTGGCAGACGCCTATTCATTCGACGATTCCTTCGCTCCATCTACGTTCTGGTCTCCAAACCTAAACCCATCGGGACGAGCCCGAAGGCAACCTTTAAATCAACATGTGTTGAAGTACTAGCCAAACCGGCTACTTTCGGCCATTAGCCGATTTGGACATGCTAACTGGAGTTGAAAGATCGATGATCTCGAACTTAGCGTATTGCTTCTTTTTGCAGCAATAAACGGTGTAAGTTTGACCAACTTTCAATGGCTCGCCTCGGACAAACTGAAAGTACTTCTTGGGATCAAAGGAATCGCCACCGTTCACTTCTTGGATGGCATCGTAAGATTTCGCTTCCAAATGAATCCCGTTACCGTGTGGTGAACCGTCGAAAAGCCAGAAGAAGAACTGAGGTCCAGGTTGAGACGCGATGGCCTCCCGTTGTGCGGCACTCAGGTGCTGTTCGTAACCCTTGATGTCGTCACGAATCATAAAATCGCTTCCCCACGACATGCGAGTTTCCATGCCACGTTCTAATGAGAATCTAGCGTGCTGAGCACTAAAGTAGGCTTCGCCTTCGCGGACAGTGTCGCCGGTAAACTTGGTCGAGCCTTCCTCGAGTTGCAGTGCCCACCGGATTCCGACGGTGGCCACTGGATTCACCTTGGCGTCCTGCTTCATCGGTTTGCCTCGGACTAGTTTGATACGATCCTGAAGCTCGCCACCCGGACATTCGACGCGGACTTCAAATTCACCTGCAGGCAGTTTGGCAAACTTGTAATTGCCTTTTTTGTCTGTTTTCACCCAATCGATGTCCGCAATGCGAACGATCGCTTCTGAAGCAGGGTTTCCATTGGGCAAAAAGACTCGTCCTGACAATCGAACCGAATCCTTCGCAGTCAGCGGCGAAAGTGACACGACTTTAGTCGCGACGGCTTGACTGGCTTTGAAATGAATCTCGTCATCTTCCACTTTGCAGCCTGGCGCAATGATCCTCAGTTTAGCCGTCTCTGAACCAACTGCATTTGGAATGCAAAGCAATCCCGATTCCGATACCGCATGCTCGGCTCGATCTGTGGTTACTAGCACGTCCTCTTTTTTGATTGATTCAGGTAGATTCAATTTCACCAGCAAAAAATTCGATTCTCGAAGAATATCCCGAGACGCAGGTTGCAAATAATCCTTCAGTCCCTTCGCGTCATCATCCTCAATGTATTTCGAAATGACCTTCATATCTGGAATGAAGATTTTGGCGGCGATCTCCTCCAGTTCTGGTATCGTGTCAAGTTTGCCCGACTTGCGAGCCTCGAGTACCCCGCGGAGAAATGGGCCAATCGCTTTGTAGCCCACCGACCTCGAAAAAACCTTATCCGTTTTTGGATCAATAAAGGCCAGAGTTGGATAGCCGTGACATTGATAGGCCTTTTCAACCTCTTTGTCCTCGAATGCTTGCACCCATACAAAATCACTTAACGCTTTTCGAACCATTTTTTCAGGCAGGGTTTTCTGTTCTAGTGATTTACATGGTCCACACCAAGTCGCCGTCATCATGACCATTAATGGTTTCCCATCGCGAATGGCGATCTCTTTGGCAGTCGCGAAATCCTTCTCCCAAGGCAACGAGTCGTCGGCGCGGACTGAAACGGATTGTCCGAGCAAACAGAAAAGCATTCCAAGAGCGAAGCATGATAATCGTCGGCAAAAACGTCTTCTCATTGCAAACCCACAGTAATCCAAAGAGTGATACGAATATTCAATAATGTTGGGGTGAGCGTATTTTAACAAGTCGCCAATTAAATACCAAACAGCGACCCTTACGATGTCCAAAACGGTTGATCGTCTGGAGTATCAAGCTTCGCACTTCGAGGTCGGTTCGTGGTTTGGTGTTGACCAGTCGACCAACGAGTCGCATCCGGCAGATGCGACCCAAGAATAGGTTCGCGCGATGCATGGACTCTAAGTTTCCAGTATTATGTGAGTAGGCAACTGAATACTAGTACACCAATAAACAACCAATTTCCCATCTCCAATGGCCGGAGCAATCGCCATGTCGCGAGGTAGCCATGTTGGACATCGAATCCGTTGTATTCTCGATACAGCACGTAGACCAAGTTCCTTTTCAATTCGAGCTTTCCTGTTGTTGGTTTGTTTGGCTATAGGCTCTTCAACATTGTTCAGCGGGTTGAGTTTGACCACTCGCGCACAAGAGCCAGCAACGACAACAAGTGAACCCAAGGACAGTAAACAGGATGCTGAGACTCGGACGATGACGATTCGCGTATTGGACGAAAACGAACATCCAATCGTTGCTGCGGACTTAGGTGTGAATGTTTTAGAAAGCGATGCTAAGAGCACAAATCCCTATCGTGAATTCAAGACAGATCAACGTGGTGAGATTGAGGTCCCGCTACCCAATCGAATTAGGACATTGCGTATATGGGCCTTCAAGTCGGACTATGTCCCGCAATGGGTCGGGTTTGAGCAAGGAACGCATCAAGAGGGAAAGGACATACCCAAGATTTTCAAGTTTCACTTGCAGCAAGGCACTCGGATTTCCGGTAAGGTTGTTGACCCAAGTGGAATTCCGATTGCCGGCGTAAAAGTGGACGTCGCAGTCACTTCCGACAATCGAGTAAGCGATGGCAAGGGCGCAGCAACCTTGCATCGTCAATTGGGAAACGTTGTTACGGATGATCAAGGTAAATGGGAACTAACCAATGCGCCGGGACCAACTCAAGGCAAGGACTTTGGCTTCAACCTTTCCATTTCGCATCCTAACTACTTAGGCGATGCAAGAGGCGGCGAACTGCAACGAAAGCAAGGGATCACTACTGAGCAACTTCGGGCTGGCACCGCTGTGCTAACTTTAGAGAAAGGCATTGCCTTAACTGGCCTTATCACCGACCCGCAAGGATTGCCCGTGAAGAAAGGTATCGTGATTTGGCACGAGAGTCCGTACTTCGCCGCCGGTGTGAACGAGACCGAAATCGATGATACAGGCCATTACAAGACACCTCACCTTGCCCCAGACAAATACAAGATTACGGTTGTGGCGCCGGGCTTCGCGCCGGAACAACGTCAAGTCGAGGTAAGCCAAGGCACAACATCTGTTGATTTTCAACTCGCGAAGGGGCATCCACTCAAGATTCAAATCACGGACTCATCCGGTAAGCCGTTGCCCAAAGCCTATGTTCAAATAGACGAATGGCGAGGCACAGAAGCTCTGTATAGCCATGTGCATCCCAATGTACTCACGTCTGGTATCCCAAGCCGAGCCGACGAGAATGGCTTGTTTCAATGGGACTGGGCACCTGAGGATGCGGTTCAGTACATTGTAGGTGCCATTGGCTATAACCCGATCAAAGTTACCTTGATTGCCAAGGAACAAGCTCATCAGATTCAACTGGAAAGTCCGCCCACCATCTTTGGAAATGTAAGCGACGCAGTAACCAAGAAGCGTGTTGGCGAGTTTAAGGTGGTTCCGGTGAAGGTGTTTTCACCAGACTTTTACTCGACAGATTTCCAGGCAAGCAATGTCGCAGAAGGAAAGGACGGAGAGTACCGAATTCAAATCCAGAGTCACGGCGAGACAAAAGATAGTTACCGAGTGCGCATCGAGGCGGACGGTTATCGAACCGCGTTCGGCAAAAAGGAACTCACCATTGGCGATGGGCCTTTGCAAGAGGATTTCGAATTGGAACCCAAAGCGGCTTGGGTAGCTACCGTTGAAGACCAGGAAGGCAAGCCAGTGACCGACTTCCAAGTGGCGGTCGGGACGCCCACGACGGCCCCCAACTTTAGGCTTAATCGACTAGACAACAACTTTGGAATTGCATTTGCGGTCAAAGGAAGCAACCGTTTTGAATTGCCAGCATCCTTTGAACCAAGCTTGATTCGCGTGTTCAACGAACAAGGTTTTGCGGAGGTTCTACGTCAACCCGACGAGCCGATTGGTACGATTCGCTTACAACCTTGGGCTTCGATTTCAGGTCGACTCATGCAGGGCGATAAACCCATAATTGATGTGGGCATCTATTTCCGTCCAATTCGTCGCGGCCTCACTGAGGCAAGATTTCAAGACAGCTTTTATCAGAAAACCGATGCCGAGGGTAATTTTCGATTCGATAAACTACCGCCGCTGGTCGGTTCCGTGCTTGCGCAACTCGGGCCATGGGACGAATCACCATTGACGTCAGCCGAGTCGATTCCGCTTCATTTAGAGCCGGGAAAGGAGACTAAAGTTTTACTTGGAGGTGAGGGGGTAACTATCCAGGGTCGTGTCGTCGCGACCGGCAGAAACAATGACAGTTTCAGCAAGAACTGGTCATTAAACTACCTGATCCGACGCGATTCACAGAAGACCATCGCTTCGAAGCCGGAGCCTTTCAGCTTTGATACAAGTCAACCCCTTTCGCCCGAATGGACCACTCGCCCAGATTTTGCAAAATGGTTAGCCTCGCAACAAAATCATTTTGTCAAGCTGAGCGAAGACGGTCGACTGCAGATTCATGGCGTCGAGCCGGGACTATATGCGTTGCTTATTCAGCTCTACGAACAACCCGTCGGATGCCTGGTCGAAACGGTTGGGCAAAAGGTGATTCCCTTGACGATATCGCAATCGCATCTAACACAAGGCAAACTGGAAATTGGTGACATCGAGGTACCGTGCCGAATCGGTCCTCGTCCCGGCTCCGATATGCGGGCCTATCGATTTACGGATTCGAGCGGCGTTGGGCGATTGGTTGGCGATATGAAAGATCGCTATGTGCTGTTCCATGTATGGGCAACGTGGTGTGGTCCGTGTATGGCATCGATGCCCAAATTGAAAGCGGACTTGGAAAAGCACAAACAGCGACCACTAACAATCGTGGGCCTGAACATAGATGAGGATCGCATGAAAGCAGAGGAAACCAGTCGATCCAATCAACTCGATTGGGCTCAGAATTATCTTGGTGCGAACTCGGAGATGATGCGCCAGCTCGCCGTTAGCTCTGTTCCAACTTATTACTTCATCGGCCCCGATGGCAACTTGATCAGCTCAGCCAATGCTTGGGAGGAGATGCGGTCAACGCTGGACAAACATCTGTCTGGCGACGAAACATCGAAGTAGTTAGGTAAGACTCTTTACGTCTGCGAACGGTCGTACGCTAGAACGGGCTCGCCTCTTTAAGTGAACCTAGCCAAGGAATAAGGCCGAGCATCCAAATGCGTTTCGCGACCGGACATCATTTCGGCGATTAGTCGGCCAGTAACCGGCGCTAGTGTTAACCCTAGCATGTTATGCCCGGCAGCGATCCAAACGTTGCCCCATTTAGGACTCTTGTCAAACACCGGCAAGCTGTCGAATGTCATGGGCCGCCAACCATACCATGTCTCAAGTTCTGGTTCGCAATAAGGCTCCTTCAAGTAGTGACTTGCTCCGTCACGGAGCAGATTCAAACGTTCTGGACGAATGGTCTCATCATAGCCCGCGAACTCCATGATCGAACCCAATCGATATCCGGACATCATCGGCGTTACAGCAACGCGGTGCTCCGGAAAGATCAGGGGGATCGTCGGGCAACTCTTTGGCCGTGGCATGGTGATCGAATATCCCTTACCCGGCTGGATCGGAACGGTGCAACCAAGATGTTCGTGTAACAAAGGTGTCCATGCTCCACTGGCAACCACAAAGGCATCGGCCTTTAGCGGACCGGTACTTGTTTCAATTTGACCGGCTGTCGAAGCGCTGCCATCGAAACGCACCAATTCGCAGTTCTCGATGAACTGAACATTTTGCTCTTGCAATCTCTCTCGCATCGATTGGACCAATCTATCTGGTCTTAAATGAGCATCATGTTCGTAGAACCATGCACCAGCGATCTCGGGTTTAAGAGCTGGCTCGAGCGCGACTGCTTCCTCGGCACTTAATCGCTTGGCCGGCTCATTGAACAGTTCACCTAGCAATTTGTCGGTCTTGGTATATGCGTCCAATTCTCGGTGGGTCTTGTATGCGAACATCAATCCTTTTTCTTGCCACTCGCAATCGATCTTGTCATGCTGAACCAAGAGTTCATATTCACGCATCGTCGATATTAGTAGTGCTTGAATGGCATGAGCGGCTGTGATCATCGAGTTGTAGTTACAGCGTCGGGAGAATTGCCACAGCCAACTCCAAAGAGCCGGATCCAGACGCGGCTTGATCCGAAAAGGACTGTTGGGAGTCAACATGGCTTTGACGGCTGCTTTGAAAGCGCCGGGCTCGGTCAACGGCAAAACGTGACTGGGACAAACCAGGCCGCAGTTTCCAAACGAGCACGCACCACCGATGGTTTTGCGGTCGATGACCGTAACTTTCCAGCCATCACGAGCCAAATACCAAGCGCAATTGACACCAACTATTCCGCCACCAACAACAACCACCGATCCTGGATTCAACGTAATCAACCTCGTCTGAGCGTTTGCCAATTCTCTTTTTTTATCCGTTCATGAACAGGATAAGGATACTGTAAAGCTCCCAAGTTCGGAAGATTCGCCTAGAAAACCGACTCTCTCGGCGAATTAGGTCGTAGGTCCAAACGAGATTCAGCCAAGTATTGCTCGACAGAAGTCCGAATTGAATTGCAAAGGGCTCCTAGCTATTGCGCGGTAGCATTACAATACTGTTAGCCGATTTCACGATTTTTTGAGTTCATTTCTTACTGCAACGAACTGCGAATGCCCGAAAACGATCCCAAACCCAAGCCGTCACCCAAAGACGACGCCACGCGAATGATTAGCGGTGACGAGGAAGCAGGTGATTTGGAGTTTGATTTCGATGAGGATGCTCCGACTGTAAATGTCGGCGGTCCGATTGGTTTGATCGGTGAATATCTGTTGCTCGAACGCATCGGTGCAGGCGGAATGGGCGAAGTTTTTCGCGCTGAACATCGGACGATGAACCGCCACGTGGCATTGAAAATACTAAGTCGAGGAATTGCCAGCAATCAGCAACTGTTGGATCGATTCTTTAGCGAGATCCGGGCTGTTGCCAAGCTGATGCATCCCAACATCGTGACGGCCTTTGATGCCGGTAGCCAGGGTGGCGTTCACTACTTGGTGATGGAGTTGGTTGAGGGGGAATTGCTCTCGCAGCGCATCGCTCGAAGTGGAGTGCTAACCACGGGCGAAACGGTTCATGTTCTTGAGCAGGCTGCCAGCGCGCTGGAATATGCGCATCGCATGGGGATCATCCATCGCGACATCAAGCCGTCGAATATGATGCTGACCAACGATGGACGACTCAAGATCCTTGACTTCGGATTGGCAATGTTCGGCAAAGTTGCCGAGGCGACGACCGAAAAAAAAATGTTCATGGGAACGCCCGAATATATGTCGCCAGAACAGGTCGAACAACCTGATGGCGTTGACGGGCGAAGCGATTTGTACAGTCTTGGGGCAACGTTGTTCTACATAGTAACTGGTCGGACAATGTTCACCGGTGAACAGATGCAAGTCGCCTTTGCGCAGCTTCGGCAAAAACCGCCAGCATTGTACGAAGTTCGTGGCGACGTTGACTTGAGATTGGATGCTATCTTCCAGCGGTTGGTGGCCAAAAAGCCTAGCGATCGATTCGACTCGGCGTCAGAGCTTTTGTCGGTGCTCAAGCAATTGCACTTGGCATCCGAGGCTCCACAGTTGAATGCTCCCATGGCCATTTCGCCTGCAACCGGTTCGCTCGGAGGTGGTCTGGTAAGACTGATTAATGAGAGTACCAGCCTTACGGTTCAGTCGTCCACCTTTACGACAAAAGTGCAACCCGTTGCCATTGACCTTGGCATGGTGGCTTCGACCGTCGCCTATTGCAACGCTCAGGGGTCGCCGATAATCATTGAGCCGATTGCTGGTGCCGGCCAACACTTGCGAAATATGCTGTGGAGTGATGGCGAGCAGATCAAAGTGGGTGCCGAAGCATCTCAAATGCGACAGACCCAACCGGACCGCATCTTTCATTGCTTGCAGAGATGGATTGGCGCAAAGGAGCTATCGCGTACGTTGGGCGGTCGCAAAGCACCTCCCGAAGTTCTGATTGCGGCGGTGCTGCAACAGTTAATGACATCGGTACGAGTCGCCGTGCCTGGCGCGAACCATGCTGTGGTGACGGTTCCTAGTTGCTATGACCAAATGCATCGACGCGCCGTTCAAGCTGCTTGTCGTATCGCCGGTATTGAACTTCTACAACTGCTGGACAAACCGCTGGCTGCGGCGTTGGCTTGGATGGATGTGCAATCCAAACTTGGTGGGAAATCCACGGAGCCTGGGCACTTGATGTTGGTTGTGCACTTGGGCGGGACAGGCCTAGAGGCAAGCGTCATTCGTTGCGAGAACATGGTCGCTCAAGCCCTGGGCAGTTCCGGTGATTGGAAACTTGGTACTTTACGTTGGCAATCGACGCTGGCAAGCTTCTTTACGCAACAACTAAAAGAACTGACCGGCAGAACGATCACCGAAGATGTCGTTGCCGCAACCAGGCTTCAACGGACGATCGAATTGGCCGTAGATCGACTAACACGATCCTCTAAAGTCGATGTTCGTTTCGAGTGGCTTGGAAAGACGATTGAACAACCGGTGACACAAGCCGGATTGTTAAAGCTGGCTCCACTTCTTTCCGAGTCGATTACGAAAGTCGTGTTGGGTGCTTGTCAATCTGCCAAGGTGCAACCCAGTGAGATCAAAGAAGTCTTGTTGGCAGGGTCGATGATGCACATGCGGCCATTGCAAGAACTGGTTCGATCTTTGGTAAGCAAAGCCCCATTGCCGAACATTCTTGAAAAATCCGATTTCGCCCGCGGCGCAGCTTTGCAAGCGCATTACCTTACATCGCTTTCTCCAGAAACGGAAAGGACGGCCCATGCGATCACGTCCACCAGTTACAACTTTGGTTTACTGGCTTTAGACCCGGCCACCGGTAAGAGCACGCCGCGAGTGCTGTTAGAACGGAACATACAAACGCCTGCGACCATTTCCAAGAACTTAAAAGCCGAAGCGGTTAGTGGCTTGAATTCGCTTCAAATTATCGAGAGCACAAGATTGGGTGAAGATACTTGGAATCGCTTGGGCGCGGTCAAACCGAAGGAAGCTTTTCCAAGTCGCAATCCTCAGGACTCGTTGCAGTTGCGATTAGTCGTTGATGAAAGTGGATTGCTTGATGCTCAACTGCTATGGCCTGCTGGTAATCGCCAGCATTCGTTTGGTCATCGCGATTTCTCGTTAGATGATGCCCAGATCGATCAGTGGAAAGTGTGGCTCGAGACGGCTTCGCTGTGTTCCGGGCACTAGCCAAGTGTTTTGTCGCTTCAACTCGAATTTCCAAAGCACGTGGCGATATGGGCGGAGCCTCCAACAGAATATCCGTTTGAAATTGCAAAGAAATGGTTCGCGGCGGCAGAGAAGTTAGGACGGGGTGTAGGTGCTCCTGACAGGGCTCAAGTGAACCCATACCTGGGTTTGGCGGATGATCATGTTCTCAAAAGCGAAAAAGTATGACGATTGCCCGCTCGCAATTGGTGGATGTGTCCGTAAGTCGTTGGTACCATTGTATTTCTAGAGTGGTCCGTCGCGCGTGGCTACTTGGTGAAGGTGCCGATTCTGCCACTGGTGACCGAAAACTCTGGATCGAACGTAGACTCAAAGAACTTGATGCTATCTTTGCGGTATCCGTGGGCGGATTTTCGGTGATGGATAATCACATGCACTTGTTGCTTCGATTGGACCCAGAAGTGGCTAAGGGCTGGACAGACAAGGAAGTCGCTGACCGCTGGTTCAAACTCTATCCACCGCGCGGGACCGATCGCAAACCGCTGCCAGCAGCGAAGCTGAAAGAGCTTTTCGAGAAACGAGTAAGCGATGCAACTTGGGTTGAAAAAACGCGTGATCGCTTGAGTTCATTAAGCTGGTTTATGAAGTGCTTGAAAGAACCGCTGTCGCGATTGGTGAACAAAGCTGAAAAGTGTACTGGAGCGTTTTTTGAAGGACGCTTTAAATCGATCGCTGTTCTGGATGAAGAGGCTTTGTTGGCGGTGAGTGCTTACATTGATTTGAATCCAGTGGCCGCAGGTATCGCGCCGACGCCAGAGGCCAGCGAATATACGTCCGTGAAGGCTCGAGTGGATCATGTTCAACAGCAAGGGCGAATTGCCGATCTGCAAGCAGCCAAGCAAGGCAGCGTCGCTGGCTCGAAGGCATCGAAGAAATTGGAAGAGGCGCTTTGGTTGATCCCGATCGAGGATCGTCGTCAATTGGACTCGAAGCGCGAAGGGATGCTTGCAGGATTTACACTGGGCAACTATTTGATGCTGGTCGAGTATACCGGTCGGCTTCTGCGCGATGGTAAGGCATCCATCACCTCGGAAGTCGCAGACATCTTCGAACGACTAGGAAGTTCATCGGAAACTTGGCAAGTTCGCATGCAGCGACTACGCGGCGATCGCTTGCTGGGACGATTTATCTCCGGCAGCCGAGAGCTATTGCGAGCTACAGCGGAAAGGCTGGGAGTATCACGACTGGCCAATCTTTCAGGTGCACATGCCAGTTAACGAGTGGTTTGTCGCTTCAGCTAGGCTTCGCGGATGATCGTCTCTTATGCATGTTACTGACTGAGCGCATGGAAGCGATCGCCACTGGTCCGCACAGGCGTTATTCCCATTTCTCTAGACGGCTCGAGTGCAAGAAGCACTTTGGTGAATGCCGATTTACCAAAGTTCAATATCTGCGTGGGTCGCCATCTTTTTGTCCTTTATTTTATTGGTTGCCATTGGTCACCTACATTGCCTGTCCTTTACGTGCTCTCTAAGATGGCACAGGCAAATTGCCAGCGACGCTGGTAACACAGTGGCAGTGGATCAATTTGTTACGGAGTTCCAAGCTCTTGCCTCAAAGTTCGACAAGAATTCGCCTTTTTATCCGCGCGTCCAGGAAATAGTCAGAGCCTTCGACAGACTCGCACCATAAAACGATTGAGGACTGGTGATGTACGCGAAAGGGGTCGGGTGTTTTTTTCGCTAGCAAGTCTCTGCAAACACAATGACCATTGACGCAGCCATGCGGCTTGCCAAAGCGTTGGTTGCATCCGCGAAAAAGACACCCGACCCCGTTCACTTGGCATGACCAATCGACTCGCCACGACCAACCTGTTGTCCAGAAAAAGTGAGTGCCTTGGGCAGTGGCCCCATACTACCGCCAGGACCAGCAATCCCATGACAAACTGCCTCGTACCGAGTTAACTGGTAACAGGCAGAAGACTGGTGATGGACGCGAAAGGGGTCGGGTGTTTTTTTCGCTAGCAAGTCTCTACAAACATAATGAACATTGACGCAGCCATTCGGCTTGCCAAAGGGTTGGTCACATCCGCGAAAAAGACATCCGACCCCGTTCACTCGGCATGACCAATCGACTGGCCACGACCAATCTGCTGTCCAGAAAAAGCGAGTGCCATGGGCGGTGACCCCATACTACCGCCACGACCACCAGCAATCCCATGACAAACTGCCTTGCTACCGAGTTAACTGGTAACAGGGAGAAGACTGGTGATGTACGCGAAAGGGGTCGGGTGTTTTTTTCGCTAGCAAGTCTCTGCAAACACAATGACCATTGACGCAGCCATGCGACTTGCCAAAGGGTTGGTCACATCCGCGAAAAAGACACCCGACCCCGTTCACTCGGCATGACCAATTGACTCGCCACGACCAACCTGTTGTCCAGAAAAAGTGAGTGCCATGGGCGGTGACCCCATACTACCGCCACGACCACCAGCAATCCCATGACAAACTGCCTCGCTACCGAGTTAACTGGTAACAGACGGAGGACTGGCGATGGACGCGAAAGGGGTCGGGTGTTTTTTTCGCTAGCAAGTCTCTGCAAACACAATGACCATTGACGCAGCCATGCGGCTTGCCAAAGCGTTGGTTGCATCCGCGAAAAAGACGCCCGACCCCGTTCACTCGGCATGACCAATCGACTGGCCATGACCAACCTGCTGTCCAGAAAAAGCGAGTGCCATGGGCGGTGACCCCATACTACCGCCACGACCACCAGCAATCCCATGACAAACTGCCTCGCTACCGAGTTAACTGGTAACAGACGGAGGACTGGCGATGGACGCGAAAGGGGTCGGGTGTTTTTTTCGCTAGCAAGTCTCTGCAAACACAATGACCATTGACGTAGCCATGCGGCCTGCCAAAGGGTTGGTCACATCCGCGAAAAAGACACCCGACCCCGTTCACTTGGCATGACCAATCGACTGGCCATGACCAACCTGCTGTCCAGAAAAGCGAGTGCCATGGGCAGTGGCCCCATACTACCGCCAGGACCAGCAATCCCATGACAAACTGCCTCGCTACCGAGTTAACTGGTAACAGGCAGAAGACTGGTGATGGACGCGAAAGGGGTCGGGTGTTTTTTTCGCTGGCAAGTCTCTGCAAACACAATGACCATTGACGCAGCCATGCGGCTTGCCAAAGCGTTGGTTGCATCCGCGAAAAAGACACCCGACCCCGTTCACTCGGCATGGCCAATCGACTGGCCACGACCAATCTGCTGTCCAGAAAAAGCGAGTGCCATGGGCGGTGACCCCATACCTCTCCGCTCGTACCTAGCGACTTTCCCAGAGGGAGAGTTGGGTAAATCGGATCTATTCCTCAGATGGATTGATGTCTGTCACAATCGGCAGCACCGCTCGAAGTGCCTTGAGTTCGTCAAGCGAGAACTGATTCAAGCCAACGACGATTGCGCTGCAATTTCGTAGTTGCACTTTCTTTAAGCCATCAGCCGTGATTTTGGTTCCAGTGAGGTTCAATTTAGAAATAAACGATGATTTTTGAATTTGCTTCAATCCTTCATCGCTGATCGCTGTATCAGATAGATCTAGGTAAGTGAGCGATGGAAAATTTGCGATGTAACCTAAGGCTTCGTCCGTCACGCCGGAACCTTGCATACTAAGTATCCGAACACCAGGCATCCAAGTTTTAAAGCAGGTCCCTGTAAATTGCTTGCCGCTCAGTTTGAGCTGCGTGATTGGTATTGTCGACGAAAGATTGGCAAGACCTTGATCCGTAAAATTTCCATCGCCCAACTCCCAACCCGAAACTCCAGTCAGCTTTGACAATGAGGGTAGTGCTGCGTCGGTCAGCCGCGTATTGCGAAGGACCAGATTGGAGATACTCAGTCCAGATAAATGGCTGGCAATCGTCTGATCGTTCACATTCGTTCGATCAAGCACGAGCGCTTGTATCCTGATGGATTTGCCGGCTAAACCACTAGCGTCCAACGGATTACCACTCAGATCCAATCGCCCGATATGCCTGGACGGTCGATTGTCCATGTAATCCTTCAACCCGGCGTCGGTGATCTGATTGTCGCGTAAACCAAGGTTGATTGACCTGTAAGGCAATTCACTCAGTTCGCCGTCGGTAATACGCAGACCACCTACGTCCAAGTGCGTCAGGTTACGACTTAATTGAGTAAGGATCCTAAGTCGACCTTCACGACTGATTTGTGTGTCAGCGACCGACAGCTTCGACAAATACTTACCACGCTTCAGTATGATAAGTTCTTCAACGAAGGCATCCGTAACTCGAGTTCCGCTGACATCAATTGCATTCAAATTGCTAAATCGACTAAGCTGTCCCGCGACGGCATCAGTGATTTTCGAGCCAGCCAAAACTAGGTTTTCTACATCCTCCAAATGCTCATAGTGACGTACAACCTGGTCATCAGCATCGGCACCAACTTTCAATTCATACAGTTTTCGTTTAAGTACTTTAATGTGGCCACCAGCTTCGATTGCATGCTGTCCTGCGGCAAAGAGTCTCCCATCGTCATCCGAACGACTGGAATCCAAATAAACTGAAAATCCACTTGCACTAACTGCGATGGCAAAAAAAAGTGCTGCCCAGAGGTAGTGTGAATTGCCGAGCGACGGTTGATGCACTTGCTGGTCGAGCTTAGCGCCTAACATCCCTTCTGACTGAGAATGGTCGACAACCGTTGGCTCACTGGCCTGAGTTGCATAGGCGGAAAGAAGATATCCGCAACTCTTCAGCGCGAACAAAAACAAGCAACAAAAACCGCCCCCAACCACCATCACGACTGTAAATGTCAAGAGAATGGACGGGTCCAAAGCTCGCAACGGCAAGCTGACCATTGCTGGAAGCAGAACGAAAGATATGGCATTCCAAATGACCACATACCAAACGGGATGCTTTGATCGAAAGAAGAACCATAGGAGAGGAGCCAAGTAAACAGTCGATAACACCAAGCCATAAAGACCCGCTCCCGCAACAACCGAATATACGTTGGTTGACGTCCATTCCTTTAAGGTCGCTGAAAATTTGGCGAGGATAAAGATGGATGCTAATGATGCAGTCACTAAAAACATATCTCCCAACTCGATTGGCGCGCGGGGTGTCGCCAATTGATTTGGAAGGCGAGATAGATTCCAACCGTACCGCAATCGAAACACAAACATTGGAGTCGAGGCAAGCGTTATCATGGCGGGAAGGGTAAAGCAAGCTGCCAGGAGCTCATACTCAATACGAATGACATTCGGTGCCCAGGTCATGGAAAAAAGAAATACAGTTCCGAGGAGACTTGCTGCGAAGATCCCTTGCAGCCACACTCGTCCCCAAAGTCCGCCGACAATCAAGAGAGTAGAACCGATTGCGACTGCCGCTCCATAAACGGCTCCTGTTTGCCACAAGCTGTTCCCGAGTAATAATCTTAGCGGTACGCCCCACAAGATCGGGAAGCTAACGAACAGCAAAAAGAATAACACTAGTGGCCAATTGCGGCGTTTTTCGTTCTTATCCATAGGTGCTTGCGTACCTAATTCACAATTTTGCCGGACAAATCGAGGAGAATACGCCCACCACCGCGTATGTTCGAACTAACTTCGACCTCTCAGTCCCCAATAGACTACCACGATTAGGTAGAAGACTGGTGATGGACGTGAAAGGGGTCGGGTGGGTCGGGTGGGTCGGGTGTTTTTTTCGCTAGCAAGTCTTTGCAAACACAATGACCATTGACGCAGCTATGCGGCTTGCCAAAGGGTTGGTCACATCCGCGAAAAAGACACCCGACCCCGTACGGACGGGGCACAACCTTCTCACTTGATCACACACCCGGAACACTCAAATTAGTCAAAGTTCAACAACCACATACCTACATTGCCTGTCTTTTATCTGCGGGCATAGCGAAAGCACCGTCGTTCGACTATACAAGACGCAACCAATACGAGGGCCATCAAGGTGGGCAGGACTTTGGATTTGAACCCCTACGCAACGCCAACTAAGAACGAAAGTCCTGAGCAAACACGGTTTGTTCAGGAATGGCTACGTTCACTCATTTTGTCGACGATGGGAGTTGCGATTTTCTTATCAACGGATCTTTTCGGTGTGCCTCTCATAAAAGCACAAGGGCCCTACGTGCTTTTTGGGCTACTGGTCCCCGGTAACTTGCTGAGTTTCGGAGTACTGTCTTATTCAGTGTATGTGGAGCGTAATTTTTGGTGGCGATTAATGCTATTGCTTTGCCTGTTTGCAAACCTGATTTCGATCGCTTTTGTTGGCATGCTGGCGATTGGTTACATTTTGTTCTTGGATTTCCCCGGCCCCGGATAAGCAGCTTGCCGCTTCATCTGATCCACTTATTTATCCATGGGTCCGCTGATCAATTTCGAGTTTGCGATCGACCAACCACACCATCGCAGCCAACGACTCGCTAGATACAGGTAGAAGATATAGAAACCGCTCATTACGAAGGCCGTGACTATTGCCACAAGATCGGATAGCCAAGCCACGCTGATACTAATCCTTGCGAATTGGAAATGGATCACAAGAACAACGCTACAGGCGAAATAGCATCCGACTCCAAACCAAATGAGGAGATTGGAAACCATTGTCGATCGATTTTCCAGACGGCGACGGATTGTCCATGTACTTGCCCAGACACTGACAATTGCCAGGCCGACAGCGGAACCAAGATCTAAGAAAACAGCAGTGTCTGGCCTAACGGACCAGAACATGGCGGCGGCACAGGCCAGGCTTCCGACGATCATCATTTCCATTAGCGTGCGGCTGGATGTGGTTTCGATCTGATCGCTGGTTGCGGTGGCTTCGAGCGTCGCTACGTTGCCCCAATTCCGACGGATGAGCGCCAGACAAAAGGCAACAGAATAAAAAGTTTCCCAGTACAAATAGTGCACATTCTCGGCCGCTTCATTCATGTGCTGCAGGCTAACACAAAAGCAAAGTATAAAGATGGACGTTGCAACAAACAGTCTCAAACGCTTGGTTCGAATGGGGGTTATCAAAAACAAAATTGGCAACGACATCCAGCAAAGGCAAATTGCAGTCAACCCTGGTAGCAGCATTTGTAGATTAATTTGCCAGTACTCTGAACCCGACAAATTGAGGACCGTGACAGCAATCAACAACGAAATCGTGAACCGCTGAATCAGATTGCCGCGCCAATAAAGAATGGGAATGACTGACGCGATTACGATGCTAGGAACGAAGTACTCCGTTACCAGTTGGCGGACCATCTCAGCAGTCCGCCAATCGTAAAAACTAATCTGCTGTCTGAAAAACCAACCTACGACTAGATATTGATAGTGTGAAACTGAGATGGTGAGGGCAACAGCGAAAATGTGGGCGAGTATCGCTAAACCAGCTATAGCGATCCAGAAACTCTTGATTGATTCGCGAGTTGGTTCGGGCCGACGATCGACCTCATTTGAATGTTCAATATCTTCAAATGGACTTTTCGGTTCGACCACAGCTAGCCTTTGGGTTTTCGGTGTGCCCCGTCGCTCCACCAACTCGAATCTTGCCGATCCATTGTGACGAACCATTAGCTGATTATTTCTAATCGGAAGCTCCACGCGCCCTCGGACAGAACTGGAGAGTCCTCGTGAAACCCACAACTAATTTCTAAAATTCCATTCAGGCGAACCGGCGGGGTCTGGCAGCTTGGGTGACTTACCTAGGCCGAGATCGTCCGGTTTGAGGTTGG
Source organism: Ottelia alismoides (assembly GCA_037367405.1). Lineage (NCBI taxonomy): Eukaryota > Viridiplantae > Streptophyta > Magnoliopsida > Alismatales > Hydrocharitaceae > Ottelia > Ottelia alismoides. Next base: position 359,569 of record JAZKJV010004808.1, on the reverse strand, counting down.
TGTTCTTCCAATAATTGGGATCGTTGATGAATCCGTAGAAGCTTGGATAAAACGGATCCACATAAGCTACATCGGCCATGGCTGGCACTTCGCGACCGGTCAAGTAATACGCAGCATTGACAATCAATCTTCGTAAATCCGCATTGACAAAGTCAACCGATGCACCGGCAGTTGTGCAGAAGGCTTTGCCTTTGCCACTGCCATTGGGACGATCGTAGTCGTGCAACCACACAAACGGTTGCATCGGCGAGTTCTTATCGCCGCTAACATTGGGTGACTTGGGATCAAGTGATTCGGTCACTGCGCCACGCATCAATATCTGATCTTTGTCACTCAAGTGAATCACACCATACACATCGGATGGAGCAAAGATATCTTTCACGCCGCGTAGAATCGGGTGGTCCGCTTGACTGGTTTCGATTACGCCCCGCGCACCTTGCTTTTTGTGTTGACCATGGTGACTGACCCAAGTCTCACCGAGAATCTTCAATCCGAAATCGTCATAGGGCAAACCGGCGAAATTGCCTTTACCCTTAAATGCATGGGTGGCTGTTCGCGTGCCTATTACTGGCTTGCCAGCATTTAGGAAATTGCCAATGTGCTTGGCTTCTTCTTCTGTCGGATTGCGAAAGCGAGTTCCAATGATCATCAGGTCAGCCGATTCCAGTGCATCGAGACCTCGAAGTCCGGCTGAGTGGTTGGCGTCGATATAGCTGGCACCATTGGGACCGAGCGAAAACACGACGGTGCATTTGAATCCATGTTTTTGGCTGAGGATTTTTGCCAACATCGGCATGCTTTCCTCCGTTCGATACTCTTCGTCACCGGCGACCAAGACAATATGTTTGCCTGAAGGATTGCTAGGTGGATCAAAAACCAAACGATCAGCGGCCCGAGTCGTTGGCGAAACACAGATTGCGATGAGCAAGGTTAAGGATGCAAGAAGCATGCTGGGTGATCGAAGCATCTTTGAATACTCTCGAAGGAAGTTGCAGGGAGGTTTTGGGGAGCACGTATCATAAACTGCCCGATGGCAATTTGCACTGTGAAATCATTAGACAGAAAAATTGATGACAAAAAAATGAGGTACTGAATCTTCCTGTCACAAATTTTCCTGTCGAATCCCATGTTCACAACTAAGATGATTCGCCCAGTTGCTGTCGTAGCCTTCGCAAGATGCGACTGCGATGCTGCCGAATAGTGGCTGGACTCAGGGAAAGTTCCTCCGCTACAACGGCCACAGGCATGTCATCGATGGTTGTTCGCCAAAAGGCTTGCCACGAACGCGGTTCGAACTCGACGCGTACCTGTTCCAAAGCGCGGCGCACTAGAGCGGCGAACTCGGACCGTTCGGCTGTGTCGGATTCATCGATCTGTTGGGGCAAATTGTGAATTGTCTCCAAAGCGGTGCTACCTCCAGCGGATTCTGGAAATCGCATGTTGCGGCGAATCGAATCGATAATCTTGTTCCGAGCCAGTTTCCACAACCAGGCTCGAAAGCTGCCGCTGGAGTTCGTAGGGTGATAGCGATCGATCGACCGCGAAACGGCAAAAAAGATCTCCTGTTTCAGATCAGGGATATCGACTTCAACGACCCCGCGTTTGCGACACCAGAAGATAACTAGCGGCGAATAAAGCTCGACCAACTCGATCCACGCTGCTCCGTCGTCCTGGCGAATCCGAGAGAGCAGGCTAAGCCTTGTTGCCGTTGATCCGCTCACTTATTTGGCTCTTTCGAAGATGCTGTCACACCCGAATCGATTAATATCATAGCGACCAAGTTACCATGATAAGTCAAGGAATAGGATATGCAAACCAGCGTCTGCCCTTCGCCCGACGAACTCAAAGACTATGTCCGTGGCAAGCTTGATTCTCAGCAGTCCGACCGCGTATCGGAACACATGCTTCATTGTCCGGCTTGCGAGCGAACGATGGTCGAGATCGAAGCTGAGCCCGATACGCTGGTTGAACTGCTTAAGTGCGAAGTTGCGATCTCTGCGACAACGGGTAACGCGCCACATGATCGGCACGCTTTGCACACCAACGCGTCAACCGACGCGAAACTCCAGAATCAAACTTCGTCGCCAGCGCCGTGGGCTGATGGACTGCAATTGCCGACCGAGCTTGGGCAGTACGAACTGCAGAGGAGATTGGGGACTGGTGGCATGGGCGCCGTCTATCTGGCGCGACACAAGAGTTTGGATAAACAAGTGGCGATCAAGTTACTGCCAGCACTGCCGGCTCAGTACCCAGGCTTTCTTGCTCGATTTCAACGTGAGATGCGGGCCGCTGGCAAGCTCGATCATCCGGCCATCGTTCGAACCACCGACGCGGGTGAGTTGCAGGGCATTCACTTCTTGGTAATGGAAGCGATCGACGGCATGGACTTAAGTCGCATCGTGCGCGCCGAAGAGAAACTGTCGATATCCAACGCGTGCGAAATAGTGCGTCAAGCTGCGATTGGTCTGGCTCATGCCCATGAAAAGGGGATCGTGCATCGCGATGTAAAACCATCGAATCTCATGTTGGATGTTCGCGGCCAAGTTCGGATACTAGACTTTGGCCTGGCGCAAGTCGGTTTATGGGACTCGGGCTCGGCCGAGATCACTACCGTTGGCCAATTGATGGGCACGCTCGATTATATGGCCCCTGAGCAAGCAGAGCGTGGAGGGGCAGTGGACTATCGGGCTGACCTTTATTCGTTAGGAGCAACCTTGTTTCGTTTGCTGACGGGCCGAGCGCCACTAGCGGCCGCACCGAATCTAACACCGCTCGAAAAGCTACGTTTGTTGGCAACTCACAAGCCACCCAAGCTTCGTTCGTTGCGCAGTGATGTACCCGAAGCGCTGAGCCAAATTGTTGATGCCATGTTATCAAGAGAGCCCGCGCAGCGTCCGGCCAGTGCGACGCACGCGGCGGAGCTTCTGGAGCCCTTTGGAGTTGATTCCGATCTAGTTGGCTTGCTTGCCAGAGCTCGCGCAAAACCACAAGTTGAAGAAGCCAGTGTTTCAATCAATCCACTTCTGCAGCGCGATTTGGCGGGGCAGTCTTCAGGCCAAAGTACTGGCCCACAAGCGTCGAAAGACTTCGCTTCAACGAGAAACACGAAGTCAATGAGTGGAGGTAATTCGAATTTTGGTTGGATCACATGGACCGCTCTGGCTGGATCGCTGGCCATGTTGTGCGCCGGAATTCTGTTCATTGTAGAGACCAGCAAAGGGCAATTGGTAATCGATTCGCAGGCGGATGTTCAAGTAAAAATCGTGGCTGTCGACGAGTCTGGCAAACGAACGGATGTGGACGATCTGCAGATTTCACCTGGTTCCAAGGCGACCAGGCTAAGGAGCGGCAAATACGAAATCGTGCTTGATGCTGCCAGCGATTCGTTCGGAGTGACCAATGGCGTGTTCACCATTCGCAATGGCCAGACCATCGTGGCGACGATTACTCCGAAATCAAATCCAGTTGAATCGAAACTGGTTGATCAAGCGAATGTTGGTTCGCGAACGGCGAATGTCGAAGATCCCAGACTGAACGAAGTTGTCTACGACGGCGAGACACTCGACACTTGGCTTAGGCGATTGAAGTTTGAACGAAACGAAAAAGAGGTGGAGCGTACATTGTTGGCGCTGGCTACTTTGGCTGATCCAAGTCTCAAGGAAGTGATGTTGGAACCGCTCATTGAGTTCTCTGTCCGATCCAGACGCAATTACCAAACACTTCCGTACGCTCTAAGTGGCGTCTCTGGTCCCGAAATGCCCAAGACGGTTGCCACCGTATTGGCCAGCATAAAAGGGGAAGAAGAGCGCAAGTACTTCTTGGAAGGTGTGATGCACGTTTTTAACGCTGAGGATTCAATCGGCTTTCCGGAGTTGCTTGCTGAATGCAAAAAATTGCTCGCTAGCCAGTCGCCGACTAGACAGTTGGAAGTCGCGATCATGCTACGCAATTTAACGGGTGGATGGCAAAACAATCGGTTGCCCACTGAAGTTCAAGCCCAGCTTGTACAGTTGTTTGTGGAAACGCCAAGTCTTACAGATGAGAACTTTTGGTTGGCTTTTCCGCGAACTTACGCTGACTCTACTGGCGCGATTGTCATGAGCAAGGAGCTCATCAAGCGAGCCATCGACAGGCTCATACGTGGGCGTTCGCCGGAGGAGCTGAAATGTCAGGCGGCCATCGTGCTAGCGTCATTGCTGGACAAGTTGAAGCAACATGGGAAGGGGAACGAGCTTGCAGATTCCGATCGAGAGAGGCTGATTCGATCGCTGTCGGGAGAGATCAGCCGCCTGGTAGTTGAGCCAAATCAAGTCGACTCCGTTGTGAAACTGCCGAAGGCATTTGCTGACTATGTCGCGGCCAAATTGACTTTTCCTAGTCGACTGAATTCTGTGAGTGGTTCTGCAAATGAAGTGATAGCAAGTCCAATCGTGCTCAGGATGCACCTGATCGATGCATGTGACCTCAAAGAATCGCTGAAGACACAATTGCAAAAACTGAATCAGGCGATGAGGCACCTGCCGATCGGAGGTCGTACGGACCGATTTGAGAAATTGCCGGTTTTATATAATTGGCAAGAATTGCAAGAGAGTTTTGGCAGCAGGTCAATACTCGGTGCGGTAGTTTACCTTCAGTCAGGGGCGTTGCTCGGTATCCCGAATGAAGAGTTATATGGTCGTTTTCAAGAAAAACTGCCCGCTGACTTGGCGCGAGACCTCGATCAACAGTTAGATCATTTTGAATCCCAGCGTAGTTTTAGTGTTAATGTTCAATCAATCGCAAAACTACCATTCGAGTCTTCCAAGCGGGCTGGTCTAATATTCGAAAAAGAGGCGACGAGAAATGGGGCCATGTTTCGCATCCCCACCTACATCAGTTTATGGATGCGCGGCTCTGGGGAAGAATTTTGTTCCAGTTTCGCTCGGGCGCTGTCTAAGCTCGATTCCTCATCTCATTCAGATCTTCTAGTTCATCCAATAGGCAACTACTCAGAACTACGTTGTGGTGATCCAGAAAAGCTCAAACCACTGATCGATTGGTGCGATGAAAAGCTCACAACTGCGGATTCGCTGACTGCTCGGCTGATCGCACGAATGTTGAGTTCAATACCGAATTCACAATCGCCGTTTATTGGCGTTAAGTGTCGAGAGTTAGTCATTGAGCATCTGGTCTCCAATAAGCGACTCGACGAGACCAGCTATTGGTTCGAAAAACCGCTTGATGAAGAGTGTCAACCATTGCGAGTTGCAGCGATCAAGAAAGCGATCGAACGACTGGCTCAGGACACGGATCCTTGGGATGTCGTCGACTGCCAGGCGCTCATCATCGCTGGGCAAGGAAATGGCGACGATTGGAAAGATATTTCACCGGAGTTGCAAGAGAAATTCGTCGATGTACTCCGGAAGCAAATTGCCGCCGCCATCGAGAATCTTTCTGAGTCAGCCGATTTGATCGTGTTACCACCTGAATTCAGCCAATACGTCGTTCCAAACTTCCCAAGGGATCAGCCATATCGGCGGACTGTAAAACAAACCGATGTAAGGACCAACCACCTCATTTTGATTCTCAACCTGGTATTGATGCAGGCGAATGATCCGACCACTCGATTGCTCGAAAAATTGCGACAACCGATCGAAACGTTACATGGAACGATCGAGAAACTAAATCTCGCGGATCAGAGTCTATCAAACATGCATTCCAGTTGGAAAACTGCGGTGGATCAGCACCAGTCGTCCAATTTCAATAGTTTGATTTGGCAAACATGGTACACACAATCGGGTGCCTTAATGGGCAAGCCATACCAAGAATTAATCAGTCGACCTGCTAAACTTGCGGCCGAAGAACGCGAACGGAAGAACCGCTTTGTGCAACCCGGTGATACGCTGGCCATCTATATCCCGCACATCTTACCGCTAAGTGGCGATCCGCCGGTGATTCAAGCGGGCAAGAAACAACCGGTCACCGGATTTCCCGTTCCTGTATCCAAAGAAGGAACAATCCAGTTGCCACTCATTGAACCGCTGCTAGTCAAAGACTTGGAGCTTTCTCAGGTATTGGCCATCATCGAAGAGACCTATACGACCAAACGGAAAATCCTGAGTTCTAAGGACGGCCCACTTGGCATCACGGTGCAGCAACTTTTGAAAGCAGGGCAAGACTATGAATTGCGCAACATCGCTGGGAGCCAAACGGTCACCGTACCGAACAAGCCGTGACAGCAGCTTGGGATGGTGATGTCACCGTTCAATTCTCATACCTAAAATGCTGGTGTCTTAAACAGACTTTTTTAAGCGGCCTGCTAATCAATCAAGCCAACCAATTCTTCCCGAATACGCCGAAGAATTCGTGTGCGAATAAGATAGACAGCGTTGGCTGTGATTCCCAGTTCAGCGCCGACTTCATTGGCGGGTCGCCCTTCGATCACGTAACTCTGGAACGCCTTTTGGCTCTGGTCCGGGAAATCGCTGACCACTAAATCATGCACTCGACGTAGAACATATTGGCGGTATTCGCGCTCTTCAGACTCCAGATTTGGATTGCCTAAATCTGCCAACTGGTTCTCTTCGATTGGGCTCATCGGTTTGGCCTGGCGTCGACGCAATAAGTCGATCCAAGCGTTCCGCATTACTGAATACAGCCAACCGCGAAAGCTGGTCCCAGAACTCAACTTGTACGTCGAAATCGATAGCAGTAACTTGACTAAAGTCTCCTGCACCACATCGTTTTGGTCCGATACAGGAACACCAAGTTTCGTCGCCCACTGCTGCAGAAGCGGGGTGTAAACTTGGCAAAATCGACTCCAGCATTCCTTCTTACCAATCGGACTCGACTGCTGAAGCCGCCCAAGTAGCGATGCATTGGTTGAGTACATGCCCAAAAGCTCCCGGTCGCTCAAGATGGCTCGAACGGAAACCAAGTATCCGTTTCCGATTGGGAAAGCTCGGCTAAAAATGGACCGATTCGATCGGCTATAGCATTCACCAATTGTTGGCCTTTCTCAGCGGTCGCCATATGAGGGTTTCCAGATCCAGAATTCGTCGTCAACAAGTGCCAAGGCCTGCTGATTCCCACCCAACCTTTACGAAGGGCTTCAAATCGCATCGGTCGTTGCTGACCGGCATCCGCCATCAATTGTCCATCGGGAGCGCTCATTACCAACTCTGGATGGAAATGCAGAATGAGCGAAGTTTCCATCTCACCTGCGTGGTCGTCCGGATGCTGGCAGATGGTGTCGGCAACGTCGCGGATCATTTGGTACCAGTTGCACAAAAAGATATGTACCTTAGTTTGGCAGGCGATTTCCCGCAGAAAGGGCTTGAAATCGTTACCCCCATGACTGTTGAAAATCACCAGCTTGTTGATCCCACTGGTCTCAATCGAATGCACCAGGTCTCTCAGCACGAGAAAAAGCGTCGAGGGTTGCAGGTTCATCGCCAGCGGAAACGACTGCATATTGGTCTCTGTTCCATAAGGAATAACCGGCAACTGGACGATTCTGCCTCCCATTTCCCAGGCTTTCTGGCAGCAAGCGTCGGCCAGATATCGGGCCTCGAAAGAATCCGTCCCGTACGGTAAGTGCAAGTTATGCGGCTCCGTTGCACCGGTCGGCAGCAAGGCAACTTGCCAACCCATTTGCCTTGCGTCGGCCAGGGTTGCTTGTTCGAGGTGCCATGGTTGTTTGGTCATGGATGGTGTTGTCATAGGTGTAAACTCAAACCCGCCGATTCAGAACTTAAATCATTTTACGAAAACACTCGCGTTATTGTGCATTGAAAATTTCGCAGCCGCTACGATCGGAACAAAATCAGTTCGATTTAGGCCCTGTAAGCACGGTGCCGATAGAAACTCCTGTTTTGGTTTTGGCGATCTGGCGAGAAATATCGATAAAGTCTATCGAATTTTGAGAACTGTACGCTATCCTTGAAAGAAGAGCTGAATTGAATTGCGAATCGAATGATCGCAGTTGAATTGGCCTAACATTCGGACTCGAGTTTCTACACTGATGATTGCACAGAACTGGACAATGGCGAAAAGGCGTAACCAGACGGACACGCTTCGATCGCGACAGCGACTGGGCAAATATCGCATTGAACGACGGCTCGCCCAAGGCGGTTTTGCTCACGTTTATCAAGCTCTGGACACGATCGAAGGTGTTCGAGTTGCCCTCAAAATGCCTCACCAAAGCATCGTAACCCCGTCGATGCTGGATTGCTTTCAGCGAGAAGCCCGTTTAGTTGCCAAGTTGGATCATCCCAACATCCTGCCCCTCAAAGACGCCAGCTTTATCGAAGGCCGATTTGTAATCGCCTCAAAACTGGGGGAAAAGACGCTCAGCGATAGGCTTCGCAATCGGCTGAGTTTTGAAACCGCGCTCGACTTGTCGATTCAAATGGTTTCCGCCGTTGCCTACGCGCATCAGTTGAACATTATTCATTGCGACATCAAGCCAGAAAACATGATCTTGTTGCCCGATGGGCGTTTGCTGTTGGCAGACTTCGGGATCGCTAAAGTCGCTCAGAAGACCGTCAACGGCTCGGGCTCCGGCACTGTCGGCTATATGGCACCAGAGCAAGCGATGGGACGTCCTAGTACGAAAAGCGATGTATTTTCGCTGGGATTGATCATGTATCGCATGTTCACCGGCCATTTACCCATTTGGCCGTTTGAATGGCCCTTTAAGGGGATTGCCAACCTTCGTCGCAAAGCCCATCCGGAATTGATCAATGTACTTCGACGCGCAATTGAGATGCGTCCAAGCAAGCGATTTGGGGACGCTCACGAAATGCTCAATGCGTTAACCAAAGTCCGACGACGCTCACTAATCTACTACGCTCGCAAGCGAAGCAAATCCATTTAGTAGGCCGATTTCTCCGAAATCGGCGAGTGCTGTGAATCTAACCGCGCTAAAGAGGTCGTGCGGTTTTTAAGTTGTATTATGTTTAAGGATTTATGCCCAACCGCCCGCTCGCGGGAGGGTCGGACGTGTCAGCGGTCGGGGAGGGCTGGCTTAGTCGATCCGCAACGAACCCTCTCCGCTCGTGTACCTCGCGACTCTCCCAGAGGGAGAGTTGGGTAAAGCGTTTGCACGTAACAACTTGAAAGCCGCACGACCTCCAAAGGGAGAGTTGGGTTCGTGCGAAGCAACTTAAAAGCCGTCGACCTACTTGGGAAAAGTTGAGCGAACGCTAGGCAGTCGCGCGGCGAGTCTGATTCTTGGCGTTTTCGCGTGTTACCAACCAAAGCAAAACAGGTGACGCCACGAAAATCGAGCTGTATGTTCCGACTACGATGCCGAACAACAGCGCAAACGAGAAGGCATGGATGCCCTCACCACCGAAGATGTAGAAAATGATCAAAGTCAAGATCGTGGTACCGCTGGTCAACAGCGTACGGCTAAGCGTTTGATTGACGCTGTCATTAACCATCTTCGAAGTCAACACAGGGCTCTTGCCGCGTACTTCACGAATTCGGTCGAACACCACGATGGTATCGTTCAGCGAGTAGCCCACGATCGTCAAGAAGGCGGCAACTTCGGTCAGTCCAATCTTGAAGTCCTCTACCAAGAGGAACCCGAGCGGGCGAGACAACCAATGACAAAGTGCCATGATACCGAAGGTGATGACCACATCGTGAACCAATGCAATCACAGCAGCCAGACCATAGGCGACTTTTTGGAATCGGAACCAAATGTAGGCCGTAATGAACACGAGGCTCAAAAGCAATGCGCCGATGGCTCGCTGTTGCATTTCACCTGCGACGCGTTCGCCGATGTTGCTCAGTGAGAGCCAAAGCGGTTGCTTCGAAACCAAGTCACCTAACGTATCCGTGATCTGTTTGGTTTGTGCCGCATCAAACGGTAGGGTTACTTTCCAAACAGAATGACCTGAAATATCGCCAGGTTTCCAGTTCTTGGGATATGGAACCGGTTCGAGCACCACTTGGCTAGATTCTAGGTTTGTACCAACTTTCTTGGCCGCTTCCTTGAGTCTTTCAATTAGCGAAGGACCATCCAGCTTGGCTGTGGTGTCGGCCGCGTCACCATTTGAGTTCTTAAAGAAGCTAAGGGTAACTGAAGTCTTTACTGCAGGTGTGAAAGTAGTGACATTTGCTCCACCTGCCGCTGTTCCACCTGCGGGAGGAGTGGTGGCAGGTGCCGTTTGTGCAGGCTCGATAGGTTTGTTCGCATCTGGAATCGATGTGACTGCTGCTTGCGTTGGGGGCGCTGCTTCAGTCGAAGCTGGAGTGGTAGCGGTTGGCGTCGTCGGTGTTGCAGCAGCGGGAGGTGTGCTCTCCTGAGGCCGCAGTGGGTTGGCCGCCGCCTCCGTCGCCGGCGCAGGTGTGTCAGCGGCAGGCGTACCAGGCTCCTGTGTTGAAACATACCTAAGCGTGCCCGCTCGCCGAAGGCTTGAAGAAGGCTTATCGTCGCCCACCTTCAGAGAATAGGTAATCAGTTCAACCCCTTCTTTCGCGAATCCGGTAACCAGTCGCTCTTGCAGTGCTTGACGCTGCTTAACCGAAGTCACCAAGGTGTAAACGGTGTCGATCGGTTCTTTTTCGACGCGCACCAATGTCGATTCGATGCTCTCACCGTTTTCATCTTTATCCAGAATCTTTCGTGTAATCTCACGAACTTTGTCTGTATCGAGAGGCTTGGTCAACTGGAATGTCACACTGGTTCCGCCGGTAAAGTCAATGTTCAACATATCTTTACCTCGGATACCAGCAGCAATTAGACCAATCACGGCTAACGCAAGCGAGGCACTAACAGCCGCAAACTGCCTACCCATGAAATCGATGTCGCCTTGGCCGAGGAAATACTTCTTGATGAAAGCGATTCCATCCCACATCGAAAGATTAACGATACCGAGTTTCTCCGAGATGTCGAAGAAGATTCGAGAGCAGAAGGTCGCGGTGAACATACTGGTGGCAAGACCGATGATCAAAGCGACAGCGAAACCGCGGACTTGGTCCGTACCGATCCAATAAAGAACGATCGCAGCGATCAACGTAGTCAAGTTCGAGTCGATGATCGTTGTCAATGCACGGTCAAATCCATTCCGCACGGCTAGTCGAACCGCCGCACCACGTTCGCGTTCTTCGCGAATGCGTTCGTAAATCAAAACGTTTGCGTCAACGGACATACCAACGGTTAAAACAAAGCCGGCCAAGCCTGGTAGAGTCAGCGGTTGTCCGATGAAGATCATCGTTCCAAAAATCATCAGGCCGTTGATCAGTAGCGCGATAACGGCAATGACACCCGCAAATCGATAGTAAACGAGAATACAGGCGAAAGTAATCAATAGGGAGATAATGGACGCGTAACTGCCTCGCTGAATCGTGGTAGAACCCAGACCTGCACCGACACGATTTTCGCTGGATGGTTCCGAACTGAGCGTTGCGGGCAATCGACCGGCACGCAAAATCGAAACCAAAAATTCCACTTCCTTCATCGTAAACTGGCCAGTGATTTGACCACTGGTACTGATCGCTTCGTTCAATTGAGGAGCTGACAGAACTTGATCATCCATGATGATCGCCATTCGACGGTGAAATGCACCTTCCGGAATGTTGGCCAGCGTCATGTTCATCATCTTCGAGCTGCCCTCGGTGGTCAGTTTGAAACCAACCGCTGGTTGCCCAGTCTTGGAATCGATTTCAACCGTAGCAACAGCCAGATCGTCGCCTGACACGCGAACATAGGGTTCTCCGCCGCGTTCGAAGGCCATCAGTACATCGACTTCAGGAATGTTTTCGCGCTTCAAGTAGTTTTCCAGTGCGTAGTCTTTGCTGGTGTCCAATGGAAGGTTCGCAAGAATCTGCCCTGTTTCTGAGTTGCGAATGATGTCGCCAAGCACGGGAGTCATCAGCGGATATACGCCGGATTTCATCATCTCTTCGCGGCGAACTTGAACCCAACGGCCAACCTCGCGGCCTTCTGCATTTAGTACGTTCATGCGAGTGCGAACAACGCGGTCAGGTGATTGAGCTTGCTGGCGGGCGATTTCAATGACGTCACCATGGTCACGGGTGTTGGCAACGATTCGGAATTGCAACGCCCCGGCACTCGAAATACGTCGCTTGAGTTCACCTAACTCTAGTTCATCTTCGTTAGGAACGATGATTTCAATTTGCGACTCGCCGTAGGGTCGAATTGAGATTTCAGCCGTACCGGAAGGATTCAACCGAGCGCCCAAGGCGCTTGCCAGGGCTCCTGCATTGACTTTCTCCGAACCATCGGCCGGGGCCATGATTTCATAGATCAAGTTGGTTCCACCCTTTATGTCCGGCCCCATCTTCATCATGAAGTTGCTATTCCAAGCGAACATGAATGAGCCAAACACAAAGACCAACATCCATCCCAATCGGGTCGCGATGCTGGGCAGTCGAATCATCCGCGAAATGGCTTTACCGACCAGGAAGGGAAGAACAAATACAACGAGAACAAAGAAAATGTTCCAACCCCAAGCCGTCCACATCTCCATCGTACTGGCTTGTTGACCAGCGTCAGCCGCAGCCTTGCCGGCCTGTGTTGCAGCTTGTCCCAACAGGTTGAGGGAGGATGTCAGCGAATCAATTGCCAAGAATGAATCCATGGTTTTCCCTGAGGAATGTAATCAGCGTGATTTGAACTCGAGGATCATTTCACTTTGTCGAATTTATCAAAGCCGGTAGCAATTCTTCGATGAATTGACTAGGCAGCTGGTTTATTGGTAAGTATTTTCGCGATCGCATCTCGGTTCACCGTCATGCGAACATTTGCACTGTCATCTATTCGTATTACAACGACCGGTTCACCCGAGTTGGCTTGAACCACCGTTCCGTGAATGCCACCGGTTGTAATCACGCGATCATTTTTCTTTAACTCTGCCAAGGCTTTGGCTCTGGCCAACTGTTCCGCTTTCATCTGTCGTTGTTGGGGCCACAACACAATGAAGAAGAACAGCAATACAGCTAACATCATCAGGTTCAACGGGTTCTGCAGAAAGAGACTCAGCAATCCCGTATCGTTTGCCGCCGCCCCAGGCACTGCACCGCCGGCAGCCGCCGCGCCCTCCGTTGTTGTTCCTTGCTCTACAGTCGTCGATGAACCAGGAGTCGCTTGTCCCAACAACTGCAACATTGCGGCAGTGGCTGTTCCCAAGTCGATTAAGGTATTCCCAAATTGCATCGTTGGCTCGTAGTTCGTCCCAAGGGCTTGCTTTCTCCCTTAATGGACCCTGAAATTAGCTATTTCCAGTCCTGATCAACCAGAAATGATATTGCCACCCCCGAAAAGTCACAAGGCCTATCCGAACTGTGTCACTCAGCTATGCCGTAAGCGTTTGATCGATTTATGTGCGCTTCGTCGCCGGAACGATTTTACTGTCATCAATATTCCTGTCTTCCGGATTCAGGTAACACTGGCTTGATTAGCGCCGATTTCGGAGAAATCGGCCTACAGGCTGGCATTGCCGCAAATTGGTGGATTAGTTAGACTTATGTCCGATTTTGGGTCGGAGTGTTCCCATCTAAGCTGTTTTGGAGGGGCCGGCGCGAAACGAACTTTAACCTCTTTTGGGTACCTTCCCAACCACTGCCGAGATTCGCTCATTCGCGGCTGGCTTTCTGCTGGGGAAGGTTTCTAGGTCCAGTATGGTCAATCGTAATCTCATTCGCTCTTTAGAAGATGACTCCATGGCTTCGCAGCTCGATTTGCTGCTGCCTGAAGAAGAAATGGAGGGAATTGTCCTCGATGGTTTAGAGGACATGAATCAGAGCTTCGACGTCAATCAAATTGTCGAAGGAACCATCGTTGAAGTGAACGGCGAGTATGTCGTCATCGACGTTGGGTTCAAGAGCGAAGGTGCCATCAACATTAATGAATGGGACGAAACCGAAGAGCCACCGCAAGTTGGCAAAACGGTTAAGGTCCTGATCGAAGAGATGGAGGACGCTCTCGGTCCTGCTAATGATATCCACGGAATGATTTCGCTCAGCAAACGCAAAGCGGAAAAGATCCTGGATTGGGAACAAATGATGCGCGAGGTGAGCGAGGGCCAAGTGGTCACCGGCACCGTCACCCGCAAGATCAAAGGTGGTCTGTTGGTCGATATCGGCGTCAACGTTTTTCTTGCCTGCTAGCCAAGTGGACATCCGTCGGCCCAACGATATCGCTGATTTCATCGGCCGTGTAGTTCAGTGCGAAGTCTTGAAGATCGATGAAACTCGCCGCAATATCGTCGTCAGTCGCCGATCTTTGATCGAAAAGCAACGCGAAGAAGATCGCGAACACCTTCTGGGCGAATTGGAAGTTGGCCAAGTCCGCAAAGGTGTTGTCAAGAACATCGCCGACTTCGGTGCGTTCGTCGACTTGGGTGGTATCGATGGTTTGCTACACATTACCGACATGAGTTGGGAACGAATTGGTCACCCAACCGAAATGGTTTCGATCGATCAAGAGATCGAAGTCAAGGTTCTGCAGATCGATCGCGAAAAGCAAAAGATCGCCTTGGGCCTCAAGCAAAAGCAACGCAATCCTTGGGACAACATCGAAGAGAAATACCCAGTGGGTACGGTTGTCAAGGGCGAAGTTGTCAATGTGATGAGCTACGGTGCGTTCATCAAGCTGGAACCTGGTATCGAAGGTTTGGTTCACATCAGCGAAATGTCTTGGACACGTCGCATCAACCATCCGAACGAATTGGTTCAAATCGGCGACGAGATCGATGTTAAGATCTTGGGTGTCGATCCAGCTGGACAACAACTGTCGCTGGGCATCAAGCAAACCGTGGCCAATCCTTGGGATACGGTTATGGACAAGTACCCAGAAGGTGCCGTGGTAACCGGCAAGGTTCGCACCTGACCAACTACGGTGCATTCGTTGAACTAGAACAGGGCATTGATGGTCTGTTGCACGTCAGCGATATGTCTTGGACTCGTAAGGTGAGCCATCCAAGCGAAGTAGTGGAAAAGGGTCAAGAAGTCAAATGCCGCGTGTTGTCGGTCGACCAAAGTCGTCGCCGAATAGCGCTCGGATTAAAGGCAACTAGATCAAGATCCATGGGTCAGCACCATACAGAGAAGTACCAACCAGGGCAACTGGTCAAAGGTGCAGTTACGAAGATCACCAACTTCGGTGTCTTCGTCGGATTGGAAGATGGCCTCGAAGGCTTACTTCACATCTCTGAGTTGGCTGATCACAAGATCGAGAACCCAGAAGAAGTTGTTAAGGTTGGCGACGAGATCGAAGTCAAGGTCTTGCGAGTCGATATCGACGAACGCAAGATTGGACTATCCCGCAAGCGTGTGGATTGGGCTGCTGAACAAGAAGAAGCTGCGGCTGCTGCCGAAGCCAAAGAAGCTGCCAAGGAAGCCGCTCGTCAAGAGAGTGCCAAGCCGACTCAAGAACTCAAGGGTGGCCTTGGTTCCGAAGGACCGCTCATCGGCCCGCCAACTTCATCGAACGAATAATCCATTCGTCAAGTGTGAGTTAAATCCAAACACCGCGTCCATCGACGCGGTGTTTTTTTATGGCTTGGGGATCGTTGCTACGATCAGGCTGGACACCAGCGCGAGGCGCCTAAAGGCTGGGCACCAGCGCGAGTTCTGGCCCCCCCTCTCCCCGCTTACTTATCAGTTTTTGTATTTACGTTGACTTCGCAGAACAGACGAAGTCTATTTCGTTTTGGTCAATATTGCATCACAGTTAAAACTGATAAGTAAGCGGGGAGAGGGGGACGGGGGGTGAGGGGCCAACTTATGCAAGTCGTGGAAAGCCACTAACCAGCGAATAGGCAACAAGTTCCTCAAGCGACAACTGCATATCGCGGTTCGAATCTGCTTTTGGGAATTCTGAAACGACAACACTTCAATTCCAATGGCCAGCCCGTAACCGCTATGAATACCGAACATCTTGTTGAATTGGGTTGCATTTCTGTCGGCCGTCAACAGTTGTTAGAATCGCTCATGCAAGAGCACTTAAAGCTCCATGATGGTGACGTGGAGCGAAGTATTGCTTCGGTGGGCGCCAGTATTGATTCATCGTTGCACGCGGCGCTCAGCCAATGCCTGGGTGCCGAATGTACTGCGTCGCTACGTCCATCAAGCAATTCGACGGAAGCATCGGGTGATTCAACGTTGACCTATGGTGCGAAGTCCGAAGGCGGACGTTTCCAAATACTTCGACCTCACGCTGAAGGAGGACCTGGGACGAGTCTCCGTGGCGATGGATGGTGAACTGCACCGCGAAGTCGCCTTCAAAGAGATCAAACCGGAACGTGCCAACGACGCATTCAGTCGCTCGCGCTTCGTCTTGGAGGCGGAGATTACCGGTGGCCTAGAGCATCCTGGAATTGTACCCGTCTATGGTCTCGGAGCGCATGAAGACGGCCGTCCGTTCTACGCGATGCGATTTGTCAAAGGAGACGACCTTCGTCAAGCCATCCTGCGCTTGCACGCTGATGCGAAAACTCCGTCGATGCTTGAGACTCGCAAATTGCTTGCGCGATTCCTCGATGTTTGTCGAGCGATCCACTACGCGCATAGTCGTGGAGTGCTACATCGCGATCTCAAACCAGCGAATGTCATGCTGGGCAAGTTTGGTGAGACGCTGGTGGTCGATTGGGGTTTGGCCAAAGTCATACTTGGCCAATTGGACCCGCTGATCGTCACTTACGCGATTGAGAAATTCGCTCAAATGCGGCCGCGATTGGGATTGCCACTGTCGGTTAAATGCGACGATGATAGGCTCCAGTTCAGCATTCATTTTTGAGTTCATTCATGAACAGATCATCGGGCGTTAAGAGCTGAGAAAATCGCGGTTGAGAAGCGTGATGGGGTGGCGAATCCACAATTGCACAAAACCACAACCGCTTCTCGACTACGTGGGTAAATTGCAAGCCGAGTTGTCGCTTCGGGATGCTGGCCGCTGTGAAAGACTTTCAATACACTTTCGTCGTCAATCTCGAATCCGAGGCCCCATCCGGTCAATTTGCCATCTGAAGTCGTTTGACGCGTATACATTTGATTCAACCGACTCTGAGAAATCAATTTGTGGTTGACAATTGATAAAGCCCATTTGGTAAAGTCTTGTATGTTCGATTTGTAACCGCCCGCACCATGTACCCAATAGTGTGCTTCCTCGGGCGCCGGTTTTACTTGATCTTTCTTGGTGCGAACATATCCAACCGACCAGTCTGATTGGCCGTTGAAATCGACATCAAGCTGAAGCGAACGCATTCCCAACGGCTTTGCGATGCGCGTTTGAATCTGTTCGTCAAATGGCTTCTTTCCAGCATTTTGGACTACCGCACTTAGAAGAAGATAGGCATAACTCGAATAACTCACCTTCGTTCCAGGCTCGAATAACAGTGGTGACTGATTAAAGAGGTCTAGCGCTGTTACAGGATCCAGAAAAGGATTCTCAGTCTTATAGGTGCGTTTTGTTGGAACCACCTTTCCATTCGAATAATGCGGTATGCCGCTCTGATGGCAAAGCAGGTGCCGCACCGTGATACGGGCACCATTGTCGGGAAACTCGGGTACATATTTCCGAACGTCTTCGTCGAGGTCAAGAAGATTCTGATCCACGAGTTGCATCGCTGCTATCGCGGTAAGGGGTTTCGAATTCGACGCCCAATTGAAGACGGTATCCGTCGTTACTGGCGTTTTCTTTTCGAGATCCGCAAAGCCATAACCCTTGGTATAGACGATTTTACCTTTCTGAATGACTCCAATGGCTACGCCGATAACCTGCTGTTTGCTCATCTCTGCAGTGATGGCTTGATCGATCGCCTTTAATGTCGTTGCGGATAGCTTTTCTGATTGAGGACGTTGTCCTAAACCCCAGTTTGCTTGCCATAAAATAACGAAAACAAGAGAATATCGGATGGTTTCCAAGTTCATCTTTCAATTCTACTCCGTCGCTGAGTTAGTTGCGTGGCCGTGCAGTGTATTATGGCAAGAAAACAGGGGGCAAGAAATAGGATTATTAAAAGATGGGCCGCACCACCGACTGTCCTAGCCGCACTACAAGCAACCCCAGAGAGCGAATGAGCATGGATCCTTCGATCATTAAGTACAATGACAACCTGGACTCTGTTGATCAGCGTATCTGCGATGTCCTATCGGCTGAGATCGATAGCGGTCTGAGAGGAGCCGAAAGCAAGATTTGGCATGCTCATCCCGTTTGGTTTTTGGACGGCAATCCCATTGTTGGATACAGCAAACAGAAGCTCGGGATCCGCTTGATGTTTTGGAGTGGTGCCGATTTTGATGAACCCGATTTAAAACGTAAGGGGCGCGAAGTTTAAGGATGCTTCGATCTTTTACACCGATGCTTCGGACATCAAGAAAACCGCCATGCGGCGATGGCTTAAAAAGTCCAAAGCCATTCAATGGGACTACAAGAACATCGTCCGCCGCAAAGGCAAATTGGAACGTCTAAAGTAAAGTTTCCAAGTGTCTAGGTCCGCCCAAGTAGTGAAGCAATTGCTACTCTCAATTCAACTCGACGTGGATGATTCATGTTAAGCACATAAAGCGTAGTGCGTCCTATCGGCGTTTTGCCCAAAATTTCCCGTCTAAAAATTGCTGGAAATGTTCTGACCAGACATCGATCCTGGGATTGAACAATCGAACAAGTTCTTCAGTGAGCGGGTCTAGCCCAGCAACGTTCGGACCCTTGTAAAGATTGCACCGAGCACAGGCGATTGCAAGATTTGCTTCGACCGTCAAACCACGGTGTTGGCGCGGCACAACGTGTTCGATCTGAAAGCGTTAAGTAAAGAATCGCTGTGGAAGCCTACAGTAATCGCAGTGGCCTGCGGCTCTTTGAACGACAAAGGCGCGAAGAGACGCATCCATACTTAACGGCCTATTTCATTCGCGATAGTACCTTGATTCGCAGCAAAGCAATTACATCCATTGCTTCAACATAAGTGTCGTACTCGCGTCGCTGCTCTTCACTCAATTTGCCTTCATTGGAAAGCTCACTTAGCTCATCGAGGCGTTGTTGAAATGCAGGATCTGGCGGGAGAGTCGCGAAATGCTCTGCCAGCTCCGGAGTCAGCGTGTCCGTGAAATGCAGCAAAAACTTGTGCAAACTGGCTGAGTCAAGCGTAGTCAAATGGGCATCCTTTTGGCAAGTCGGATATTTATTGTACCCTACTGGCCCTGTCAAGTTCAACGCTACCATCGCAATTCAAGGTTCAAGACGTCATGTGCAGCGCCCCCTACCTGCTTATCCAGGAGCCCAAGCTATCCAATGACTACCGGGCCCACCGCCACTTGCAGCACAGCTTCGTTGCTGACATCTCCGTCTTTGTCGATTGCCCGCACGCGGATTACATAAAGGCCGTTCCGCGAGTAGGTGTGCGTAATGGTCCGTGTGGCTTCCGCAAACTTACTGAGGGACTGTAAGTCACGATTCTGCCGTCGCCAAAGTCGACGACGAAGGTGAACTTTCGAAATCGATCCAGCATCGAAGTATCTCGCCGCCGAAATGGTAAACTGCAGAGGGACGTTCGAATTTGCCGAATTAGGTCCAACGATTTGAGCTACAGGGGGCGAGTTGTAGATCCGAATTGTCGTGCTCTGAGTGGTCATCGCACCGGTGCCATCGATAACTCTTACAGAAACAGTTCTCGAAGTGGGACCATCCAAATCGCCTGTAAGAAAAGTTACGCGCGCACCACGTTCGTTGCCAAACTGCGCGCTGAACCGATTTCACCAAAAACCCCATCGGGTCTGCATTGCGGATAGTTGTCCCAAAAGATTTGGGACAGCCGGAAAATCACCCGCAAGTGCCAATCGATATTCAAGCTTTTCGAATCCGGCACCGATACGAAATCCTCGCCTTGATGTAACCCGGTCGCTTGACCTCATGGTTGAACTCGCTTTACTTACAAAGTAGGTCGAAATGCCGACACATCTTCCCGTTCGAACTCGTGCAGCATTTAAGTTGATAGACAACAGTTTACCCAACTCCCCTTTGGAGGTCGTGCGGTTTTTAAGTTGTTGCGGACTAACGGTTTGCCCAACTCTCCCATTGGGAGAGTCGCGAGGTACACGAGCGGCGAGGGTTCGTTACGGATCGACTTAGCAAGCCCTCCCCGGCCGCTGACACGTCCGACCCTCCCGAAACGGGAGGGTTTGGTATAAATCACTTGCTTCTTAGCAACTTAAAAAAACCGCACGACACTCTGGGAGAGTTGCGAGGTACACGAGCGGAGAGGGTTACAGCGTTTGCCGATTTCGGAGAAATCGGCCTACTGCACTCCGACCGCGCCCATTCGATTCGAACTCTGACATCAATGCGCAATCCACCTGCAGAAGGGTTCAGTGGTTTGACTTACATTTTTTCTTTTAGGATGTGATCACCCATCCGTTTCCTCGCAGATCGATGATGATGTCGGCGGCTTCGTCATCGAACACCTCAGAGCCCAATTGCAATCGCACTCCGTTCCGTCCAGAATTCGGCCGGTGCCAGTTCGGATTTGGTTCGTTCTTCGGGCGAATGAACCAGGGCCACGCCAGACGTCGCGAATCAAGGAAAGCGATGCTGCATCCCCATATTCATAGATCACTGTCCCGCCGATGATTAGGTCATCTCCATTGCCACCCACCAGGACGTCGGCACCGAGTCCACCGATTAGCAAGTCGTCACCGTTTTCGCCAAAGATTGCGTCGTTGTCTTCATTGCCCGCCAGCACATCGTCGCCATCACCGCCGAAGATGAGATCGATCCCACTGCCGCCCCAAATGAAGTCGTCACCGTTGTCCCCGAACAGCCTGTCATCTCCTTCGTCGCCATTCAGAATGTCGTCCATAATCCCACCCATGATCAGATCATTGCCCAGCACCGCCGCTAGCGTATATGGGCACGGGTATGCGTCCCTGGGTAGTGAGAACATCGTTCCCATCATAGAGCCAAGCGCTGATAGAGACTAAATCGCGCCAACGAAAGGTCGCCGTGTCCGCGTTCGAGATGACAACAATGTTTGCGCCTTGACGGATCAATTGGACAGAATCATCCGTCAACGTCCCGCCAATCATCAATTGCCCATCAAGCAGGAAAAGCGACGAAAGGTGGATCTGCGTTTCACTTGAGTCCGTTAGTTCATCCCCAGTGACCGTGACGCGAATGGTGTAGTCACCAGAAAAATCATAGCTATGATCCAAGTTGAACGTATTGGTAAAGCCATTGATAAACAGAGTATCCTCTTGACCGTCTCCCCATTCGACGCGGACTTGGTAGTAACTCGACAAACCACCACCGGCGACAAAGAAAGGGCCACGTTTTGGCCTTCGACTACAGTGGTCAATGGGCCAACATTGGGAAGTGGTGCATCGTTACCTGCGATGAACGGAATCAATACTGTTTGACCGGGAAAGGTTATTAACTGGTAAACGCCCGGCGACGCGAACGAATGGGATAAGGTGGTTGTACCGAAGTGACTGTCGATGCCCAAAAAGGCTGGCTCGCCGCTGACCGTATCAAAGGTCCAATTCAGCGGGTCGTCGGTGTAGGAGGCCTTGAGTTCAAAAATGACTGGCAGCACTTCCACGACAGAGAATTGTTGAACAGGTATGTTGTCCTCGTCAATGATCGTGGCGCTGATGACATATCTTCCATGTGACGGAAACGAGTGCTCTACAATCGGACCAGTCCCAGTTGTCCCATCTCCAAAATCCCAGATCACTTGCGCCGGTGTCGTTCTATCGGACGAATCCAATCCCGAAGCCCTGAAGACAGCGGTCTCACCCGATTCAACAATGGCCCCAGTTATCACTTCCGCCGAATAACCAGTAATCAAAGGCGGCAAGCCATCAGCCGCGAACAAGTTACGTGCTTCCAACATTTCGGTCCTGAGTGTCTTTCGCGTTCTACGGTTCGCCATGGTTTGTCCGCCGGAAGTTGATTAAGAAAGTTGATTAAGAAATTCTGCTAAATCGGGATAAGGCCAATGCGAATTAGATTAAGCAACCCCAAAGAACCAGTCAAGATTTCCGGCTCAGCCGGATTGAGCGTGCGCATGAAGATCATGGCGTATATATTGGGTTTTGGTGGGTCGCATCTGCCGGATGCGACTAGGTTGAATCACCTGTCATAGACACTCCAGATACATCATCGAAGCGCATAGTTTAATGCTCCGGAAAAACCGGGTTGGTCGGGCAAGTTAGACGGTGTATCCTAGTCGCTTCCGGCAGAAGCGACCCACCAAAACCCCCAGCGATAACGTATCGATTTCGATGCATGATTAACCCGGATGAACCTTAAATAGTTTCAAGTTCTGGAGAAAGGGTTTACAACCTGCTAGGGCTGGAATATCTTCGAAATCTCTCGCTTCCCAGCATTGAAGTGGGCTAAAAGGCGGCTGGAGTTTTTTCGGCAAGTGTCGCTGGAGCGTAAGTTTACGCTCGAGTGACCGAAAAAACTCCCGACCCCGTAACGCCAGAATAAAGTTTAACAAAACACTAGGTGGTGGATGAAGTCTGTATAGAAGGGCTAGCTTTCATGACAACAAGGGTAACTCCAAGATTTAGCTCCATGAGTTCCGTGATTGGGAAGTTGTTTTTAGTGTTATGGGCTATTGGATTATTTTTCGCAGGACTTGGCGGCCATGCCGAATTAAGGGGCCAGAATGTCCCAAGTGAAGACCTTATCAAGGCTCCACCCGACATGCCAGTCTATTCGCTGAGCGCGATGTCCATCACCGATCGATTTGGCAAACCCGCCGTCGTGATCAACTACGAACGAAAGACTCCGGGAGCTGGCATGGTACGTTTATCAGGCAAGACAGCAGACGGGCCACTTAAGTTAACGGGCATGGGAATGATCACGGATGCTAAAGGGACGATTGAATTAGGTAGTTTGTTTCCAAATGGAGGTGGCCTAAACGCAGAGTTGTATTTGGTAACAACAGGCAGTTTTGCCGAAGAGGTCCCTTACACCTGCATGGTCTCGAATGCTGTGAAAGTTGGAAACTATGCGGGCACTACCGTTGCGCGCGAAATGAATGCACGCGAAAAACAAGCCTATCAAAAAGACCTGCTTGGTCGTAAACCACCCTCGGTCGCTCCTCCAGGATATAAGATCGTTCCAACAACCCAAAAATTCGCGCCAGGCATGCCTGCCAAAGTGGGCTATTATGGTCAATGGGTTGACGCTGAGATTCTAACGAACGCACCTCGCGTTACAGTCAAACTTCAGTCCAATGGCGGTTTGCGTCTTTTGAATCGGGAAGGTTGGATTGCCGCCACGCCTGAAGTTCTTCAGAAAATTGAAACGTCACCAGGTGGTTACAAGCCTAGTGTCCTCGTGCTACCCAACTCAACGACCCCCGTTCCGGATGGCTATGTTCCGATCACTGCAGAGATGCCTATGTTCGCAGGCGTCCCGGTGAAGGCGATTTGGCATCAGAAATATGCCGACGCTACGGTCATGTCCGTCGATGGATCGCAACTTCTTGTTCATATCGACAATATGGACTTCGCATTCGATCAAAAGATGGATCGAGGTACGGTCCTGATTGCCAAAGAGACTTTACCGAAGCTGAATGAGGCGAACGCAAAGGAAAATTTTGCCAAACGCGTTCCCAAAGTGACCACGATGGAAGAACAGGTCCGCGACAAAATGGAAACAGAGATCGCGCTAGCTCAGCAAGAGTCAGAGAAATTTCGGAAAAAGGTGGAGGCGGATATCGCAAAACAAAATGCTGAACTTGACGAGCAGATGAAAAAAGGCTTGGAAGGAATCAATAACCTCCCACTTATGTTACAGCCCGCACCTGTCACCCTGCGAGTTCCCAAGGAGGCAGAACCCGTGCCTGCTAAGCTAAAGTTGCCCAAGGGAACCAAGCTCGCCGCTTGTTGGGGACCGCAGTGGAGTCCATTGACCGTGCTGGAAGATACCGATGCGGACGATGTTCCAGTTCATTGGGATCAATTGGGGAACGACGCTAAAATCAACAGAAGTCAGCTGATTATTCGCAAAACGGATTTAAAGGCTGTCAAGCTGGAAGCGGCCAAATCAACGGTACGTACATGGCGAGATGCCACAGGAAAGTTTTCTATCGATGCAACATTGGTCACAAAGACTGCGTCTAGCGTTACCCTTCGCAGAGCGGACGGAAAGGAGGTCACTTTGCAAACCTCCAAGTTGAGCAAAGCAGATTTGCAATGGATCAAAGAAAACCTTTGATGCATACAAGGATTCTAACAGCAAGTTATGATTCATGACTTGCGTTATGTGTTTCGACGGTATCTTGTTACTGCATTCGCAAGATAGCGCGCTGCCAGCGGGCAACAAGCGAATCTGAAGCGGCTGAAAACTTCCGTCGTTCCATCACCAACCAACGCATCCATTGTAGCGCTGCTAGCAGCGTTCCGCATCGGTCAAGAAACTCAACTCGATTGGGGTCTATTGGGACATGTGCAAGGTTTGCGTTATAAGTCGAAACCCCCTTTGCACGACGATCGTTATCAAACGGCTCCAAAGACCCTAGCATGCGAGCTAAATCTACCGCTGGATCATCCAAGCGAACTGCACCGTAATCAATGATGCCAACCACCTGATCATTGTCAAAAAGCAAATGATCATTCCATACATCCCTTAAGACTGGATGTAAACCCACTGGCTGCAGCGCAAAGCACGCTAGTTGTTCTGCGATTTCCGGCCCCACGGTCTGCAATAATTGAATGGTGGTTAAACACAAATCGCTCTCCGTCTTGGATGTTACGTATTGGCCAACCTTTTCGACAAGGTTGAAATCGTTCATCCATTCAGCGAGCATTTGTTGTCGTTCAAGGATGCTGGGCGGAATATCATCGTAAAACGTCTGCTTGCGCCAAATGTCATGCAAACGAGCAATCGTAGTGCAAGCCGAAATCAGCTTGGCCTCTGAAGGCTTGGTCAAATAGTCAGCTTCCCCTGGCATCCATTGAATGACTTCCCAAAGATGATCATCAAGTCTCCAGAAAGTATTGCCGTTCGCATCCCAACATAGTTTCGGAACGAAGTCCAATGCGTGCTCCGTTGCGAACCGCATCGATCGATGAATCTGCATCAATCGCTCTGGTGTTGGATGCGAGGAGGGCCACTGCCTGAGGCATAGCGGTCCTAATCTTGAACTACTGCATCTCCAGACTCGTGCACCGCTCAGGCCGCCCAGTTGTAGCCTTGCGCTTTCGATCGAGAAGATGGGCAACAAGCGAGTAGCTATCTCAACCGGAATTGAGGGATCAATGCCCATCAAGATTACTCGGCGCGCAAGCTGGACAGAATTGGTAGTTTCATCGCGGTACGAATTGCAAAAATCGCTGAAATAAATCCAGTTGCCAAAATGACAACAAACATCCACAACGGTTGGATCAAATTGGTCTGCGTACCTGAACTGATCAAGTATGGAACAATAGCCACCCCGGCTGCGACGATCCCAACCAACATGCCGCCACCCAATAGGATGCTGGTTTCAAGCATCAACATGCGAGCGATTCTTTCGCTTTGAAATCCAACTGCCCGCATCATGGCCAATTCCTTGCGACGTTCAATAACGCTTCGCGTTTGAACTGCCGCCAAGCCGAGTGTGCCAAGCAATAGGCCAAGCGCACCCAGGGATTGAAAAGCGCTAATGTAAGTGTTCTGGACACTCAACATGCGGCGCAGAACTTGTTCGCTGGTGACTACGTCCATACCTGCATCACTCCAGCCGCTTTCGAATGACTCCATGACGTCAACTGGTTTACCTCCACTGCGAATCATGAAGAATTGAAAGCCGCTTAACTTGGGAAACAAAGCCGTAAAATTGTCTTCGCTGATCAACAGTTTGCCTTGCAGGACACTGTTCGAAAGCAATCCAACGGTTTTGAAGTGTACCAGTTTCCCATCTAAGGTCAGTTTGGTGATGGCGCCAATCGACGCTCCTTGATGAAGACTCCAAGCGGCCGTGTTTTGGTCGAGGACCACTGGTATCGGACTTTCCGGTGCACCAGTCGCCAATTCATCCAACGCTTTCCATGGTTCTTTAGAGTTTGATGTCCCTGCCCATTCGAAACGTTCATCTTGTGCTGATGCCAGATCCAATTCATTCAGCGATGTCGGAACTCCCAAGACAGTTGGTTCAGGTGATTGAAACAGATTATTGCAGCTAGCATCGTCGCGCAAACGAGCGCGTAGACTGACGATCTTGGTCGACTTGAGCTCAGATGCCTTTTTTTCTCCCAAAATCTCCTCGCGAAATTCTTGAAGTGCGAGGTTGCGATAAATGGGTTGCGAACTCTCTCCCAAAAGATCAAAACCACCATAACCTCGGGATGTAGGTGCCATCTGAAACAGCCCCATCGAAGCGATCATGAATGTGGCAACCGCCAACAGTCCCAAACTTAGTACGCTCCTTACTGGATTTCGGCAAATGGCCAACCACGCCAACCATCCCAATCCAGCGTGCGATGGATCGGGACGAACCAACGCGCGTGCAATGAAGGTCTCTCGCGTCGCGATCAGCCCACTGGTCAGCAACAACATACCGCTGCCAAAAAAACACCCTGCCCGTCCCATACCCGTTTGACTAAATCCGAAAATGGTCAGTCCAATGGCAGCGACTAAACTGACGATGGAAATGGCTAACATCGACTTGTTGGCAGCCCGAGCCGCCGTTGCCGTCTCTCCTGAATTGCCTCGCAAAAGCCCAAGCGGAGGTTGGTTGGCTAGTTTTCGCACGGTCCAATAAATCGTTAACAAACTGCATAGCCCACCACTGATGGCACCGATCAATAGGCTCTGTGGCGAATAATCGAATTTCAGAAATGCGACGGAGATGGCACCCACCCACCACGTTTGAAGAGCGGTCAACATCAGCTTGGCGTACAACAACCCCAGCCCAACTCCGGCTATCGATCCTAACAAGGTGACAATCGTCATCTCGCGCACAAGCAACCTTCGGACGGAGGCAGAGGAAAACCCCTGTGCCATCATCAATCCAACTTGTTGCATACGCTGATGAATACTCAAACGAAACAGCAGTGATACCAGTAGCAATGCAGCCACGATAACGAAGAAACTTAGCGACAGGAACAACATATCAAAAGGTGTTGTACCCGAAGCCGCTCGCATCTGCGTGAATCGCAGTGGTTGAAAGGTCAACCCTTTCTGCGCTTTGGTGATCAACAATGCCGTTTCAATATCGCTCCGCAATTTAGCTTCATCCAGACTTGCTGCACCTTCAAAGCGTAGCGAAGTGGTCCTACCAAATCGACTGCCGAATAGCCCTAAAGAGGAAGCGTCGTCATATCGCAAAAAGAGCTTGGGCGTCAGCCCATGTCGTGCATAGTAATCGTCATCCTCTTTGGGAACCTTCCGATCCATTTTAAAAGGTGTGTCCCAGGTATTAATCGACTCCTGGTCGGTAACGCCAGGTACATGCGGAGTAAGATCAGGATCATTAAAGATCGTGGGGACTTCGGAGTAAGTCGCCGGACCTTTTCGTTTCTTGGTCGGCTCAGCAATTGGTACGATTCCAACGACGATGGCTCGTACGGTTGTCTCAATTTCGCGTCCATCAACGGTCTCAGGTTCGTAGTAATTGATTTGAACGGAATCGCCGACTTTCACTTTCAACTGAGAAGCCAGCCAGGTGTTCACCCAACAAGGTTTGTCGCGAATGTCTTCCTTCGGAAGCGTCGTATAGGAATCGAGGTTAAACTCTTTGCCGGCGTCAACACCCAACACGATCGAGTAGGGCACTTCGCGGGCTGAGTCGACTTGGCCATCCGGTGTCAGCTTGTACATGGCGTTGGCCAAGTAGGCGATCAGTCGAACGGGCTTCGGCTCTACTTTGGAAACGGTAATCGCGGTTTCGTTGTCTAGTATCAAGTCGGTCGACGAAAGCTGGAAGTAATCAAAGACATTTTTGTTGGGTTCTTCTTGTGGATACTTCAGTTGATGGCGTGTGAACTGCAATCCATAGTCTTCAATTCTTGGCTTAACGTGCTCATCCAACGCGGCCACTTTATCTGAGGACATTGCATGAGGCGATGTGTTGGCAACCCAGGCTGCATTAACGGTTGAACCGCATTCAAGCGCCTCCTGCAGACTAGGTATGCCCAAGAACACGTTTTTGGGTACGGATTGAGTCGTTCGAAGACTGAAGCCACCGACTGAATCGTCAGGCAAGATCGCACGCACCTTTTGTCGCGGCAGGCTGATGGGTGGATCATCTCGCCGCCCCAAGGGATTGTCCGCAGGCACCGCCGCGTTCTTTTCAAAGCGGATCGTGACTTCGTCGCCCAGCTTCAAATTCAATTCCGCCGCTAGTCCAGCATTCATCGCGACCTCGTCAACACCGAGATCCGTGGGGAAACTTCCTTTCGTATTTGCTGGTGCTTGCTTCCAAAAGTCCGCATCCACAGCAAGAACTTGCACTTGCGTCGAACGCAGCAATTGAGAGTCCCGCTTGGTTTCAACTGAGGCTGACGGAATAAGAATCGCCGGCCCGATCGAATAATCCTTTGCCGAATCTCTGCACGCATCCAACAAGCTCGGCTTGAAGTACGTTCGAGAGTGCAAAACGCTTTGGATGTTGCCAAGGCGATCGGAAACCAAGCTTCGCAAGCTGCCGCGAACGGAATCGCCAACCACCAGTGCGCCTACGATCACCGCCGTTGCCGCAGCAACTCCGGCGGCAACGGTAATGTGAGACCGTGAGAAATAGGCGAGCGATCGAACAACAAGCGTCCACCAACCAACCGTCGGCTTCTTCATCATGAATCAGTTGCCTAGTTTGACTTCTACCTTCTTCTCTACTCCCGAACGTACCACCGTAACTTCGACGACTTCGCCAATTTTCTTCCGAGCCATGACGCGTCTCAAGTCACGAGCATTGGGAATCGCAGCATCTCCGATCTTGGTGATTGTGTCGCCAGCTTCGATGCCGGCCTTTTGGGCTGGCCCACCTTCGTTTACCGACTGAACCACTACCGCTTCGGAGTTTGCATCCATCTGGATCCCGAGAGTGGCACGACTTCGGCGTCCCACGTCAGCCACAGCCGAAATCTTGAGTAACTCTGGGCGTTCTGGACGAGTCGCAAGATCCACCACTAGGTCGGTCACCATGTCCGCAACGCGAGCCATGCCTTCAAAGTTGATCAGTTCTACGTCATCGCTTGGGCGATGGTATTCGTTATGTAGACCGGTGAAAAAGTGGAAGACAGGAATCTCGACTTCATAAAAACTTTGATGATCGCTAGGGCCATAACCAGCAACTTGTTTGTCCAAATTGAACTTGGTGCGCTCGTTTAGCTTGTCGACCAATGCATCGAATCCTTTGGCTGTTCCGGTGCCATAAATCGTCAGGCTATTCTCATTCACGCGTCCAACCATATCCATGTTGACCATCGTCACTGTCTTTTCTAGCGGCCAACGCGGATTGCGGACATAGTGCTTGCTGCCCAATAATCCTCGCTCTTCGCCACTAAATGCAATGAAGATCAATCCACGACGACTCTGACTGGCTTCGTCTTTCGCCAATCGTCTTGCCACCTCCAGCATGGTTGTGGTACCAGATGCATTGTCATCGGCACCGTTATGCACGGCATCGTCCCCGGTGCCAGCGATCCAAATCCTCCCATTCCTACATGGTCGTAGTGTGCACCGACAACTACGAATTCGGAGGCCAATCCGCCTCGGCCAGGCAAAAAACCAATGACGTTGCGGGCAATGGTGTCCTTGGATTCAATCGACACACTCCCTTTGGCTCGAATGTTCTTCAGCACCACACTACTGGGCTTGCCTGTTTCGTCGATCTGCTTTTGTAATTCACTCAGTGATTTGCCAGTGCCCGCTTTAACGAGCGGATCGATGATTGCTCGCGAGCAAAACATCGTTGGAACTTTCTTGGCGACGAGTGCGGGCGCCATTGGCTTCACCGACTTGCATTAGTTTGTCACCTGCATCACCTGCTGCGGTCTGTGAGTCATTCACCAAGATTAGCGCCGCGCTTGATGCATGGCCGCGTTGAGTTCCTTAGTAGTAAACATTGCGTATTGCGAGTTCTGCGTTCCGTCGAATTTGCTATTGGGATCGCTCTGTTGCGGTTCTTTACGTAGGGCGATAACTACTTTGCCTTGGATATCCAGGCCTTCGTAGTCATCATAGCCGTGTTCGGGTGCTGTGATACCAAAGCCCACGAAGACGACTTCTCCAGCGAACTCACCACTACTACCAAGAGCCAACGGCGAATAGTGCTCTTGCAACTTCAACGGTGACAACGAATCGGCCCCCTCGAATGTCAATACGTTCTTCTCCGCAGGGCCAAGCGCAGTCCGCCCAGCTATCGCAAACTGCTGGAACGGGCCGCCGTCGAATTTATCGGTTTCGTAACCAAGCTCTTTAAAGCGTTTGGCAATGAACTCGGCGGCTTTCGCATTCCCTTCGGAGCCCACATCCCGACCCTCCAAGAGGTCCGATGCCAAGAAGGAGATATCGGAGCGCATCCGCGCTTCAACGGAGGTTAGA
The DNA here is from genome assembly GCA_037367405.1 of Ottelia alismoides. Classification (NCBI taxonomy): domain Eukaryota; kingdom Viridiplantae; phylum Streptophyta; class Magnoliopsida; order Alismatales; family Hydrocharitaceae; genus Ottelia; species Ottelia alismoides. Next base: position 329,079 of record JAZKJV010004808.1, on the reverse strand, counting down.
TCTTCGCTCCTGACCGCGCCAGCCATCATGGTCAAGCAGCAAATCAAAGCAGCAAATGTATGGAGACTTGGCTTTCTTTGGTAGTCAGTGTGATGCATGCGAGGTATCTCGTGAAAGTTAATTGTCATTTCAATAGTTATTTAGTTGGGGCGATTGAGGCTATTTCAGAGAAATCGCCCTGCAGTTCAACCACCCACCATACTCTCAAAAACTTTGCGTTGTTCCATCATTGCGGCGACTTTGTCAGCCGGATCAGTCCTCGCCTCTAACAGTATCCACCCTTCATAGTCTATTGCTGCGAACAGCTTTAGCAGCTTGGCATAAGGATACTCGCCAATGTTCAATTCTCGAACATGGACAGTATCACCAAAGCGCTTTTGAACCATCTTAAAATTGGCTTCTAGACCTTCGCCTTTGAGGTCTTCGTCATTACTGTTCCAGCAAACATACACATTCGGATTGTCTGCGATGGCGAAGATATCTCTCATCACGGGCAATTCTGACGTTCCTGCACCATGCACTTCGACACGAATCTTCTGCCCCATACCCGCACCGTATTCAGCGACATTGTTAAGTGATTTGCCGATTTGCTCAATGGTCTTTTCTCGAGACAATCCCTTGGGAAAACCGTTGGGCTTGACCTTTACGCCCGTTCCACCACAGTCGTGCATCAGGTCGATGTACTTCTTGGTTAGCTCGATGTTGGCTTTCACTTTCTGTGGATCATCCGAGTGATACTCACAGTTCGATCCATACCCAATCAGCTTGACCGGTGAGTCCGCAAACCGCTTTCGAACCTCGACACGTTCGGCTTTCGAGAGTTCCGGTTCAACCTTATGTTTGTGTTCGGTCCGAAGTTCGACACCAGTCAAGCCGGCTTTCTCGCAGTTGGAAATGACTTCTGGCAAAGTCATGTCCTTGCCCCAGAGATAAGTAACCAGGCCCAATTGCATTTTGGTTGGATTGGCGGCCTTTGCAGACGCGACAGTTAGCTTTGCCGTTGCAGCCATTGCACCAGCGCACAGCGAATTTCTGAGCAATTCTCTACGATTGAATTCGAAAGACATGATCGTTCACTCGGCGGGGGAAGACATTAGATAATCGGATACCCCATATGATACCAATTTGCCGAGTGCGTTGCGCGCCACGGAAATTGTCGCTTCGTGGTCTGTAGTTCGAGGTGCCTCAAAAGAAAAAACACCGCGAGAATTCGCGGTGTTTTGGTAAGTTTGATAGTCTGATTCGTGCTAGAGCAACGTTATTAGGTCACACTGCCCCAGCCCTCTTGAGCGAAAATCTCGTCGATGGCATCAAAGTAGCGATTCGCGTTTACATTCGGTGGAGCAAAGAAGCTGACTTCTTGGAAGTTAATGCTGCTTCTTGCACCCAAGATTCGAATGATTCTGTTGCCAGTAGCGGCGTCAGGCGTGAGAACGAATTGATTGGCGTTCAGCGAGGCGGTGTAGATTCTTGAGGAACCGTCAACAATGGTGAACTGCAGATTGGTGCCGTTGGCATTGAGAACTGCTTCACCATACATGATTCCATCGAATCCATCGAGTTGACTGAACCACAGCAAGCTATTGTCCGCACCAATCGCTGCGTAAGCACCGTTATGAGCCGCGGCGAGATTACCTTGCAAGTATCGTGACGCTAACAGGTCGAGTGCGCGTCCATAACCGTACTCGATACCCATAACACCAAAGTTGTATCCGGAGCCATCAATTCCACCTGGCTGTGCAATATTGACGGTGAATTGATTGTTTAGCGTGTCTGCATCACCAGCACGGCCCGGTGAATCCTTACCATCCATCATGTGAGCCGGGGTTTGGTAGCTGACCACATATTGGCCAGGTGCAAGGTTGTCGAAGCTATAGCTACCGTCTGCCAAAGTCTTCACAGTTTGTGGTGTGATGGGTACTCCAAGTGCAACCCCAGTCAGCGTCACTTTGACACCTCCCATGCGACGTTCGGCGGCATCAATGATGCCATCGTTGGTTTCATCGACCCATACCGTGCCGGACACATCCGTTGGAACAAACGGCTGGATGGTAATGGTTACCGTTCCGGTCGCACTGTTCGCATTGGAATTTCCGGCAGGACCGTTGTCCTGAACGGTGTACTGGAAGGATGCAGTACCGGTGAAATCGCTGTTCGGAGTGAAAGTAATAATCCCAGTGGAACTGTTCAACGAGACCGTTCCATTCTGTGCATTTGAAACGGCAGTAATCGAAAGGGTTTGCGCCGACTCGTTTGCAGGACCTGGTGAATCATTTGCCAGCAGTGTTGCGACAGTTATTGGAATCGCAACTCCCTTGAATCCACTTGCCGTATCAGGGCCTGCGGTCGGTGCATCGTTCACTGGATTCACAGTCATGGTGACTGTTCCGGTCGCTGTTGCACCACCAGAATCCTGCACGACGTAGGTATAAGTCTCGATACCGTTGAAGTCCTTGGCAGGTGTATACGTTACATTGCCGCCAGAGAGACTAACCGTTCCGCCAGCCGAACCGGTCGCAGAAACCGATGTTACAGTCAAAGTCTGACTGGCTTCATCTGTTGCTGTTGCAGGACCAGGAGCATCATTGGAAGCCAATGATGCCGCAGTGATAACCAGCGGCAAGTCCTCAAGGGTTGCTCGTTGATCAGCCGTTGGAACTGGAGCATCATTTACAGCGGTAAAGTTAACTGTAATCGTTGCCGAACCGGTCAAGGGGCCAGGTGTTACGCCATTGTCAGTTACGGTGTAAACAAAAGTGAGAGCGCCGTTCAATGATGTTCCTGGAGTGAATACAACATTCGATCCAACAACTCCACCCGTCCCGTTCGTAGATGAAATGTTGGTAATCGACAATGTTTGCGTGGTTGTCTCACCCAATCCTGGTGAATCGTTGCCAAGCACCGCCGTAATTGGAATCGTAACAGGGCTGTTCTCGGTGCCAACTGGCGTTGCAAGAGTCTTATTGCTCAGAATTGGTGGATCGTTGACGTCGGTTACCGTCACAACAACCGTTCCCGTCGATGTGTTGCTTCCAACGGTCGTATCTCTCATCACGTAGGTGAAAGTATCTGTGCCATTGAACTCGAAGTTCGGAACGTAAACCAAACGATCATCGCTAGTATCTGCCGCAGTGCCGTTGTCATTTCGAGTTACGGTACCATTGGCAGGCTGGGTAAAGCTCTCCAAGAGGGCCCTTACGTCCACACCCGTGTTGACAGCATCATTGGCTAGAACGTTGATCGTCACGCTACCTGTTCCACCAGCCGAAACTTCCGCCAAGCTGGCCGTGTCACGGCGTGCCAATGGTCGCGTTGCTGGGTCGACGGTGATGGTCACGGTGATGTCTGTTGTCGTGTCTGTACCGTCGGTCGCTCGATAGGTGAACGTCTCTGTTCCATCAAAGCCAGCCGCTGGGCGTGTAAAGCAACGATGTGTTGCCATTGACTCGTGTAACCGTTCCACCGTTGCTCGGTGTGCTGACCGAAGCGATTGTAAACGGCTGGGTTGACTCATTGGCGGGACCACGCGAATCGTTTGCCAGGACATCCAACGCGTTGTCTGTTGAATCGCCAGTCACATTGAAAGAATCAGCAACGCCAACCGGTGGATCGTTTACCGGTGTTACGTTGATGGTAATTGTTGCCGAAGTCGCAGAAGCGAGTCCCGTTGAATCAACTACGGTGTAGGTCAAGAAATCTTGGCCGTTAAAATCTCTCGGTGGAGTGTAGGTGGATCCAACCAGTGTGCCTCGGGTTGTACCGGCAATCACGCTAATCGTTGGTGTCAACGTGCGCGGAGCGGTAACGATGTCGTTGGCGGTTATCGCTGGTGAAAGCGTTGAACCTGTACCAGCCAAAATAATGGCGGTGTCTTCTGGGGTGCTTACCGTATCAGCAACCGGTGTTGGGGCTGTCGGATCGGCGAGAATGGTGATCGACTTTGGTGTGAACTTCAAAAATTGGCCAGGCAAAATATTTCGCTGTGGATCGGGAACGGAAACAGAATTGCCCGAATAGAAGTTGATAAAGGTCGGTGCATTGGCAGCATCTTCAGAGGCATTCGGAGCAATTGTAAACTCCCCAGCCTTCAACGCGACGAAGTTCGCGCTGAAGAAAGTCTCCAAGCGAGTTGGATCGACCGGTGGATTGCGATCCAACAAGATGCCTTCAATCGTAAAGTCCGTGAAGGCCATTTCATTGAATTCAGGATCGATAAACAATCCAGTTCCTGTTACCGTAGCCAAAGTTGTTGAAGCATTGGTAAAGGAAATGCGATTGGTCGTTGCATTCAAAACAGATTTTGCGGTGAAACCCTGAGCGTTATTGATTGCACCAGCCAAAGCTTGTGCTAGTTGTGCTCTGGTCGAGGCTGCTGTGTAGTTGACAGCGATGTTCCCTACGTTGATCGCGCCGTCTGAATCAAACTCAAACACGCGTGCAACTTCATTGCGGTCAACGACTCGGACTGTGGTCCCATCGGTAATTCCGCTTCCGTCAACAGCCGAGAAGGCGACGATCGCTCCGCGCGAACCCGTTGGAATCTGATTCAAACGAGGACCGGATGTGATACCGCTCAAGAAGTTAGTGCGAACTACGTGTCGAACCAGGTTCCCAGCTGGTTCAGAACCGGAAAGATCCAAGTCAACGCCTGCACCACTGACGCCACCTGCAAAGGTATCGTCAGGACCTGGATCCAATATGCCGTTTCCATTTCGATCGATATCGTCACCCGATGGGAAGTTACCAACCGGAGCGACATCGAAGTCAGGCAAGTCGATCAGGGCGGGAAGCTTGCGAAGGTCTTGAACGAAAACGCGAGCTGTAAAGGTTTGCCCAACGGCGATTTGAGTGATCTCAGCGCCAGTGGTGCTATCAAAATACTTAACGCTGTATTCAACAATTGGAGCCGGGTCTTCGCCTTCACTCCTGAGTGCATCTATGACCAACAGCGCATCCACTGGTGAAATCTGTCCGTCACCCGACACATCAGTAAAGAGTTTCGTGTTGTCTTCGCCTTCGCCCGCACCAGATCGAACCCGATTGATGTGGCTGATCACCAACAGAGCATCCAAAGGCGTTACGGAAAAGTCACGGTTGACGTCTTCGGCCATGATGGCGTTATGGAGCCCGGTGTCACCGGCCATAACGCGTCGACCCTCCAGTCCTTCCATTCGTAATTGACGTCGCAACGACTGCTGCTTACGACCTTTGTTGACACGCGAAAGTTTTTGAAACATACGGGTAATCTGTTTTTTCATCTGAACGCCCAAAGTGTGTCGATAAGGGATAGCGTTGCGCCCACCTAGAATTCCTAGGTAATTGGAGGCCGAATTGAATTAACTACACGACCTCCAGAAGCGATTTTTCGCGCTCCGAGAGTCGCCAAAGGTGCTTTTGACCAGTTCAAGAATCCATTCCCTAGCGAACCAGATTAGTTGGAAAAGGAACTTTTTTCAATTCAGGCAAATAAGGCAAGATGCGATTCTTGGGAAATTTAGTCCGGTTAGGGAGGTAATCCCGTATCTGACCGGCTGAGCACCAAACAACTCTTAGAAACAGAAATTCTCCAGAAGTTCCTTGGACAAACTGAATTGAGTCAAGAAAAATCTTGGTCTTTTGATCGCTTTTTCTGCGGGAAACCGTCGAATGGACCGTTTGGTGCGAATTTGCACATTCACTTGGTTGGTTCTTGCTGCCAGCGCCAGCGATTTATGCCAAACCCTCCCGTTTCGGGAGGGTCGGACGTGTCAGCGGCCGGGGAGGGCTGGCTTAGTCGATCCGCAACGAACCCTCTCCGCTCGTGTACCTCGCGACTCTCCCAGAGGGAGAGGGAGAGGGAGAGGGGAGAGGGGAGAGTTGGGTAAAGCGTTAGCAAGTAACAACTTAAGAAACCGCACGACCTCCAAAAGGAGAGTTGGATAAATACAAGTTTAGAACAGCACGACCTCCGCGGTAGGGTCGGAGACAGTTGAGCATTTAATGCGGGTCGTGTTTGTGTGTGGCGCGAATTCTGGCGATTTCTTCGCCACTGATCAACTCGTACCCCAACAGTCCAGCGTACTCCAGTGGATCGAGAATTTCGTCCCAATCCACTTCATCTAAATCTGGAGTAAAGCTCCCTAGCGGCAATGGAACAGCGATCGGATCTACAGATTCAACTCGAGTTGGTGGAATTTCAGCGATCAAGCTGGTGCTAAGAATTTCAGAGAACTCGGCTTCTCCGATGATCTCTCCCCAGTTCATCTCACTGGATGTCAAGATCGGAGCAAACCCTTGAGATTGAATTTGTGCTTCCGTTTCGCCTTCGCCTCCACCGCTATTTCTCTTGACAAGGAAATCAATGATCAACAGCACATCTAGAGGCGATGCAATCTTGTCACCACTGACATCGACATAAGGTGGAACTGTGGTTGAAGTTCCCGTGAGCTCTCGGCTGCCTCGCTTGCTCAAATCCTCGATCACAATCAGTGCATCGAGTGGCGAGACATCGTTGTCGTCATTGACGTTGAAACGATTCCGCGGATTTTGCCATTGGCTGGTCGCAGAAATGAAACCAAAGTCGACGTCGGCAGTGGCGGTGTTAGCGGTAACCGTCACGACCTGTTGGCCACTGGAAGGACTAATCGGAGCCATATCAGGTCGCGTGATTTGAACTCGATAACTGCCCGGTGGTAATGAAGGAAAAGCGTATTGGCCCCGTACCGACGTCGTGGTGGTTGTCTCTGGGCCAAATCGCAAGTTGTCGAGTCGGATATTGCCAACGGTATGTCCGCTTGCAATAGCATATGCAATGTCAGCGGTGCCACGAGCAATCGACATCCGTTCGACACCGCCACTAGATAATGGCCCAGTCGTATATCGTCCTAGTAATTGCCCTGCAGCATTGTAAGCCTCCAATCGCCCATAAGCCGTGGTTGCCGCACCGATTGCATCGATTTCAACTACGCTGGTTGGACTAGCAAAGTTGATTTGCAATCGACGACTGGATGCCGTCCAAACGGATAGATAGGATTGAGCGGCTCTGGAAAAAGCGCGGAAGTTCTTGGTTCCTGTGCTGTTGGCCGTATCGGTGAATGCTCCGACGCGACCATCTGCATCCGATCCAATCGCCGTGAGCGTCAGCAGACTGCTGAAGTTGCTTGCAAGCTGACCTTCGGGATAGCTGTCGGGTTCAATCGTCGATCGCAAATTCAACGCGCCGCCGGTTGCGGAGGTAAGGTTGACTGTCCAACCCGCTTCCCCAAATTCACCAACGTCACGCAACCCATTCTTGTTCGCATCAATCCAGGCAAAGCCGTTGATTCCGGGGACTTGAGTTGCATCGGCTCGTGCAAAGCGGCCTGTAAAGATATTGCTTTCCACGCGGTTTTGGTCGTCAACGGCGCGTATTTCAATGGTGGTGGCATTAGCAGGTACGTTGATGGATAAATTCAAATCAACGACGAACTCATTCGGTTGAGAATAAAGTTGCCACGCACCGCCATCCACGCGATATTCAATGCCTCGAATGCGATTGATGGTAATGTCGTTTCGGAATCCCTCTGTGTTCAGGTTAGGCATCGTCTGGACGGTTGCTGTGCCTTGGAATTTGTATTGATTCGATGCAGTGTCAAAGTAACCTGAACCAGTCAACTTTAGCGGGACATCCAAGACATCAAAAATGCCGTCGCGGTCCGTATCCTGCCATCCCAACATCGCCAAAGTGTTGGCTGGCGAAACATGATTTGCATAAGCATTTTCCAGCGATGCTCCTGCCGCCATGATACTTGGCTGCTGCACAAAACCAACACTGTTGCCGTCCACGGCATTGGAATTGGGCGTGGCATAGTATCCGCGACGTTGAGTGGCGCTACCACCGCCAGTATATTCATCGCGAGCCCAAAACATGTGCCCCGTTTCATGCGCAAAGGTCGAAGCCGGACGGGTCGATGGAACAACTTGAAACAAACCACCTGCAAATGCGAAAGCGCGTGAGAAGTTTCCCCCCGAAGCAAACTGGCCATCCGGATCATTTCTCGACGGAACAACGAAGATCGTAAAGGACCAATCCGTGTCTAATTTGACCCGCTGGGCATGATTAAAGGCTCGAATGCCAGTTGGGATAGCCGAGGATTGACCAACGCCGACCAAGAAATCCCTGACCCACAACGCGTAGTCGTCAGACGGACGACTGATCGGTTCGTACTTTGTCGCGACCGGGGTATTTGCGTAGGTTGTATCGAGCACGAATTCCAATTCGTGAACCGTTTGCAACCTACCCAAGGTTGTGACCCACCACTGCAGACCTTCCCGAATATTGTCCAGGACTTCCTGAATATGGCTGGGTGTCCAGTTCTCCGTACTCGGGTCGAGTTGCCCGTTGCTCTCCAAAAAGACCGGCGTCACGGCAACCCGGCCGAGCATGAATTCGCCGGTATCGTCTTCGTACGCACCGAAGGGTTGGCCAGCAAAAAACCCTTCTTTTTCGAGTTGCTCCAAGAGCAAACGCTTCCGCGAGCGGTCATTTTGGCGACGTTTGCGATTGGAAGACATCTTAAAGAACAACCTCGTTAGGGTGGAATCCACCATTGATCCAAACAATTTCGAAAGGACTATCTTTTGACTCTAGACGACGTTGCGCGTTCCCTCAACAGCCGACTGATTCAGATTGCCCTTTCGGGGAGTCCCTTGTCGTCAAAGTCCGCACGACCGGAAAAAAAGTCGACGAAATGCCCCATCCAAGGGTAGTGCCCCTTTGCAAGGGAATAACCCCTAAACTCGCGCCACACCTATTGCATTTCTGTAGGCCGATTTCTCCGAAATCGGTAAGTTTCGAAGGCCGTTGTCAAGATCTCCCTCTTGGTCCTCTGAGAGAGTCGCGAGGAACACGAGCGGAGTGAGGGCTACAGAGCTTGCCGATTTCGGAGAAATCGGCCAACAAAAATCGGCCTACAAAAGAGCATTCCCAGGCAAAAACCTGGGAATGCTGTAAGGAACCACTTTAGCCTATGAAATCAGACTACTTCCGCTTGGTCTTGAACCTATTGAAAGCCACGTCCAACAACTCGCTGTCGACGTCAGCAAAGACTTCATCAAAGCTGGACCAATTCGACGAGGCGTCAACCAGCGAGTTAACTACGGAATCGTCTTCTTCGAATGTGGACAATAGTGCATCGTCGTTGCTGGCCTCGAAACTGACCACAGGTGCAGAAACTCGATTTTCCGTGCGGCCAATGTTGAGGTTGCTTACCAGTGATGGCATCCAGTTACTGGCCAGTGTCATCTCTTGTGACGTTCCCAAGTCAACTGACAGGTTGCTCGCCAATTCAGATGATTCTTCACCTTCACCGGAACCGGCATTGGAACGGCTCTTACTTAGGAAATCGATAACCAACAGGACGTCGACCGGTGAAACGGTTGCATCGCCATTGACATCCACGTACGGAGGCAAGGTGGTAGTAACAGGCAACGTCAAGTCACGAGGCTTGGAACTGTTCAAGTAGGCAATCAATTGCAACACATCGATCGGTGACACAAACCCGTCAGCATTCACGTCCAAGTTGTTGCCCAAGGCATCGATAACCGAAGCCTTAGTCGATGGGTTCTTGTACGGATTGGCTTGGATCGTTACTGCATAGTCTTCAACTTCTCCGTCTGGCGCCGCACCCGTTGGGCTCGCGACAGAAGCCCTGTCCGTGCTCAAACGGACGCGAGCATAAGTTTGTCCAACGGTGGCTCTACCTGGAACAGTTACTGTCACTGTTGTGTTCGCCCCAGTGACGGTCGACTGAATGATTCCTTCAGTGCTGCCAAATACTCCGTCACCGTTGTAATCGATCCAATAGGACAGATAAGCGGTTGAGCCGGTGGTGTTAGTGACATTGATCGTGAAGGAAGATCCGAATCCGGCAACCAACGAGCCAAAGGTCACGCCATCATCACTGTCCAAGTTCGTTAACTTGGCATCTGCATCAGGAGTTACCGTTGCACCCAGGCTCAGTCCATTCACCACGGTGTGGCGGGGACCATTATTAGCCTTGGTCGAAGCATACTTCGGATCGGCTGCGTCACCGTAATCCAAGCCTTCACCTAGGAAGATTGTTAGTATCGTGGTTCCGTCAACTTGATTCGGTTTCAGAACATTTCCAGCATTGTCGCGAATGCCAGATATCTGACCGACTCCTTCTCCTGCCACACCTCGTGCGCCTTCAATGACCACTCGCGCTCCAAACTGGGTCGTTTCGATGCCGGGTAGTCTTTGGGCATCAACAATCTGCTTGATCAACGTTGCGACTTCTGTTGCACTATTGGAGGACCGTGCAGAGATCGGGATTGCAATCGCAGCAGGTGATCCAGCAATTCCGCTTTGTTGAAGAACCGTATTGGTCAGATTGAGGCGAGTATTGGCATCTCCTCCCAAGCGAACAAAGCCGTCGCCAATGTAAGTCGCACTGAGTCCCAGAGCCGCTCCATTGATTGCCGACACCAAAGCATTTCCGATTTGCGTTGCATTTGCGTTAGCAACAATGCGAACCGCAACATTGCCAGTCGCAACAATTCCATCACTATCGATTTCAAAAGTTACCGGTGCACCACTTCGGTCGATGATAAACGTTTGGCCATCCAATACGCCAACCGGCAATCCAGCGTTTAGAGGAATTTGCAAGCCAAAGGCGGTGCGCACTCCAGGTTGTCCGGTGACAATCAGGCCGCTGTCGTTCGGCAGAAGCTGAACTGTGCGAGCCCCCTGAATTTGCAACTTGCCATTACCGAGGTTGGTAACCGTTGCACGCAGTGATGTAGCCGCGAAAGCAGCAATCATCGCCTGGACAACACTATCTGGTGTTGGATTGGCAGCGGCAACTGGGATAGCCCGATTGGTGGATGACGAAGCATTGTTGCTGTCAAATTCGAATGTGAATCGGCGGACGCCATCATCAATCGTAAAGGTTGAACCATCGACAATGTTCGCGTCTAAGCCACCTGTAGTGGTTGGTACGGAAATGGTATAGCCGGTATCAAACTCAAAGGAAGTTCGACTGCCAGAACTGTCGATGATGTCAAACGATCTGCCATCGGTATAGCGAGCTCCAGCTGTCGCAACAATGGAAGATTCATTTGTATTGACGAAGCGAATGGTGTAGGCACTTTCCGATTGCCAAATTCCCGCAAGCGGTTGCAATCGAATGACACCACTGGTCGAGTTGTAACCGAAGGTGTAATCGACGCCGTCTACCAAAGGAATTCCATCTCGATAGACGAGAACGGATGCCGAATCAACGCTGGCTGGATTGACCTTTGATCCGGCGGCAGGATCGCTAGGAAGAATACCATCGAACAACTGGATGTCGAAGTATCTGAGTGTCTTGCCGGTCAATTCAACGACCGACACATCTGGATTTGTATCGACCCCTTGAACGTCATTGTCGATTGGTTGAACAAGAAGAACCGAAGGACCAACAAAGTCAGCTCGATCCTGAGCACCGCGATCTTTGAAAATGTTATTTCCGAGACCGGATGGGGTTTCAACAGCAGGATCATCGACCCGAAGTTGCCCATTGGAATCGAATTGCGGAGCCAAAATCGGTGAGGCTGAAATTCCCAGAGGCTGCTTCACAGCGACCAACGAAGGCCGATCTTGCAGCGAGTCAATTGAGCTATCAATGATCGGTGACGATGGGGCTGGATACAGGTTCCCGGTGCTCGCGTTCACGAAAACCGGTATGTTGTTCGCAACGGTCGTTGCAAATTGTCCAACGGTGGCCGATCCCGTGACGTTATTCACGTTGTACTGGAACGTTGTTCCACCAACGACGGTCGAGGCACTGGATGCATCAACATGGATGCCTGCGCCGGAGTTGACAACCACGTTGTTGAGGATCGTCGCTGTCGCATTGTTTACGACTCGAATACCTTGACCACCAGGCAGGTAGTTGTCGGCAGGCACACTGCTAAGAGCACCGATCGCATCGATGTCTGCCCCTACCGAATCGCCGCTTTGCGAGCCTTGATTAGCGACATCCGTTAACCTTACGAACGCTATGCGACTGGAGGTGTTGTAACCGAACGCATCTAGGTCGATGGTTGGGGAAGCCGCCGAGGCGCGACCAACGGCAGTATATCGACTACCATCGGCACTGACTTCGACCAAAACTTCTTCCGAGTCACCCACTTCGAAAATCACCAAGTCGGGATTTCCGTTTCCAGAACCGGTCAACAAGTTGTCTGTAAATTGCACAACCAATTGGCCGCCGCGACCTAAGCTAACCACGCCTTCGTTCGGCTTTGGTTCGCCAACTCCGGTGAAGTTCGGTGCACGAAGAGCATCGAACGAAACATTTAGACCAGCGATTGGCGCCGGACCACCAGCCAAAGTTGGGCTATACGATACTGCTGTATCGGCAAAGGCCAAGTCGCCAATATTGAAGAATTGGTTAGAGTAAACGGTGGGAGTGAACCGGCTTGGTGTGCTCAAGCTACCGCCAATAATCGTATTGTTGACAAGTCGCACAAAGGGCACTGCAGCGGCAGGCACGCCGTTGGTCAGTGGATCACCCTGGATGCTTATGCCACCGTCCTGATTGAACAGAAACTCGCTATTGGTAATAACGGCTCCTGGAGCCAATCGTTCGGAATTGATCGTGATTGTGTTTCGTGGAGATCCAGTTACGGGGGCGTTCGTTACTGCATCGCGAGCACCTGGCTCAATCGAGATACCAAAATCACTTGAATTGGAAACGCGCGAGTTGCTGATCACGATCTGACCTTGCAAACGCTCGCGATTTTGGGTTCCAATTCCCTTGGTGACCGTCGTTTGGCCAATCGATGTTGGGACATTGACGGTTGCGGTACTGTCGAACACAACCGTGCTGCTGGTTGCGTTAGTACGATCGTTGTTCAGCAGGTTTGCCGCTAACTTGAATTGCGACTGAACCAGTGGCGAATTGATAATGTCGCGCACTCTGCTTGCGATCTCTTCAGCAGTTTCACTTCGTCGCGATCCCGAAACGGGGTCAAAGGCGGCGGCGTTAAACGGTATCGCAATGTTACCCGCTCGTACGGACCTGCCGTCGTTGACATCATCCATTTCGAAGGTCAACTGAGTGGTTCCATCACTGAGCGTAAAGGTCTCGCCAGCAATCATTTGCGATGCGGAATTGAATCGCACCGAAATCCCTGGGGCCAGCCGCTGATCTGCTGCAAAGTTCTCAGTAATCAAAAGTCGAACGGGTGGCACGTCAATCAAAGGAACACCGTAGCCGTCTCCACCACGTAGCTCGAACTGGTACGGGCCAGCGAGGATTTCTGGATTAGGACGGGTTGGTACCGTGAGTGACAATTGAGGATCTTGAATAAAGGTGTCGGTGCCGCCTGTCGCATCCAAAACCATTTCACCCCGACCAGCGATACCGATCATGAAGTCATCAAGATAAACGCCACGGACGTTGTTGTTTTGTCCCGCGAGATAACCTGGGTTAGCGGTGTTCGTGGTGCCGTCAAAGTTCGTGCCGGCATTGAAGGCGCTGTAAAGGTCACCTTCGAATACCGTAGTTGCTCCGAACGGACCCGCATCTAATTCTGATGCTGATGGTGTGGCCAAGCCAGTCACGAAATCAAAGCTGTCGTACTCAACCAAACCGGTCAAATCCAAAGTGTTTCCACCACGAATTGGGAATACGTTGGTCGCACCGCCTGCGAAGAAGTTCGAAATGCTCGATCGCAATGCTTGTGCGACTTGTTCACTGTTCATCGAAACATTGACATTGACTGGCGTACCAGTAGATCCGAACGCGCCTTGCACCAGCAGGTTCGACCCTGATGAGGCGGCAACCGTCTTGGCACCAACCAATTGCAGCCGGTTAGCATCTTGAATGGGTGCCAATTGTCGAGTCACGTCAATGACCAGGTTGTAAGCGCCTGTACTGCCCGTGGTCGAGTTGATTGCGACGGTTGGGTTGTACAATTGGTTGCCTGCACCACTGACGCCAATGTAGTAGGTGCCTGCGGTTGTCGCGGTAAAGGTAACCAAGCTATCCAAGCTGCCGGTACGATTGTCATTTTCAATCGCTCCGCCGAAAGCGTTGCGAAGAACTCGTCCCTCGGAATCAAAGACTCGGAGGAAGCTGTCCAGCGCACTACCAATTGAGGCGGCCTCTATGGATGCCGTAACCGAAGCACCAGCTTCTAGATCCAAGCGGACCATGTCTACGTCGCGGCCGGCTTCGGCATAAGCTGGATTGTCTCCGATCAACCCAGAACCCGTTACACGGATTGTATCACCGGTAATGCCAGTGGCGGCGGCGGCCGTGATGACGTCGTTGCCTTCATTGGAGAAGTTCAAACCAGTCACTGCAGGTCGGGATGGTGCCGAGGTATTGATCGCCGTTAGCAACGCTGTCGTAATTTGTTCGGCGGTCATCGTCGCGGTGAATGGTACCGCGATGTTCGGGGCCGAAGGAGCTGAACCCGAGCCATCGGTGAATACAAAGGTGCGGCCGTCAATCGTCAAACTATCGCCGTGCCTGATAGAGCTGCCGCCAGGAAGGGTTACCGAAACCCCCATCTCGATCTCAAAGGTTTGACCATGGATCGACATGGTAGCGCCGTCTGCAAGCTTAGTACCAGCGATCGTACGGATCTCTGGTCCACGACCACCTTGGAATCCATAGCCAAAGCCACCTGCAGAGGCGAACTCAATGCGAATCTTAACGTTCTCTTGACCTGCAAAGGCATCTAAAGGAATGCGTGCTTGCCGCCAACGTCCGTTGTTGTCAAACAACTCTTGAACTTGATTCTGAACATTGCCTGCCTGGATATCGAACTCGTCCAAGTTAACGGTACGATCACTGTTGTTGGTCGCAACCTTGACCCACTGGCCGCTATCGCCTGATACATAGACCCTCAGCGAATCTCGCATGTAGTCTGCGGGGTTGGTCGGACGTGGGAACGAACTACCGGCTTGTTCCGTTTCGAAGTAGTAGTTGAAGTACAGCGTTGGTAGGTCGGCAGATGCCAATCCATTCAAGCTGAATGGAGCGCTTTCAATTGCGCCAGCAGCACCGCCGGGGAAATTAATGTTGTTGTTCGCACCAGGTGCTCCAGGACCATTTAGATCACCCAATCCTGTCGCAACGGTTCCACTGTTTGGCCCTACACCCTCGTAACCGAAGTACAAGCTGGAGCCGCCAAGTTGGCGAATACGCGTGTCATTGGTCGTGGGTGGAACACCGTGTTGATTTGCACCATTAGTGACCGGTTCTTGACTGGTAACGTGCCAAAGGTTGAAGTCAAGTGTCGACAGCGCTAGGCCTGTTGCCGATGTCAGTCCTGTTGCGATGCTAGTTGCTCCACGGGCAAATACCGGCTGAAGTTTGCCCTGAGTATTGAAAGCGTGCATCACTCCATTTACATCAATACCAAACAGCAATTGCGAGTATGGCGTTCCATCTGGCGTAGTACCGCTGACGTGGGTAGGACCGGCAACTAACCCGGTAAAGTTGATACCAAGCAAGTCATAAGAAGTCTCGATGTAGTCACCAACATTACCGGTACGAAGTGCATTGGGCGCGAACACGCTGAACAATCCACCCTTGTCGCTGACCGCGAACATTGTGCCGTTAATCGTGGCGATACCTCGGATAATGCCGCCAGGAGCCAAACCAGCAGCAATCAGTCCGCCAGCGTTGGAAATCGATCCACCAACCAATTGGACTTCCTTGCCATTGACCGATGCCGACAAACCTGGAATACCTGACGTGTTGATCGCTTGAGTAATCCGCGCGGCGACCGTTTCAGCAGTATCACTTGCTAGAACCTTGATGCCAATGTTTCCACCGGCGGTTCCACCAGCACTGCCGAGATCCGTAAACAGTCCCGCCAGTGTCAGATCGGAGAATGAACCCGTTGTTGCGCCGCTGAAGTTCATGCGGCCACCTTCGTAGGAGACCGTGATGCTATTTGGCGTCGCTTGATCAATGGCGGTGAGGAAGCTCTGCAATGAACTGGTTTCCAAGATTGGAATGCGAACATTCGCAAGTCCAACACCTGGAGCCCCCGCGACAGTCACACCGGCACCGGTAGCAGTTGCAGGTTGAGTTGTAGATGCATTCGCCAAAGAAATGCGATTGGAATTTGGATTGGCCGAAGCAGTCACACCAAAGCCTGCAGTGCCATTGATCGCATTCACAATTGCTTGTGTGATCTGTGCCTGTGTTGATGCAGTCGTAATTCGCACTGGAATGTTGCTGCCGCCAACAACTTGGCCATTCAAATCCAATTCGAAAATTCGTTCAACGCCAGCCAAATTGCGAACACGTACGGTCGAACCATCGACAACCTGACTGCCATTGAGCGCACTTACGACAATGACCGAACCGGTGTCAAACTCATAAGTTGTTCCGTCCAAGGAGAAAGTCATTCCATCGCGAACGAATCGTCCATTGGCTGGGTCATAGTTGACCAAAACTTCTGGTCCCAGATCGAATTCAAAACCAACGGCAAAACCAGATGAATCCACCAGTTGGAATGAGTCCCCATCTCTAATCACAGAGAGAGGCGTTTGGCCAGGTCGTGTGGTTGTCACTTCGCGACCAACCAGAAGCGTCGCTCGCTGACCTGCGGCCGGCAACGTTTCGATGTAACCACGTTCACGAATCGCAGTACCAGCACCGAGCGCAACGGCTAGGTTCTGCTTGTCTCCAGCTGGATCGCTGGTTGGCACACCCGTGTTTTCGTTGAACTCATAAATCACATTGGTGAAGTAAGAAGGACCAGGTCGCGATTGTCCTGGATTGGTTCGTGCAAAGGTCTCCCAGTCGAACAGATCACTTCCCGGAAACACCGTGTAACTTTGTTCAAATCCTGGAGGCGTTGGACGATTGGCAACCATAAAGCCACGTTCTTCGCCACCAATCACTGCAAACGTAATCGCTTCTGGATTGAACCCGTCATTACTTGCAACAGCTGCTGCATTTCCACCGTTGAACTCGAGGTGGTTGGTAACCATACCGGTAGTACCGATGATGTTCGTTGCACCCGTGCCGGTATCGATGTTGAGGTATTCAACTTCCGTATCTTGGTTGTTATTCGCGTTTCGACGCTCCAAAGCTCGGTCAAAGGCATTGAGCGAACCGTTGTCTCGCATCGCAATATCGCCCAGGTCACGCTGAACACGACCAAGTTGTGCCTTGGTCTCCCCGGTGAATGGATTGACAACATAAATATTGGTCAATTCAGTACCAACATCTTGACTAACATACAGCGACAAATCGGCCAAACCGAAGTCGACGATGGAGTCATTGGCTGCGGTATAGAACGTGCCAGTTGCAAAGTCGAATGTCCCTGCTGTTGGGAAGACGACGGGAACCGGAGCGGTGTTTGAGGTGTTGAAGGCATTGGACGAATTAACGCGATCTTCCGCGATAATGGCCACGCCTTCGATCGGCTGCAATCGAATGGCAGCGGTCGCAGCCGACGCATTAGGATCGGTATGAGTGGCCAACACAGATGGAACCATTTGGCTATTGGTGATTGCAACGAAATAGTTGCCACCGGGCAATTCGTAGGCACCGATGTATGGATCCAATCCGCCAGCAGATCCACGTGTTAAATCGCCGCTGTCGGCTCCGCGAATCGGATTGGCTTGATCATCGACCAGATTGCTTCCCAAGCCACCGAGGATCAAGTTACCTGCGGAATCAAAAATGTAAGCGGATAGGTCAGGACGTCCGATACCATCACCGTAGTCGACATCCAAAATCGTGGCAAAGTACTGACGAAGACCGGTTGGAGTTACCTTCTGATGATCGATGCTGAACGAGAACCAATCGACGTCGGTAAACGAATCCAAGTTGCCGGCAACACTAATCGCTTGACGATTGCTGGTCAGCAAGTTACCCAAAGCCTGAGCATTAGCCCGGGTATTGTTTCTTGTGCTCAGTGGATCATTGGCGGCAACGGCTTCGCTGTTTTCACCAAGAAGCGGCGAGTTCCCTGGAACGCCAACCAGTCGAACACCGCTTTGAGCAAATCGAATGTCAGCATAGTTGATACTCGAGCCTGGAATCTCATCGACTTCTTGCAGACGCAATTGCAATTGGTAATTACCCTTGGTGCGTCCAGCGGTGACTTGAGTTGGATCCAAGAGTTTCGAAGCAGGATCGGTAGGTCCGAGGTTACTGCTTCGCACGCGAACGTGGTAGAGGTTGTTCTCACCAGCACGTCCAGGCAACACAACGCGCAATCCAGCGTCACGCGGATTAGTGCTGTAAAGATCCTTGGGAGTACCGAATGCGCTGGTAGCGTAAAAATCCCGGCTGCTCTTACGCAGGCTGTGGACCTTTTGAGATCCTAATTCCGGTGCCGCGAACAATAAAGATGGATTGTTCTCTTCGGCCAGCGAATCATTCGACAGAGCCAGTGTTCGGCCGTCTGCGTCAACGAGTTCGATAACCGTGTCTAGTGAGTTCTGCGTTTTGTCGATGTCAAACCAAACTTCGGTTCCAGCATCTGCATTAAAGCTGTAAACGTCGACATCCGATGGCTTGGAAATCACGCCCTGAATCTCAAATCCTAGCCGTTGATTTTCATCACCAGCCAAAAGATTCGGAGCAATTCTACCCAAGTACTGAGCCGCAGCTGTGCTATCGTTGGCCGTTGCCGAGATGGCACTGTTGGCTTCGTTTTCCGTAGCTGGGGCAACGTTGCGATCGTTGCTAAACGGGTTTAGCAATACGCTGCGCCAATCACCAGCAGACGCTCCAACGACCGAGTTGGTAATGGCCGTTACGATCACGTTGGCCAATTGGTCCGAAGTCGTATTCTGAATGTCATAGACCATCGGAGTGCCACCATTGCTAACGGCACCAGTCAATTGAGCCATACCTGTCAGGAAGGGCAGCGGGCCTCCAAAGAAACTGTTATCTGCAAGACCGATAACTTGAATATTATTTGATACCAGTGCATTTACCGTTCGCTGGATGCTTGCACCACGATTATTGGGCGTGGTACCGCGGCTGCCAGTTTGAAGCGCGCTGGCAGGAACTCGAACACCATTCTTGCCGATATAGGGATCGACGGAATCGGGTTCGAAAGAGGTTCCAGCATCCGTGGCCAACAACACCAGTCGTTTCGTCGAATTGGCGCGGAAGCCAACACCACCGATATTTCCGGCTGGGGCAAGCACTGGGCCAGTTGGGTCTGGGGTAAACGACGAGAACGCAGGAACGTCACCACCACCACCTGGATTGGTCTGGGTGGTAACAAGACCAGCGCGTCCGCTGTCCCCCGTATCATTATCGTTGTTGCCGTCGAAACCTAAACCGGTCGCAATTTGCCAAAGACCTTCAATGGCGGACTCTGGAATATCACCACCGCCACCTGGTGCCGTTCGATTCAAGGCAGATGTAATGGCCGCATTGAATCCAGGTGTGTTGGGGGTAATCAACGGTTGATTCAAGATGAATGGGCGATCGGTAGCTCCACCACCGACGTTCGCATAATCTTCAAAGCGGGTAACTGAGAACGCGAAATCGGAGTCAGGTAGATTGGTAGTCAAGTAGTTAACGATACGGTCAAAGACCGTCGCAACTTCTGGACCTGTTCCTGCAAAGCTGCCGGTATCATCGAGCAGCAATACAACGTCGACAACTTCATTTCCAGTCTTGGCAGCACAGGATAGATCTGTCGCGGTTTGGGCTTCTCCGGTTGGCGTAAAGCCGGCACCGACGGTGCAGTCAAACAAAGACGTGAGAACAACCGGCTGACCGGGTGCACCGACAATTTGGATGCTACCGCCAACACGATTGATGTTATCCAGTGGAGCGCCAGTGGCAGTAAAGCCAGCTGGCAAATTGGCACCGGATCTCAACTTGACAACAAGGCTCGCGGTTGGGCTGCTTTCGAGCTTCAAGCCACCGAACTCATGGAAGTCAGGAACAACGATTTCATCGAGCACAACGTGAACCATGTCGGTATCGTCCCAGACACCTGCGGTCGTCAATTGACCACCGCGTACGACCATGCCGTTGTAGAAATTGCCATCCAAACGATTGCCACGTACCAACGGTCCCTGGTTGCCCAAGGTGTCTTCCGTCCGCTGAATCATGCCCGATGTACGTCCAGTATCTGTAACATAGGACGCGTTGAGTGCACTGACATTCGCCGAAACTGCAGCTCCGCCGTTATTCAAAATGATGTTGTTGACGATGATCGGTTGGGCAGCGCGGACAAAGATCGTTCCCGCTGAATTGGTTCCTCGACCACCACGCTGGGCGTCGGTGCTGGTTGCAGCTCCCGAGCCGTTCAATTCCAGGCGGCTATTGGCTACACGCAATGTGCCTTGATGAACTTCGATGGCGTTGAAATCTGAAAAACCACCATCAATGCGAGTTGTTCCACCACCATAGGCGACAACGGCGTGATCGAGACTTGCTTTGGAAGTATGGCCAACATAGATGCCGCCCCAATCTCCAGCCGCAGAACTTTGCGATCCGACTCGGTTCGCCGTATCAAAGGTTCCACCAGCTCCATAACGAGCATCATTCAAGGACGTAAAGACAACTGGGTAGCTGGCATCGCCTTCAGCGATCAACTGAGCACCCATCGTAACGTCCAGACGCGATCCCCTGAATTTGACAATCGCACCGGCGTCGATCTTTAGACGAGCGTCAAGTCGCGAGACAACGGACGGTGTTGCGTCACTCAGAACCGTGCCGATGGTTGAACCGTTATCAATAAAGGTTGCCGTAGCCGCCGGCAATTGGGCAACTAACACATAGGGCCCAGCGCCAATGGTGAAACCAAATGGATCCGTGGTGGTGCCAGTGCTGCGATAAATGTTGCGAGCGCCTTGTGGAACGTTTCGCAATACAACGGATGTGTTACCAGTCGTTGTAATGGTATCGGTTGGTTCGCTGGCTGGGCTTTCCTGACCATTAGCGTCGATGAACGTAAATCGATAGTTGTACGATCCTGCGGCAAGAGTTCCGACCACTTGCTCGGTAAGCGTCACCAGTGCACTTGAAGGTGCAGCAACTTTCTGAACCGCACCTCCAGGAGTGCCTTCAATTTCCAAGTTCTCAGGAATCACATGGACGATATCGGTGTCATCAAAGCGAGCTTGGACCGTCAGTTTTTCGACTTGGGTTCCAGCCCCAGTCCTTACACGAATCTGCAATCCGTTGACCGAGTTCTTCGTCAATCGGTTGCCATGAATCTCTGGGCCGACGCGTGAGTAATCGGTTGTGAAGCTCGAGGTGCCTTGCTCAAGTGGCGAGTGGAAATTCGATTCGAGGAAACTATTAGGTGATGCAGCCATCGCGGCATCAGCACTGGACGAGATCTGGCTGAAGACAACTGTAGGCCGCGCATCAATCATCTGCACAGGCGCAACCACTTGTGAAACACCATCCACAACGACTTGACCGCCACCAAAGCGAATGTCGGCGTTGCTAATTGAATTTAGGAAAAGCCCCTGAGCCTCAAGATTTCTTCGAGTCGGATCGGCAGAATCCACACGATTGCGGAAATCGATACCACCCCAGTCGCCAGAGGTCGGTGTTGAACCAACGACAGATTGGTTCGCGTTCCTGCCTAAAGTTGTGTCGGCAGCCGAAGTAAAGTAGACGCTACCTGGAACGTCGACGCCTGCAGTGTCTTTAATCGCATTCCCAGTTGCATCTAACAACAGAGGTGTACCCAAGACCATCAAAGTCCCACCGCTGCGATCGACGTTGGTTGATGTACTGCCAACACCGATTCGTGAACGGCGAAGTTTGAGAATGGCACCAGCATCGATTTGAACGGTTACGTTCTTAGGTACATCCAGGGTTGACCCGTCTTGCAAGGCGCGACCCAGAGAGTCGAATCCAATTTCATACGCAAGGTTATCGGCAGGGGTACTGAGTCTGCCATCGGCGCCACCATTTCCGACGATGCGAACAACATCGCCAGGAACCGCAGCAGAAAGTGCATCCTTGATGTTCTTGTAAGGTGAAGCAATGGTTCCAGAACCTGAAACCGCCACCGCCTTGTCAACGAACTTGGTATTGCTTGGCCCTGAAGGTCGGAACCAGAAATCGTAGGAACCACCAGGAAATCCGTCAGCATCACCATCAAACGCCGTGCCCGTTGCATCGCGAATGAAGTCGGTTGCTGGCGCGCGGTAATCCATGCGTAGTTTGTAATTGCCTTCCGAGCGTCCGCCTAATCCGCTATCGGAAATGGTCGGGTCATAGTCAGCATTTCCGCTCGAGCTGACACCGACAATATAGTTACCAGCACCTAATTCGACTTCGACCAGTGAATCCGAACTGGAGTAGTCGTCATTCGCTGCGATCTCTTCCCAACCGCCATTGGCACCCTGCTTGTACAAGCGAATTTGAGTGTCCAACAAGCTCGCTTCACTCAATCGTTCCGCGAAGGTCTCAATGGTTACTCTGCCGGGTGCAGTAACCTTGAATTGATAAAGGTCGATATCACGACTGTCTGGTCGATAGAGGTATTGGCCGTGAACGATATCTGCATCGCCAGGAAGAACTGTTTCAGTTCCAACACCCGGTGCGAAAATCGCGTTGAATGATTGAATGGTTAGTTGGGCGACTTCGTCTGCCAACCCTAGTCCCAACAACCTTCCAATGCCTTGCATTACACCGCGTTGGAATGGACCAGCAAATCCGTTAACCGTTGAATCACTAAAATCTTGCGTATCAAGTACCGTCGCCAATTGCCCGTTACTGAGTACCCCCGATTCATAGACGGTGGTTCCTTCACCATTCAAGGTCACGATACCGGAGATGCCACTTCCCAAAATGTCTTCAAAAGGTGTCACGGCTCGCGTGTCACCAACAGCAACCGTCAATCCACGATTGGTGCTCTCGACGAAGCGAACGCCAAGATATTGTTCGTAAATGGAAAAGACTTCTCGAACCCGTTGCTTTTGAACTTCCGTAATCGCGTTCAATTGAACGGTGCTATTGAAGGCCGATGTGCCAAGCTGACCTTGGAAGTTGTAGAAAATGACGCTCGTTCCATTGACGGTATCACCCGCCAGTCGAAGCAAGCTCTGCAGTCGAATCCGACGATTGCCTGGATCGTCGGCCGCACCAGGAAAATCAAGGTTGAACGGAGTGGTATTCTTGATTGCCGAATCGATGACGACAGACTGGGAACCAGTAACACCTGGAGTCCAAGTCGTATTTAGATTTTGTGCTGTCGCAAAAGTATCGCCCGGATCCGCGGAAGCATTGATCTGGATCGGTGGGACCGGCAATGCCTGGTTCGTTCCAACTCGCAATCGCAATTCGCTGGCGGCTAATGGCAGGCCAGTTACGGGGCTCACCAACTCGTCCAGATTTCGGCTAAAGTTGAGCGTAACGCGATCGGTTTCGGGATAGTATCGAACCGAATTGGGAAGGATGGTTGTATCGTCCGTATTGCTCAGCGTACCAGCCGTGTGGATCAATTGGTAGAACGAGGTGTTCACCACCGATGAACTAGCAGGGGTTGCGAAGGTAATCACGTCGCCGTTTTGGAAATAGAGCGGATTGCGAAGTCCTCGCAAAGTGTTGATCGCGATACCATTAACGCTAATGACATTGCTGACGTCAATCAAATCATCGCTGCTGAAATAGACGTCGATCTGATTTCGCTGCTGAACTAACTGGCCACTAGTATTACGCGTAACAGGTTGAGGTACGATCGATTCGACTTGCGCGCCTAAATCCAATTCAAAGCCAACAGTTTTGGATAGGCCGTTATTGAAGACATCGCCGGATGCATTGCGAAGCGCTCGAGTACCCTGTCCGAGGATCTCAATTCGATACTTGTCATCTGGCAGCGCTTCAGCAAAGCGCAAAACGACTTCACGATTCGAATCGCCTAGACCAACATAGGCAGGAATGACTTCGACATCCAGAACACCAGTCAATGTCAACGGAGAATAGGTTATGGCCGCTGTACCGAGTCGAGTTGCACCCAGACCGCTGACCAATTCCGCCCGAACAATCCCTGAGGAAACGGAACTTGTGTTCAATGCATCGACAAACTCTTGAACGGTCGTCGGGAATCGACTGTTGGTATTGATCTCAACATTGATCGACTTACCAAGGCCGGTAACGATGGGTGTGCCTGCACCACCACGATCTCGACCGGTGACCGTTACGACGGTACCGATACCGGTGTTTCCGCTTTCGACCGCAACCAATCGCACTTGCAGAGAGGATGACAATCCGAAGGATGTGGTCACCTTCGCAGAGTTCGCTCCACCTAGAGTAAACAATCGAGTTGTATTGGCAGTCTGCGCGATCGGTGCCGTTTGAAGTCCACGCAATCGCAGCGCATAGATTAAGCTGTTCGATGGTGTGGTCGCATTTGGATCCAGTGCCTGCAGTAGATCTTCAACACGCGTTTCCAAGTTTGGATTGGAATTCAATTGGATCGTGACCACTTGCCCCGATGTCGTAATGACCGGTCGGCGACTGTCTTGTCGGTTCACTCGCGTAAACTGAATCTGAATTCCATTGCCAGTTTCACCAGTCTCTCGCGCATAAAACTCAACCAATGTCTGGCCATTGGTACCAAAGTCAGTAGCAACGCTTGCACGTTCAAAGACACCGTCTTCGCCACTGCGAATAATACGTATGCCACTCAACGTGTTCGCATCGATTCCAGCACCGTCGTTAAAACGGAATACTAATTCGCGCGGCGAGCTATGAAGGACCTGACCATCGGCGAGCAATTCACCTGAATTTGGTTGAATGCCGAGCAATTGTGGCCCAACAGCCATCAATTGTCGCAATTCCAACGTTTCAAGGAGGATGCGCCGTGCAATTGCACGCTTGTGTAAACGTTTGCGAGCCAACAGGTTACGTGATGTTGACAAACCACCAATGGCCATGAATTAACCTCTCGATGGAGAGCTGAAGAGAGAACAGACTTGCAAGTAGCCAAAAAACTGCCAAATCCCTCGTAGAAGGCATATTTTGCCGCCCACGTGAATCACTTTAGGTGAAAAGGGTAATCTGGGTGCTTTGGGGAAAACGAAATGCTGCGAGTTGGATTGTAATCGGGAACCAGCGGAATTCAACGAAAAGCCGAGCTTTGGCTGATGCAGAACCCACACAAATACAGATCGTGACGGTAAAAACGGACTTTTAGCGACCGAACTGCCCGAAATCCTTCTCTAACAAGGGTTGGAGGATGTGACCCCCTCAAAAGTTCCCTAGTCTCACGTAGGCCGATTTTAGTGTGCCGCGTCGCTCCGTCGACGCGACGTAGAAGCCACTCTGTTGGAGCCACTATTTTGGTAAATTCGTTTGTTGTGCGACGGGTGGACGCGTCGGCGGAGCGACGCGGCACACTTAATCCCCCTTCGCTTGGGCCTTGGCCCAAGAGTCTCTGAGAGCAACCGTCCGATTAAAAACCGGTTCTCCTGCTTTGGAGTCGATAGGATCGACAAAGAAGTACCCCATACGTTCAAACTGAAAACGGTCTCCCGGCAAAGCTGCGGCCAGGGACGGTTCCAATTTCGCCTCAATGACCTCCAGACTATTTGGATTCATGTTATCCAAGAAAGTCTTGCCGTCCGGAACATCCTCTGGGTTCTCACCCTGGAACAAGCGATCGTACAGTCGGACCTTGGCGGAAAACGCTTGAGGTGCACTAACCCAATGGATAGTCCCCTTCACTTTCCGCTGATTGGCTTCGTCCCCCCCACTACGAGTCGTTGGGTCATAAGTACAATGCAATTCCCTGATTGCACCAGTAGTGGGGTCCTTGATGACCTCTTCGCACTTGATGATGTAACCATAGCGCAACCGAACTTCTCCCCCCGGTTTCAGCCGGAAGAATTTTTTGGGCGCGTCCTCCAAGAAATCATCCTGCTCAATATAGAGTTCGCGTGTAAACGGAATCTGCCTCGAGCCCGCTGAAGGGTCCTCGGGATTGTTGATTGCCTCCATCATTTCGACTTTGCCTTCGGGATAGTTGGTCAAAACCACTTTCAGTGGCCTTAGCACAGCCATCACTCGTGGGGCGATACTATTGAGATGCTCTCGGATGCAATTCTCCAAAACGGTTACATCGATTGTGCTGTAAAATCTGGCTACACCGATTCGATCACAAAACATGCGAATGCTCTCGGGTGTATAACCACGACGGCGATAGCCACTGATCGTTGGCATACGAGGATCATTCCAGCCGGAAACATGTTTTTCCTGGACCAATTGCAACAGCTTTCGCTTGCTCATGACCGTATAGCTCAGGTTCAATCGAGCGAACTCGATCTGGCGAGGGTGATAAATCCCTAGGCTTTTGCAGAACCAATCGTAAAGCGGCCGGTGGTTTTCGAATTCCAAGGTGCATATGGAGTGGGTGATTTTTTCAATCGAGTCGCTTTGACCATGCGCCCAATCGTACATCGGATAAATGCACCATTTGTCGCCGGTTCGATGATGATGAGCCCTCAGAATGCGATACATAACCGGATCGCGCAGATTGAGATTGGGCGAGGCCATATCGATTTTGGCCCGCAATGTTCGCGCTCCATCGGGGTATTTCCCGTCGCGCATGGCCAAAAACAATTCGAGGTTCTCGGCAATGGAACGATCACGAAACGGACTGTTCTTGCCGGGCGCGGTCAACGTACCTCGGTACTCGCGAGTCTGCTCGCTGGTCAAATCGCATACGTAAGCGTGACCCGATTTGATAAGTTGAACAGCCCAATCGAACAGTTGGTCAAAGTAGTCCGACGCGTAATAAAGGGCATCCCACTGGAATCCAAGCCAGCGTACATCCTCTTGAATCGAGTCGACGTATTCTTGCTCTTCCTTGCTAGGGTTGGTGTCATCAAACCGGAGATTGCACTTGCCGTTGTATTTTTGGGCAAGCCCAAAATTCAAGCAGATGCTCTTGGCATGGCCAATGTGCAAATAACCATTAGGTTCGGGAGGAAACCGCGTTTGGACGCACATTCCGGCCAGCTTGGGCAACTGTAGGTCTTTGTCGATTTCTTGCTCAATGAAATTGGCATGCCTCTGGGGTTCTTCTGCAGAGGTAGGGTCTTGAGCATTCACCGTTGCAATTCCTTTACACGAGATCGAAGTTCTGCAGGCTTAGAAATCAACTGACCGCCTCCTGCACCAACGCTATAGATTATCTACGTCTATCTTCCCAAGGCTAGTGGACTCCGAAACTCTTGCGGCTAAAGCCTGCACACCAGCGCAGCCGCCCAGAATCGTTGCGTGAACGCTCCGCCAAGGAACGGCTACAATGGGGAGAACTTTCACCGAAGATATTTGGAGCAAAACACAATGATTCGCTGTGCCTTTCATCTCTTGTTCATCGCTCTTTGCCCGTTCTCTTTGTATCTTTTTGCTGATGACAAATCGGCAAAGGAAATCAAGCATCCCGTAGAAAATGCGAAGTTCGAGCTAACGTTAACCGGCACCGACGGCAATCCGGTTGTCGGTGCCACTGTCAAAGTTTATGCCGTACGATGCGAGGAAGATCGGGGTAGCCATTATGGATGGCCAACCGGAAATATTGGACCTGCTCCATCGGTAATCACGGATGAAAAGGGCATCGCAACTTTTGTTTACCCAGTGAAATTTGGCGCGTCACCGGATTGGATGACAACCTCAGAGGTGTCGATGATGATCCAACACGCCGAATACGTTGGCGATGCATTTCACGTCGATCCTCGCGGCGGGAAAGGTGAAAAACAACTGAAAGTAGGCTGCGAATTAACCATTTCGGCCCAAGATGCGTCCGGAAAACTATTGGACAATTTCGGAATCGTGATGGCCGGACCAGGGGCTACGGCAAAGTGGCTGACCAACGAAGGTGTCAAACGCTCGCGAGCCATTCCTGACGGGAACTGGCAAACGATGCTGGTGTATCCCAAGGAAGACGGCGAGCATCTATTCAGTGGCGTGCTACCGGTTCGACTTGCCAATCAACAAGGTGTGAGCATACGCAAAGCAACCCTGCGACCCGGGTTGCGATTGACTGGCACGTTGGATGAAGCTGTCCCCCGACCTGTTAAGAATGGACAAGTCGCCGTTTGGTGCCTACCCAAGCCCGCCGGCCGAGTTCACGAGGACAAGGATCCATCGGTCAGTTGGATGGATTACGCTGAAGTTAACGAAGATGGTTCATTCGAATTCAAATCGTTACCCAGGACAGGAAAGATGCAATTCATCGCCATGTGCGATGATTGGGTGATCGCTAACGAAGGAGGCCATTTCATTTCTGGAACCAAAGTCGACGTTGAGGGAATTGAGGATGGCAAGGATCAATCCAAACAGATCACGCTACCGATGCAAAAAACCGGTTCGATCGAAGTGACGGTCGTTGGTCCAGATGATAAACCGGTGCAAGGCATTGAAGTGTCAACGTGGCCCAATCAAATGTGGGAACTTTCGGGCTCCCAAGTCTTGGGTACTGCTTATCGTTCTGTCGACTTCGTCATTCGGGAACATTTCAAACCCGAGCCCGCACAGACCGCCGAAGAATTGTATTTTGGAAGACATCGCGCGATGAAGTACAGCCAATCAACGAATCAAGATGGAGTCGTCATCATTAAGAACATTCCCATCAATCACGGCCAGAGTCTGTTCGTCGCGAACGATGAACTGGTCTTGCCAAAAAACAATGAAAATGACGTTCGCCGAATGCTAAATTATGTTTGCGAATCGACTGAACCTAAAAAGATCACAGCAAAACTGGTCAAACGCGAAGAGTGACTAAGCCAAGATCTCACTCACGATCCGACCGGGCTGGCCATCCAGGATCGTTGCAGGACCGTTGGGACGGGTAAAAGTGACTTGGCTAGCGTCCAATCCAAACAAGTGCATGACCGTGGCGTGAAAGTCCGAATGATTGACCACGTCCTGAATGGCTTTGTGACCGAATTCATCCGTCTCGCCGTGTACGTATCCCGCCTTAATCCCACCGCCAGCGAACCACGAGCTAAAGCCGTAAGTATTGTGGTCGCGGCCGACATTTTTCTCGTTTTGAATCACAGGCAACCTGCCCATCTCGCCGCCCCAGTGTACTAGCGTCGTCTCTAGCAATCCACGCTGCTTGAGATCTTGCACCAAGGCCGCCGATGGTCGGTCAATCTTGCGACAAGCGTTCGGCAGAGCTTTGTCGATACCGCCATGGTGATCCCACTGCTGTGTCGATGTGTAAAGTTGTACAAACCGAACACCGCGTTCAATTAATCGTCGCGCGATCAAGCAACGCGAACCAAACTCGCGAGTCGCATCCTCTTCCAATCCATACGCACGCTTAGTGGCTGCCGTTTCCTGATTCAAGTCCAGCGCCTCTTTAGCTGCAACTTGCATCTTGGCCGCTAACTCATACGAAGCGATACGAGCCGCCAGATCCGACTCGTCTGGGTGCTCACTGAGATGTCGTTGGTTCATCGCCTGCAAGTAATCGAGAAACTTGCGCTGCGGTTCGGCCGCCAATCGCGGTGGAGGATCGAGATTCAATATCCGAGGCTCAGTTGGGCGAACGACCGTTCCTTGATACAGCGATGGCAACCAACCGTTTTGCCAACAGTCGGTTCCGAGTACCGGCAATCCACCAGGGTCGGTTAACACCATATACGCAGGCAGGTTATCCGCCTCGCATCCCAGAGCATAGGTCAGCCACGAACCCAATGTTGGGCGACCACCCACGATTCGACCGTTGTGCAATGCGTAAATCGACTGGCCGTGATTGTTGACTCCCGTCTGCATTGAGCGTACGAGTGTAATATCATCGGCAATCGTCCCTAGTTGTGGCAGCAGTTCACTTAACTCAAGTCCTGATTGACCGTGTCTGGTCCACTTCCAAGGTCCATACCATAACTTCGCCGACGACTCCGCTGCATTGTCATATTTGATATCGCCAGTGAATTTCTCCATGTGGCGCTTGGCCAACTCTGGCTTGCGATCGCAAAGATCGATATGCGAGGGACCGCCTTGCATGAACAAAGAAATCATCGCTTTGCACTTGGGCTCGTACGGCGGTTTCTTTGGCAACAGATCGAAGTTCTTCCGCTCTGTGATTGGCTTAGCAGGTTCAGCGCGGCCCTCGCGGGCAAGCAAGTAAGATAGCGCCACCGAAGTAAGACTGAACCCTTGCGCCGCCAAAAAATGGCGACGCGATGCTAAGTTAGCGGAGTTATTTGAGGTCATGGGTTCAGTCCACATAGAGGAATCGATTGGACGAAAACAGTGCTTGACAAAGCAACGCAAGGGCTTGATGCTCAGGCGAAATGGGGGAGGCATTTGCTTTCACTTTGTCGTCCTTCTTCGCCGCCGTTTGCTCAGTCATCTTCTTGAAATGCTCTCGTTGGAATTGGATCAGCGCCAAGGCTTCTTGCTGTTCTAATTCACTAGCCGGTGTTCCAAAGGCCAACAGCCAAGCATGAGCCACTTGCTTTTGGGGATCATCGCCAATCTCGCGAACGACGCGTGACGCGAATCGCTCCGACAACGTCAAGACCCCCTCGTTGTTCATCATTAGCAGCGATTGCGGAGCAACGGTCGAAGAGGATCGGCGATCACAATTGGGCGTGACCGAGGCTAAATCGAATGGCTCAAGAATTCCCAGCGGCATGGAGCGGCGGATTTCAATGTAGATGCTCCGCCGAAATTTCTCTGGGGTATCTTCGCCTTTGGCCACCATGATGCCATTGCCATCACGAGTTGCATTGCCAATCACGATTTGCCCAACTTCATTGGGATTCACGGGCGATGCAGGTCCGAACATGGTTGCTGTTCGCATTCCCGAAACTTCCAGCATGGCATCGCGAAGTACTTCCGCATCCAATCGTCGAACGGACATCCGATCGAGAAAGCGGTTCTCTGATTCCGATTGATTCTCAGCGCGATGAGATGCGCGATGAGATGATTGCCGATACGTTTCCGAAGTTACGATCAAGCGATGCAGGGCCTTCAGTCGCCATCCCGATCGGACAAATTCGTCCGCTAGCCAATCGAGCAATTCAGGGTGTGTCGGCGTTTCACCCAAACGTCCGAAATCACCAGGTGTGGGCACAATTCCACGACCAAAATGATGCATCCAAAAACGATTGACCAATGTTCTTGCCACCAGTGGATGTTGACCACTGGTTAAATGCCTCGCAAAGGCCAAACGTCTGCCAGTTGTCGGAACTCCAGGGTCATCATCGGGTATAAAACCACTGGGCAAGACGCTCAAATCACCAGGGGCAATTGGTTCGCGCGGCTGTTGAATATCGCCTCGCGCGAAACGAAAAGTCACCGGTTTGTGATTAGGGACTTCATTGAGAATGGCGATGAAGTTGTCGGGTGGTCGCTTGATGCGAGCGGCCGCAATCAGATCCTCGAACTTTTTGTTGTGATCGGCGATCTTCTTGGGTTCATAGAGAATCGCACTACCGCGATCGACATTCAATCGAGGGAAATCCTTCAAAATCTGTTTCTGAGCATCGTTGCGTTGATCGCGTTTGGCCGCTTTCGCTTCGCGAGCGAGTGTCTTTTGTGTATCGTCGAGACCGGCAACCACACCTTCGAAAATCTCTTCCACAATTTTGTCGAGCGCCGCATTGCGTTGGCCTTCGATCTCTCGCAATTCTTGGTCGACCGCCGCAGCCTGGGCTCGTTCCTCAGCGGTCCAGAGACTTACCTGCCGGGACGAATGATCACGCCAGTTTTTCCAATCGAGTGCCGGTTCAAAAACAGCTCGAATGCGATAGTAATCCTCTTGCGATATTGGATCGTAACGATGCAAATGACATTGAGCACAACCGACAGTAACACCTAACAAAGTTGTCGAAAGAATCTTAATCGTCTCGGAAACGACTTCGTTGCGGGCTATGTTCTGGTCACCTACATCGCCCGTTCCGTCTGGCGCCGTTCGAAGAAACCCAGTCGCCGTTAACCGATCGATGTCTTCTTCATTCAGGTTTTCATAGGGCATCGGTACCAGTTCATCACCGGCCAGTTGTTCGACGATGAAATCGTCGAAGGCTTTATCGTGGTTGAGCGAACGAATCACATAGTCGCGATAACGAAAGGCCCATGGACGGCGTCGATCATTCTCGGTGTATCCATCGCTGTCGGCATAGCCAACGGGATCGAGCCAATGACGCGCCCAACGCTCGCCGTAATTCGGCGATGCGAGCAGTTCCTCGACCAGACGTTCGTATGCATCAGGAGATTCATCCTGAACAAATCGAACAAGACGTTCGGGTGCCAAGGGCAAACCAATTAGGTCGATCGACAAACGTTTGCCCAACGTTGCACGATTCGCAGGTGGCGCAAAGTTCCTTCCTTGCGATTCCAAATGAGACAGGATGAAACTATCGATTGGATTTCGAATGCGACCAATGCCATGCGTTTGCGGTACGTTAGGGCGAACAACGGGCAGAAAAGCCCAATAGTTCCGCTCTTCCTCGGTCCACTCGGATTCGACGACCACTTCCAATGGTTCAGGACGAGTGGTTCTTGCGCCTTGCGCGATCCACCGGTGAATCTGTTGCTTTTCAGCTTCGGAAGGCTGTTTGCCTTTGGGTGGCATATCGCCGGATTCGATGCGTTTGAGTAGCAAACTCTCATCGGGCTTGCCAGGAACAACGGATGCTCCCGATTCGCCGCCCTTTAACAAGAAGCGGACCAAACGAGTATCCAGTTCGCCTTCGCATTTGGATTCCTCGCCATGGCAATGGAAACAGTAGGTTTTCAATATAGGCCGAACGTCACGTTCGAAAAACAATTCGCCATCAGCCGCGAAGCTGCGGTGTGACAGGACCAGCATGAAGGCAAGAGCGAGACCAAGCGTTCGCATCGGTTACTCGAGGTTGGAAATCGTGGGTGGGATTAGGGTGGGATTGTGGATTGCAGAAAAATGGTGGGCTTCAGACTATCGCTCTCGAGAACTCTAACGTGTGAGCGTTCGGTGGTGCGATTCTGGTGGGTCACTTCTGCCGGAAGTGACCATGTTACACCAATTGTCGTACCCAACCAAGTCAATTCCGCGGAGCACTGACCATTGCTTCGACCTAGATGAACTGGTTGTCGATGACCAGTGGTACAACACGGTCGCATCCGGCAGATGCGACCCACAACCACGTTGCTCCTGTTTCAGGAAAGTTGTAGGCCGATTTCTCCGAAATCGGCGAGCCCTTTGTCCCTCTCCGCTCGTGTACCTCGGCACTCTCCCCTTTATCCCTTCGCTTTCTTATCTACATAAGCTAAACGCAACTGGTAAAGAGTTCCAGTCAAATAGGCGGACTCGTCGGACTGGAGGTTGTTGCGGGTCTTTTCTTCCAATACTTCTAAAGTATCAATAAAGTGCTTGGCAAGCGACAAATTCAGTGGCATTTTGTTGCCACCGGGACCAGGAATTTCGCCCAAAGCCGCCATCACTTGAGTGCCTAACATGGTGACCAGACTAGTGATCGAAGCCGGAGGCAATTTGAGATCTTGTTCTTGATCGCTTACCGCTTTTTCATCACTCATTTGTTTTTCCTAGACTTGAATGCTGTTAACCAATCTGCGGTGATTTTACCAGCGATCGTATTCTGATCCAACTCGTCGATCGTGCGTCCCCAATAGAAACTGATCCAGCCCGATGCAACTTCCTCGGACTGCTTGATGAATTCCATCAACTCTGGAGTCGAACACTTTAATGGAAACATCTCTTCGATCACAATCGGCTTGCCGATGTCGTAGACTTTGAGGGCTGTGATGGCTTTGGGGATTTGCATCGCCTCGGGATAAAAATGAACGCTGACAAAATCGAGATGCTTTGAAGGTTCTGGAGCATAGAAGATTGGCTTTGCGTTCGGCCAAACGTGAGCCCAGGGGATGACGCCCACGGTAATCAATCGCTTGGAATCGATCTCGCGAATGCTTGTCGTTAGCATTTTTAGCCATTGATCGGCTACCTCGATATTGGTTCTACCCTTCAAGTCTAACGCAATACGTTGTACGAAGAACTTGTCGCCCAAGGGCTCGCCAGCTAGCCAATCGCTGGATGATTTACCGCCGCCAATTACCGGTTCGTTCATCAAGTCGTAGCAAAACACGGCCGGACTATCTTTGCAGATCGTCGCAATAGCCTTCCAGAAAACCGCTTGCGATTCCCATCGTTCCTTCTCGGAAAGCCGATCGTACCAATCAGGAATATTGGCTTTGTGGTAACAGGCTAGACCGGTAATGTCCAGATACAGGCCGGACTCCTCAGCCAGCTTTAATAGTTTTGCAAGTTGTAGCAATGAGCCTTCATTCGCCTTCTGTTCCGAATCCATGAACTTGCCAAATTGGAGATGGATTCGCACGCAGTTGGCACCAAGAGCCTTAATCTCCTGAAAGTCATCGACAACCGTTTGCCATTCATCCACCCAATATTCGTCCAGCAAACGGCCTGAGTGGTCGTGATCGTAATTCACACCCCAAGGCTTGAATCCTTTGCCACTATTCGCGTACTTGAACGAACGTTTGTCGTCTGAGACTTGTATCCAGTCCATTGCGCCGAGCGAAGTCACGCAAAGCTGAAGGGAAAGCGTGATAGTTGCTATAACAGAATTCATCATGGGAACACTGATTTCACGATAGGTACAGAAAAATGGATGAAAACCCTTACGAGCCCAACAAGATCGATACTCGCGTGCGCGTAAGTGTCATGCCCAGCATTATCAATGCTTTTCTACTCTTGTTCTGCATAGCGGTCATTTGGCTCCCAACTTGGTCAAGATTTGGTGGTCCATCGCGAGTCGAACGTTGGGCGTTCGTGATTTTTGCTGTTCTAGTGGGACTAAGAGTGTTGGGACTAATATTTTGGCGAATAGGCTGGTCGCGCTGAAGCGACTGACGCGTACACAAGGGTCCATATGCGACGACTATAACAATTGCAACAACCGATTTCTCTACTTAAACGTAAAAGTCCAGCAACTTTCTTTGCTAAACCCCCAACGTTGCATTATGGTTCGACAGCGAAAACATGGATGTTGATTGGGGGCCTGCTCGAACATATCCACGTTATCTCGTGCAGTACTCTGTCAGGAAGTCCGAGTTTGGGGCGATTAACTCGGTAGCTTCTGTCGTAACAAGCGGATCTGATCGGAATGCGTTCTGCGCAATCTAGAGTATCGAGATTCACTTGCAAATCATCGACGGGGTTATCAAGCGTGATCAATTTACTGGTCAGTGCCTATCTAGCTCGCTATCTAGCGAATCCAGGTTCACTCGTTTGTATCGATCGATGATGCTTTTGCCCCAAAGCAGGTTATCGGTACTTGATGCCTTCGCGTGAACTCCTGCTCGGTCGAATCGATCTTAAACGTACGAGGCTGAAGATGAGTATTGAAGATGCAGAGTTGCTCAAAGAGTTCGTAGTCGAATCTCAAGAGCATCTATCTGACGTTGAGAATCAACTGCTAACGCTGGAATCCCAGGGCGAGCAGATGGATATTGCCCTGGTCAACACTGTCTTTCGTGCGGTTCACTCCATCAAAGGCGCCGCTGGCTTTCTTGGATTGGAAACCCTTCAAGGGCTCGCACACCGCGAAGAAGAAGTCCTCAATAAACTGCGCAACAACGAACTACGTCCGACATCGGTCGTTATTAATACACTCCTGAAAGCTACCGATCGACTCAAGGGATTGCTCGACGAAATCGAAGAGTCGAACGGTCAAGATGTCAGTGATCACTTGGTAGCCTTGGAGCGCATCCTCAATGGAGAAGTGAACGATACTTCAAGTGCAGCTCCTGCCGTTCCTGCCGCCGAAGCCACACCAGTCGACGCACTGTCGGCTGATACCTTACGAGAATTCCTGGTAGAGAGCTATGACAATTTGGAACAGCTCGAACGCGATTTGATGACCCTCGAGCGCATTCAAAGCTCCGATGAGATCATCAATAGTGCGTTCCGCAATATCCACACGATCAAGGGAACGGCTGGTTTCCTTGGGTTTTCAAAGCTTGAGAGAATCACCCATGTTGCCGAGAATCTTCTTGGCAGTATCCGCAGCGGCCAGATTGCAATGGACACCGAGATCTGCGGTGGACTTTTCAAGATGATTGATGCTGCACGCACTTTACTAAAGAACATTGAAAGTCAGAAAACAGAAGGCGCGGAGAGCTTCGATTCACTGACTAATATGCTGTCCGATTTACTCGAAAATCGAACTAGCGACCCAGAGTCATCGGCCCCGCAAAAACCGAAGAAGTCGACTAAAGCTCCAGCAAAACGCACTACAAAATCGCAAGCGGAATCAGCCGCCCCGAGTGCCCAACCGGAGGTAAAGGCTCCTTCTAAGACGACGGCCAAAAAAGCCGCTAAGAAGCCCGCAAAAAAGAATGCTGAAATCGAGGTAGAGTCAGCAGGTACTGCCGAAGTCATCGCAGAGTCGACGATGGTGCAGGCCCAGCCAGTTGCGAAGGAAGTCCCACCAACTCAGCCGAAGCCTGTAGTGGTTCCAGTGGTTAAAGAACCTAGCCCGCCGTCGATAGTGAATCCACCGGCTGCACAGCCTGCCCCACCCGCTGCCGCAAGTAAGCCGGCCGCACCTGCAGCCGATGCCAGTGCGGCGGACAGCACCATTCGTGTTGATGTAGCCTTGCTTGACAAACTGATGACCTGCGTTGGAGAACTGGTACTGGCACGAAACCAGATTCTTCAGTTCACCAATGGCCGTGTCGACAGCGAACTCCATAGTACGTCGCAACGGTTGAACCTCATCACCACCGAACTTCAAGAAGGTGTGATGAAGACCCGCATGCAACCCATCGGCAACGTATGGGGCAAATTCCCGCGATTGGTCCGCGACTTGGCCGTGATTTGCGAAAAACAAGTTCGCATCGAGATGGAAGGCAAGGAAACGGAACTCGATAAGACCATCATTGAAGCCATCAAGGACCCGTTAACTCACCTGGTGCGTAACACTGTTGATCACGGTATCGAACGACCCGAAGTTCGTGCCAAGAACGGCAAGCCCGTTGAAGGATGCTTGACGCTTCGTGCTTACCATGAAGGTGGTCAAGTCAACATCGAGATCTGCGATGATGGTGCAGGCCTCAACCTTGAACGCATCAAAGCCAAAGCAGTTGAACGCGGTCTGATGACCCAAGATCAAGTCGCTCGTATGGCTGATCGCGACGTAGGTAACTTGATTTTCCTACCCGGGTTTTCAACCGCCGAAAAGGTATCCAATGTTTCCGGCCGCGGCGTTGGTATGGATGTGGTCAAAACCAATATTGAGAAGATTGGTGGGACCGTCGATCTGCAAAGCCAACAAGGCGTTGGAACGACGATCAAAATCAAGATTCCACTAACTCTAGCCATCATCCCGGCATTGATTGTTTCTAGTGATAACAATCGATACGCGATTCCGCAGGTCAACCTGCTGGAATTGGTCCGATTGGATGGCGAGCAAGTTCATAAGAGCATCGAATGGATTCAGGGGGCACCGGTTTATCGCCTTCGCGGACGACTCTTGCCATTGGTGTACTTGCGAGAGCAACTCAAGACTCAAGCGGTTGTTTCGGACGAAGAACCAGCTCTGAACATCGTTGTATTACGGGCTGATGATCGCCAGTTCGGATTAGTTGTTGATCGAATCAATGACACCGAAGAAATCGTTGTCAAACCGCTTAGCAAACAACTGAAAGGCATTCCAGTCTATTCAGGAACCACGATCATGGGTGACGGCCGCGTCGCGTTGATTCTGGACGTACTCGGATTGGCGCACTCCTCGAATGTGATCTCGCAAAATCGCGATCGTGGAGTTCAAGATTCAAAGGATCGTTCTCATAGTCATGACAAAGATTCTCATACATTGCTGGTCCTAGGTGTTGGCCCATCCAGTCGATTTGCATTGCCACTGTCACAAGTAACTCGACTTGAAAAGATTGATCCGACGACGATTGAGATTGCTGACCACCAAGAGGTCGTGCAGTACCGTGGTGAGATCCTGCCGCTCATTCGACTGGGCAACCAAATGGGCGTGTCGACCGACAGCGATCCTGAGAACGATCTATTGGAAGTCGTAGTCTACTCCGAGGGTGGTCGCAGCGTCGGCATCGTGGTTGACAGCATTGTCGATATCGTCGAATCGAGATTGGAAGTGATGCGACCTTCCACCCGCCCAGGATTACTGGGATCGGCGGTCGTGAGCGACTTTGTGACAGACTTGCTTGACTTGCCAACGATTATTCGCCAACTCGATCCAAGCGGATTGTCGGTCTAACCAGTAACTATTTGATTCTTTTGTTTTCGAATGAGGTAATTCCGCAGTGGAAGCATTAAGACAACTTTGCACGTTCTACTTGGACAGCCACTTTTTTGGTGTCGACGCCCAGTCGGTGCAAGAAGTGATTCGATACCAAGAGATGACTCAAGCACCGCTAACGCCCGAGTGTGTGAGTGGCTTGATCAATCTTCGCGGTCAAATCGTTACTGCGATCGATATGAGAAAGCGACTGGAACTCGCCGACCGCCCTTCAGGCAAATTGCCTATGAACGTAGTCGTTCGCAGCGAGGAGGGCCCAGTGAGCTTACTAGTTGACCAAATCGGTGATGTAGTAGAAGTATCTGAGGAAGATTTCGAAACACCGCCTGACACCCTACGCGGAAATACTCGCGAACTCGTTCTCGGTACCTACAAACTCGATGGAAAACTGCTGCTGCTACTTGATTGTGCTAAGTCGGTCCAAGTAACCAACGATTAGCACTTGTCCTATCAAACTCAAATTCTCTCAATAATCGAAGGAAAACTATGTCCAAGTTCAAGAATCTAAGCATGAAGGCCAAAACACTTTGGCTGGCAATTACGTTCGTCGCAGGCTTTTTGGTATTCGGATCATTGACGTACACGTCCATACAAGAAATTCGCGTGGGTGGACCGCAATACACGAAGATTGTCCTGGAAAAAGACCTCTTGGCAGATGCCCTTCCGCCAACCTTGTATGTTATCGAAAGCTACTTAAGTACCCATCTGATGCAGGATACGGCGGACGCTGACGCTCAAGTAGCGGCGATCAAGCGTTACAACGAATTCAAAGCAACCTTCGACACAAGCCTGCAGGCTTGGTTGACTAAGTTCCCCAATGGGGAGATTAAGGAAACGCTTCGAAAGGATGTAGCGAAATCAGCAACGGACATCTTTGACGTTGTCGACCGCGAGTTGATTCCGGCCATGGAAGCTAACGACGAAGAGGCCAAGGAGAAGGTTAGCGCGAAGCTTGAAAAACTCTTCTATGAACACAAGCGTCCAATCGAATCTTTGGTGGAACTCGTAACCAAAGAAATGAATGCAGATCAGCAGCAAGCCGAAAGCACAGCAAGCAATAGCGTATGGATGCTGGTTGCAGTTGGTGTTGTCGCAATGTCAATAGTTCTGGCTCTGTCGCTTTGGCTGAGACACTCCATTGCACTGCAAGAACTCAAGGATCTGGATAACGCAGGCAAGATCAATGCGATAAATCGCTCACAGGCCTCGATCGAATTCGATCCTACCGGCAATATCCTTACAGCCAACGAAAACTTCTTAAATGCGACGGGCTATACACTGGAAGAAATCAAGGGACGTCATCACGGCATTTTTGTCGAAGAGTCCTACCGTACTTCACCAGAATTCCGAGAGTTCTGGGCAAAATTGGGCCGCGGCGAATTTCAGGGAGGTGACTACAAACGAGTCACGAAACAAGGCAAGGAAATCTGGATTCACGCGTCTTACAATCCCGTCTTCGATAACAACGGCAAGGTTATCAAGGTCGTAAAATATGCGACTGATATCACGGAACAAAAACTCCGCAATGCCGACTATGAAGGCCAATTGGCAGCAATTGGTAAAGCGCAAGCGGTCATCGAGTTTAACTTGGATGGAACAGTAATTACTGCTAACCAGAACTTCCTGAATGCCCTCGGGTATTCCCTGGATGAAGTAAAGGGTCGGCATCACAGCATGTTCATTGATGAAGCCTTCCGCCAATCTCCAGAATACAAAGAATTCTGGACGAGACTTGGCCGCGGTGAGTATCAAGCGGCAGAATACAAGCGTATCGGTCGCGGAGGTAAGGTTGTATGGATTCAGGCATCCTACAATCCGATATTCGATGTGAGTGGACGTCCTTTCAAAGTGGTCAAGTACGCCACAGATACCACTGAACAAGTGATCGCACGTGAGCAACTAAAGCAAAAGGTCGCTACGATTCTTGAGGTGGTCAACGCAGCCGCACAAGGAGACTTGACTCAATCGATCGCAATCTCGGGTGACGATCCTGTAGGTCAAATGGCAATGGGATTGGAGCGATTCTTGAGCGACCTTCGTCGAAGCGTTGCATCGATCGCTGAAAACGCGACGGCACTGGCCGGTGCTTCGGAAGAACTTTCAGCCGTAAGCACTCAAATGAGCGCCAACGCAGAGGAAACATCGTCGCAAGCCAACGTTGTTTCGGCAGCTTCGGAACAAGTCAGTCAGAATGTTCAAACCGTAACCACCGGTGTGGACGAAATGAATGCCGCCATTCGCGAAATTGCCAAGAATGCAAGCGACGCTGCCAAGGTTTCTCAACAAGCGGTTGCGGTTGCAAATACCACCAACAGCACCATTTCGAAGCTCGGCGAGAGCAGTGCCGAGATCGGAAAGGTCGTCAAGGTGATTACGTCGATCGCCGAACAAACGAACCTGCTTGCACTCAATGCGACGATCGAAGCCGCACGAGCAGGTGAAGCTGGCAAGGGATTTGCCGTGGTTGCCAACGAAGTGAAAGAACTGGCTAAGGAAACAGCCAAGGCAACCGAAGATATCTCGTTGAAGATCGAGGCGATTCAAAGCGATACTCAAGGCGCAGTCGAAGCGATTCGTCAAATCAGCGATGTGATCAATCAGATCAATGATATTTCGAACACGATCGCCAGTGCCGTCGAAGAGCAAACAGCGACCGCCAATGAGATGGGACGCAACGTCGGGGAAGCATCCAAAGGTTCAGGCGAAATTGCTCAGAACATCACTGCTGTCGCTACCGCCGCTCAAAGCACATCACAAGGTGCAAGCAATACGCAACAAGCGGCAAGCGAATTGAGCCGGATGGCTGCTGAGCTCCAACAGCTGGTTGGACGATTCAAGTACCATCGCGATGAATTGGACACAAGGCGTTCACTTGCAACCCCTGTTCTGAACGCGCCTTCTTACACAGGCAGCTATCAGTCTGCGTAACTAAACAGTTCTACGAAAGACCGTACCAATCACGGCCTCGCAAACGCGAGGCCGTGATTCCGAATAGAAAACCGAACTCAATCTACGACGTGGCAAAGTAGGATCGCCGCTGGCGATCCGCAAGCCGCAGTTCGATTGCAAACCAAATCACCCTTGAAAAGGAACGCTCGCAAATGCGTGTTCTTGTAGTAGACGACTCTCGTGCCATTCGTCGCATTATCGGCGAAATCATGAAACAACTTGGCTTTGAAGTATCCGAAGCCGGAAACGGTTTGGAAGCTCTTCAGCGCCTTGAGGAACTGGGAGCGCCCGACATTGTTCTCGTTGACTGGAACATGCCGGAAATGAATGGCCTGGAATTCATCAAGGCGGTGCGGGCCAACCCGAATTATGCCGACCTTCCGTTGATGATGGTCACCACCGAAACGGAAATGGAACGAATGGCGTTGGCCTTCATGGCTGGTGTCAACGAATATGTAATGAAACCATTTGACAAAGCAACGATTCTTGACAAACTCCAACTGCTCGGAATCGGAGCCTAGTTTCAAATGCGAAAAATCAAAGTCTTGGTCGTTGACGACTCGACGGTTATCCGTCGGTTGCTTAGCGACTCGCTAACGACCGATCCGGCCGTGGAGGTTGCATCGACAGCAGCCAATGGCAAGATCGCGTTGGCAAAAATACCGCAGGTCAATCCTGACGTGGTGACCCTCGACATGGAAATGCCGGAAATGGACGGCATTACCACTTTAGTTGAGATCCGCAAGCTGTATCCCAAGCTGCCGGTCATCATGTTCAGTACTTTGACTCAACGCGGTGCAATGGCCACGCTTGACGCGCTGTCCAAAGGCGCGAACGACTACGTAACAAAGCCAGCCAACGTCGGCAGCGTCACCGCCGCCATGCAAAGCGTTCGCAGCGAACTGATCCCCAAGATCAAGGCTTTTTGTCCATGGTCGGTACCAGTCCAACCAGCGGCCAGCAAGTTGACTCCGATTCCTAGCGGCACGGTCATTCCGCGAAAAACTACCGGACTGCGCAGTCGTGTTGATATCGTTGCGATTGGTTCGTCAACGGGCGGTCCCAACGCATTGCAAACGGTCATCAGTAAGATACCCGCAAATTTCCCTGTACCGATTGTGATCGTCCAGCACATGCCACCGATCTTCACGAAACACTTGGCCGACCGACTCAACCAGTTGTCGCCTTTAGATGTCAGTGAAGCCAAGCACGGCGATTTAGTCGTGCCGGGCAGAGTATTGGTTGCGCCTGGCGATTATCACATGTCGCTACGACGCAATGGAAACAATGTGCAGGTAGAACTGAATCAGGGCACACCTGAAAACTCCTGTCGACCAGCGGTCGATGTCCTATTCCGCTCGGTAGCTGAAAACTATGGAGCCAATACATTGGCGGTTGTTTTGACCGGAATGGGACAGGATGGAGCTCGAGGTTGCGCTCCGATTCGAAGTGCGGGTGGCAGAGTCTTCGCGCAAGACGAAGCCACATCAGTTGTCTGGGGAATGCCGGGTGCCGTCATCAACGCGGGCCTTGCCGATCAGATTCTGCCGCTTGAAAACGTTGCTAGTGAAATCGTGCGCGAAACCATTCAAGGTAGCAACACACGGATCCTAGAGAAAGCTGGAACATAGATATGAGCACCGGAACGATCAACGTTAACGCGTTTGAATATATATGCAAACTTGTTTTGGAAAAGTCGGCGATCGTACTTGAACCAAGCAAGACCTACTTAGTCGAATCTCGTTTGGCACCTGTAGCCCGAGACAATTCGATGGGATCCATTGACGAATTGGTCGATGCGCTTCGTAAGCCAGGGCCGGGAGCTTCGCGACTGACCCAAGCGGTCATCGAAGCGATGACGACCAATGAAACCAGTTTCTTCCGAGACTTGCATCCCTTCGATGCTCTCAAAACGCTGATCATCCCTCAACTGATGGCCAAGCGATCGACAGAGCGGACATTGAATATTTGGTCGAACGCATGTTCGAGCGGGCAAGAGGTTTACACTATTGCGATGCTGTTGAAGGAGAACTTTCCCGATTTGGGTGGATGGAAAGTGCGTCTGATCGCAAGCGATTTGTCCACGCAGATTCTTGAGAAAGCTCGCACAGGTGTCTTCAACCAAACAGAAGTCAACCGTGGTTTGCCCATGCCCATGCTACTGAAGTACTTTCAGAAGAATGGCCTCACTTGGCAGATCAAGGAGGAAATCCGCAAGATGGTCGAATTCCGCCAGGTGAACTTGGTCGAAACATTTCCTCAATTGCCGACCATGGATATCGTGTTCTTGAGGAATGTGTTGATCTATTTTTCAACCGATACCAAGCGAGAGATCCTGAACAAGGTCAAGCGTGTAATGCGACCCGATGGTTACCTATTCCTGGGCGGTGCTGAAACCACGATGAACTTGGATGTTCCTTTCGAACGCGAGTCCGTTGGCAAGGCCGTTTGTTATCGACCCAAGTAAATGAGCTTCGCACCGAACACGCGAAATTTCCAAAAGAAACCCCTAGGCCGAAGAGAATAAAAATGACCGTTTCCAGTTCCGATATATTTTCGATCACGCAAAATGTTCTTGAAACGATGGTCAACCTGGGTCCCAGTGAAGGACCTGGAGTTCCGCCATCCGAAAAGGAGCATATGACTGGCTGTGTTCAAATCAGCGGCACATGGCAGGGCGCCGTGTTGATTCAAACTTCCGAAGGCTTTGCACGCATCG
The DNA here is from genome assembly GCA_037367405.1 of Ottelia alismoides. NCBI lineage: Eukaryota > Viridiplantae > Streptophyta > Magnoliopsida > Alismatales > Hydrocharitaceae > Ottelia > Ottelia alismoides. The sequence goes on along the minus strand of JAZKJV010004808.1, from coordinate 285,166 downwards.
CTGCCAGTCACATGTTTGATAAGTCTGTGGAAGAAGTATCGCAAGCCGACATGCAAGATTCACTTGCCGAGATTACGAACATGATTGGTGGGAACATCAAGAGCCAGGTTCCTGGACCTTCCTACCTTTCAATCCCAAGCGTTACGACTGGGCAAGACTTTGACTTCCGATTGAAGGGTGCCGAAGTTGTTAGCGAGCTAGCCATGAATTGCCACCAAGAACCTTTGAATGTTCTTGTTTGCGTTGGCGTTGAAAAGTAAGCCGCACGCTGTTAACGACGCAAAAGAAGTTCCGATATTCGCTAAGGCCACTGGTGAAAAGTGATGAACCAGTGTGCCAAAGCGTCAACGCATTCGACGAATTCGTCTATAATTTAGTAATGCGTTATGGGTTGTTGAGACAGCCCCACCCCAAATCCCTCCCTATCGAGCCCTCCCAAAATGCAAAGCGTCTCGATCCATGCGAAATGGATCGTATGGATCTTCGCTATCCAATTCACGTGGTTGTCGATCGCCTTCGCGGCCGATGATGTGGACTTCTTTGAAAGTCGAATCCGTCCGTTACTGATCGAGCATTGTTATGAATGCCACGGATCGAAAAAACAAGAAGGCGGCTTACGTTTAGATTGGCGTGATGGCTGGAAGATCGGTGGTGATAATGGTCCCGCCATTGTTCCTGGCGATCTAGAGAAGAGCCGACTGATTCATGCCGTTCGCTACAACGATCGCGATCTGCAAATGCCACCATCCAAGAAACTCGATGATCGGCAAATTGAAGACCTGGAAACTTGGGTTCGCAAAGGAGCCGCAGATCCTCGCAATTCGCTTCCGTCGGATACGCCCAAATCGCGAGAATTGTGGGCGCTACGTCCGATCGCAAACCCAACGCCACCTGAAATCCCTGATCATGCTTGGAGCCAACAACCTCTCGACCAATTCATATTGCAAGGACTGCGCTCGGCGGGACTCGAGCCAAGCCCACAAGCCAATCGTCGGACACGAATACGACGTCTGAGTTATGGACTAACGGGCTTGCCACCAACGATGGCCAAAGTTGCTGACTTCGAAAAGGATGCTTCGCCGGACGCCTACCTGCGACTGGTCAATCGACTTTTGGATTCACCGCAATACGGCGAACATTGGGCGCGACATTGGTTGGATATCGCTCGCTATTCCGACACCAAGGGATATGTCTATGCACGGGAAGAAAAGCGATGGGTTCACGCATCCGCCTATCGCGATTGGGTTGTTCGAGCATTCAACGAAGATATGCCTTATGACCGCTTTGTCAGTTTGCAGCTTGCCGCTGATCAGATCGCACCACTGAACTCTCCGGATCAAGCAGCGATGGGCTTTCTCACTCTGGGACGTCGATTCCTTGGCGTCACGCACGACATTATCGATGATCGTATCGATGTTGTGGGGCGAGGACTACTGGGCTTAACCGTTGCTTGCGCACGATGCCATGACCACAAATACGATCCTATCTCCATTCGCGACTACTACAGCCTGTACGGAGTCTTTCAGTCTAGTGCAGAACAAGTCACTCGCTTTGGTTCAACTAGCAACGAAGCATTTCAAGCTGAACTAACGAAACGGGAATCGGCTTTGCAATTGGCGATGAAAACACGTCGTGAACAGCACGCTGGGCGCGTGCGTGCGGCCATTGATCGTTATCTGTTGGCACAGCTCGAGCTCGAAAAATATCCCGAGGAGGTCTTTAGCCAAATTCTTGACGACAACGACCTCAATCCTGTCGTCGTTCGCAAGTGGCAGTCATTGCTTGCCAAAGACAAATTAGCCGAACAGCCAATTTTTGCAGCTTGGCATCAGGCCATCGATGCAAAAGACCATGACCGACTCAAGAAGTTGGCCAGTGAATACTCGATGCAATTCTCCAATGTCGACTCTCGATGGAAAGATCTGCTTAAGATCGACGGTGAAGCGAAATGTCTTCCGGACAAGCACGGTGAGAGGTTGCGTCAAGTTTTGTATGGCCCGAATTCGCCTTGCGAGATCCCCGACGAGCATATCGCGAATATTGAAATGTACTTTACCAACGCTGCCGTGGTAGAACTATGGAAGTTGCAAGGTGAAGTGGATCGATGGTTGTTGGATGGCCCTGAGGAAACAGGGGCGGCCACGATCTTGGTGGATCGGGCCACTCCATCCACACCTAGAGTTTTCTTGCGTGGCAATCCCCTGAACAAAGGCGATCAGGTCCCACGACGATTCTTGGGATTACTAGGCGGGCACGATGACCAACCGTTCGCCCAAGGTAGTGGTCGAGTGGAGCTAGCTCATGCAATTGCCAACGCGAATAATCCATTTACGGCACGCGTTATCGTCAATCGCGTTTGGATGCACCACTTCGGTCAGGGTTTAGTTGTAACACCCAGTGATTTTGGTTCGCGATCGAATCCTCCTAGCCACCCTGAATTGCTTGATTGGTTAACCAGTCGCTTTATCCAATCTGGCTGGAGCTTGAAAGAACTACATCGCATTATTGTTTTGTCGATGACTTACCAGCAAGATTCGCAAAGCCAAGCCAATTCAGACTTGTTCGCGAAAGCTCAACGGACAGATCCAGCAAATAGATTGTTGTGGAGAATGGCACCCCATCGATTGAGCTTTGAAGAAGCTAGAGATAGCTGGTTAGCTGTTACGGGTGAACTCAATCGTAAAGTCGGAGGAAGGCCGATCGGATTGTTCGATTCAGCCAACTTGCGTCGCACACTGTACGCCTTTGTCGATCGCGAAAGTCTTGCTCCGGTATTGCGAGATTTCGATTTCGCTAATCCGGATTTGTTGATTCCGCAGCGCAACGAAACCATTGTGCCACAACAAGCTCTGTTCGCGTTGAACCACAGCTTTGTCAGCCAGCGTGCCAAGCAACTCGCAAACAGTTTGGCTGCGTTGGATGCCAAGACCTACGTTCAGGAACTTTATTCCAACATCCTCCAGCGACGACCGACCGATAGTGAAGCGAGATTCGCGGCCGCGTTCATCGATTCAGAGGCAAGCCCACCAACTGAAGAGGCTTCCACGCCATCGGCATGGAGCTATGGCTATGGCGAATTCGATGAAAGCAAAGGGATGATCGCCAAGTTCCATCCGTTGCCGCATTTCAAGAATGGCGCGTGGCAAGGTGGTGACCATTTTCCGGATAGCAGTCTTGGCTGGGTTCAACTGACGGCCAAAGGTGGACATCCGGGCAATGATAGAAAGCACGCGATTGTTCGGCGTTGGACAGCGCCTCAAAACGGCGAGTTTGCGATCCTGTCAAAACTAACGCACGAGCCGGAAGTCGGCGACGGCATTCGAGCTTTTGTCAGCCACACCAGTCGCGGACTTTTGAGATCGGCAGTGGTGCACCATGACAGCGAACAGATCGATGTACAGAGCATCCCAGTAAGTCAAGGCGAATCCATTGACTTTATCGTTGACATTCGCGATGGGCTGAACAGCGATCAGTTTTTGTGGTCACCGACGATTACGCGTACTAACGATACCACGACGACTGCGGGCAGTCCTCAAACGACGCAACAGTGGAATGCTGAAAAGGACTTTGCAGGACCGCGCTCGGTTCAGTTGGATCGAAGGCAGCAATTGGCTCAAGTACTGATGCTGACGAACGAGTTTATGTTTGTGGATTAGTCGTCCAGGAAAAGAAATCATGATTCCCTTTACTCGACGTGAAATGCTGGTCCGAAGTGGCATGGGTTTCGGTGGACTTGGATTGGCAGGATTGCTTTGCAACAGCCAGTCAACGCAAGCCGCCGAAGCGACGCCGTTGCACTTTGCGCCCAAGGCCAAGCGAGTGATCCACTTCTTTCTCAACGGTGGACCTTCACACGTTGACACGTTTGATCCCAAGCCCGCGTTACAGAAGTATGCTGGTCAAGCGGTACCCAACACCAGACTAACCGAACGTAAGACAGGTGCGGCTTTTCCATCTCCATTTTCGTTTGATCGTTACGGCGAAAGTGGTTTGGAGATTAGCGAATTGTTTGCCAAGACCGCAGCCCACGCCGATGACATCGCGATCGTGAGGTCCATGTACGCACAGGTTCCCAATCACGAACCTTCGCTGATGCTGATGAATTGCGGCGATTCCGTGCAGACTAGACCCAGTCTCGGCTCTTGGCTCATGTATGGCTTGGGCAATGAGAATCAAAACCTTCCTGGTTTCGTCGCTATGTGTCCCGGCGGCATGCCAATCAAGGGCGCCGAGAATTGGCAATCGGCGTTTCTTCCCGGTGCTTTGCAAGGTACCTACGTCGATTCGAATCAAACTTCGGTTGAGCGACTGATCGAAAACATCCGCAGCCCACATGCAACACTAAACACGCAACGCGAGCAATTGGACTTGCTTCAAAAGCTGAATGAGGAACATCTCAAGACACGGCTGGATCCTCGGCTGGATGCGAGAATTGAATCCTTTGAATTAGCCTTTCGCATGCAGACGGCGGCATCGGACGCGTTTGACATTAGCCGAGAACCGCAACATGTTCGCGATATGTATGGCAATGGCGTGCACGGTAGACAAACCTTGATCGCACGTCGACTGGTTGAGCGTGGGGTTCGTATGGTCCAGCTTTGGCATGGCGCGGGCCAACCTTGGGACAATCACGAAAAGATTGAAGAGAATCACCGAAAATTAGCTGGTGAAATCGACCGCCCAATCGCTGCTTTGTTGGCGGATTTGAAGCAGCTTGGGATGCTGGACGAAACACTGGTGATTTGGGGTGGAGAGTTTGGAAGGACCCCTACGGTCGAATTGAGTGGCAATCAACCCAAGCTGGGACGAGACCACAACCACTATGGATTCTCGGTCTGCTTAGCTGGCGGGGGCATTAAAGGAGGTACCATCTACGGCAGCACGGATGAATTCGGATTTGCCGCGCAAGACAATCCAACCAGCGTACATGATTTACACGCCACCATTCTTCGGCTCCTGGGATTGGATCATCAACGATTGACCTATCGCTACGCCGGACGCGATTTTCGATTGACGGATGTTTACGGCAAAGTAATTACCGAGTTGATTGCTTAGACATCCTAGCAGGATGCTGAAAAAGAAACCCGACGCGTAGTTTTCGAGTACGAGTACCACTTCATTGAGTACGAGTACGAAATCCATCCCAAACTCGCAACTATAAGAAAGGAAGTTTCAAAACTCAAATTTTAAATTTCAGATCTCAAATTTCAGATTCTGAAATCTCAAATCTCAAGCCTCAACTCTCAAGCCTGCTTACGGTGGATCGTAGCCGGATGTCCCGAATGGATTGCATCGTATGATCCGCCAAGTCCCACGCAGCGTGCCGCGTAGGAATCCATATTTCTCAATAGCAAGGATCATGTACGCACTGCACGATGGTTGGTGACGGCAGTTGGAGCCCAGCAGCGGTGAAATTCCTCGCTGATAACAGCGCACGCAAAAGATAGCGCATCGACTTGGAATTTTCCAGATCCAACGCATCAAATGATTTTCTACCTTCCGCTAAGTTTTGTTTATTTGACGCGAAAGTCGCTTGAGCAACTGAACGAGCGCATTTTCGATCGCGTTGTAATCAGGCCTGGCGCCACGCCGAGGCCGAACGATGATATCCAAACTTGTCGGCAATTTGGCTCGGTTGCGACGGAAGGCTTCGCGTATACATCGCTTCCAATAGTTACGGGTTGGTGCTGAACCCACTTTTTTGGAAATGCTTAAACCAAGTCGCGTGTAGGGCAATTCATTAGTTAAGGCATGAACAACTAAAGTTGGGTCCGTTGCAACAAGGCCGCGATCAAATACCGTTGCGTAGGTTTCTCGACCACTCAATCGAAAGACCTTGGGAAAGCTGTTGCCAATCGAGTCCAAATCGATAGCAGGTACATTACCAGATGATTCCTGCTCGGGGCTTTTCCTGATAGAGTTGCTCGATGTGGGTGATCGCTTTTCGGGATTCGTCATCGAGTTGCTCAGGTAGCTTGATTTGAAGTTCAACATACAGGTCACCAGCGTTGCCATTGGCGTCGCGAACACCTTGTCCCTTGACTCGCAAACGACGACCACTGCTACTGCCCGCAGGGATCTTCAGCGAAACGGCTCCGGATGGAGTTGGTAGGTCGACCGTTGCACCCAGCGCAGCTTCTCCAAGTGTGATCGGCAATCGTAATTCCAGGTTCTGGCCATTGCGCTTGAAATAGGGGTGATTGGCAACGGTTAGTGTAATCAATAGATCGCCTGCGCCAGCCGGTGATGGTTCGCCTTGCCCGCGCAGACGGATCTTCTTTCCGCTTTCCACTCCAGCCGGTATCTTGACTTGAATATTTTCCTGTGAGTTTCCTCGGCGGACGTTGATCGTCGCTTGCCCGCCCAAAACTGCGGTATTGAATGGCACAGTTAAATCGGCACTCAAATCACCGCCTTTGGCTGGTGAACTTCGAGCCCGCCGTCCGCCGCGACCTTGACCAGCGGCGGCACCACCAAATTGGCGAAATAGATCGCCAATGTCCCCATCGAACTGAAAACCGCCCGGCCCAGCTCCACCGCCAAAAATGTCGTTAAAGTCAAACCCGGCACCACCTCCAGGCCCGCCACGACCAGCGGCAACATTTTCATACTGGTCCCCGAACTGGTCATACAGTTTTCGCTTCTCGGGATCGTTCAAGCAATCATATGCCTGCTGAATCTCCTTGAACCGTTTCTGAGCCGTTTTGTCGTCAGGATTGAGGTCAGGGTGATACTTCCTTGCCAGTTTTCGGTACGACTTTTGGATTTCGTCCGCCGAAGCTGTCTTGCTGACTTCCAGTATCTTGTAGTAGTCCTGCGCCATTGCTTGCATTTTTGAAGGGGTTATTTTGGACCTAAATAAGGAGTATACCGGAGAAGATCGCCAAACGCATTACGTGCCAAGTTGGCTAAATTCGACCACACGGTAACTTGGTAAGCAAAAACCGCGCCGAAAGAAACTGTCGTACTCCAGTAGGCCGATTTCTCCGAAATCGGCGAGCGATGTAACCCCAAGGCTTTAAGGATCTTTCACCTCAGTTTGACCATTGAAAATGGGACTCGGGAGCTACTTCCGTCGTCCATCACAGGCAAGTGAGGCGACAAAGATTGCTTGTGAACTTCAGTGGTTGAAAATAGAGGCTCCGCAGGAGCGACGCTCTCCCGTTTTTCGCCGCCGCCACGTTAGAAAGATGTTTAGAGCTATGGCCCAAACCGCACCAAACCAAGATTAATTATTCGTTCTCGTTGCCGAATCTGTGTCGACACGCAGTACAATGTTCGGTTGAATGGATCGTTCCTTCTGGTTCATCACTCTCCACCGGAGGTCGGGATCATGCCTTCATCGCAACATGCCAGGCAGCAAGCCTCGCGTCGACGTTTTCTTGGCGAAGTGGGTTTCGGGATGTTAGCTGCTAGCGTGGGCGCGTCCGTCGTTGGCGACTTGGGCTTAGCTTGTACACCTGAGTCGGGTACTGCTCGGCTAGAGTTCGGTGAACTCGAACCTCTTGTTGCTATGCTGCAGGAAACGCAGGCATCTCAGTTGCTGACAAAGCTTGTACAGGAACTTCAGTCAGGTACGGCGCTAAAGCGATTGGTCGCGGCCGCAGCGCTTGCCAATGCGCGAACATTTGGTGGTGAAGACTATGTCGGTTTTCATACGATGATGGCCTTGGCTCCTGCGTACCGTATGTCACAAGAGTTGCCGACTTCATCGCAGGCTTTGCCAGTACTAAAGGTCCTTTATCGCAATACCAATCGCATCCAAGAGTTCGGTGGTCGTGACAGTGAAGTTCTGCGATCCATTGAGGTGGCCGAACAAGAAACCGCAACTCCAGAGGAATTGCACGCTGCCGTTCAAGCTCGCGATGTAAACAAAGCCGAAAAACAGTATGCTGCATTACTTCGTGGTGAGGACTCAGCTAAGTTAGCACTCAATCATGCACTGATGTGCGTTGAAGACGAAACCGAAATCCATCGCGTGGCCTTGCCCTATCGCGCTTGGGATCTGTTGGAAATTGTTGGCCTTCAACATGCCCACACGATGCTTCGTCAGTCAATACGATACTGTATTAAAGCCGGCCAAATGAAACATGATCCCAAGGAAGATTCACCAAGTGCCATCCTGCCACGCATGTTCGATCAGCATCATTTAGAGCAACGCCTTGGCCATTCAGTTACGAAAGACGTCGATAGCCAGTGGATCCGAAGCTTCGCAGAAACCATTTTTAAATCAACACCAGGGCAAGCGGCTGATGCAACCGCAACTGCACTTGCTGAGGGAATTGATCGAAGCGCCATTTGTCGTGCAATCACTTTGGCAGCGAATCAATTGGTGCTTCGCGATCGAGGTCGTACACCACGCGAAGAGAGTCCTGGAAAACCGGTTGGAAGCGTCCACGGCGATTCGATTGGAGTCCACGCAACCGACTCGGCAAATGCTTGGACCAACTTAGCCAAAGTTGCGGATGCCAGGAATAGTATTGCTTGCTTGATTCTAGGCGCTTATCAAGTCGCGTACGACCGAATTTCTCGTGGCGGCGATTTTTTGAATTGGGAACCTGTCCCAGTGAATTATCAATTGGATCGAATTGTTGAAAAAGAACCATCGAAATTGATTGGTCAATTGGACGAAGCCATTCGTGGCAACCTCCAAGCGCATGCCGCAGCGATCGTCGCCAAGTACGGTCAGTTGGCACTCGATCCCAAGCCTTTGTTTGAATGCCTGATGCGTTACGCGGTAAGCGAAGATGGTGCGCTGCACGCGGAAAAGTATTACCGCACAGTACGCGAAGAGTTTCAATTTGCGGTGCCCGAGCACCGTTGGGAATTCGTCACCTCTCTTGCTCGCGTAACTGCCAGTGAGTTCGGAAGAACCGCCCCGGGTTATCAAGAGGCCGTCGAACTACTAAGAAGCAGTTGATCCAAAGCGGTCATCGATTGGTCAGCTGGCCAGTCTCGGTTAAACTTTTTACGCCTGCCATTGCATGTGGGCCTCTGTTGGTTGCAAAACTTGGAAAACGATTGAAAATTTAGGAAACAAAGTTATGTGGAGAATCATCACAGCCGTTTTTGCTGTTTCCATCGCGGCTTTCGTAGGAATAGGGTGGGCTCAAACCAATGGCAAAGCTGGTCGCCAAGGGATCTTGCCGCCTGAGGCTTATGTAGGTGACCGAAGCGAAGATCTGGAAATGGAACTCAAGCGATTGAAAGACTCCGAAGCTGTCATGGGACCAAGCCATCCTAAACTTCTAAGTGTACAAAAACGAATTGCAGAATGCCAAAGGGAACTTGAAACCCTGCGGGCGATTCCAAATCCGATCGCAGGTCTCGATGACGAAAAAATTGAACCACGTGATATTGTCGATCAAATGAGCGACAAGGAATTGCGCGGGCTCGCAATTCGACTATTCCTCGATCTGAAAGACCTTCGCAAGCGTGTCGATGCGCTTGAGCGTCTCAATAACGCACGTTAAAACGTTTTCATGGCGACCGCTGCCCCCAATTTTTCTACTGGAGGCGTGCGTCTTTACAGCTGTCATTTACCCAACTCTCCCTTTGGAGGTCGTGCGGTTTATTAAGTTGCTTTACGCTAAGGATTTATGCCAAACCCTCCCGCTCGCGGGAGGGTCGGACGTGTCAGCGGCCGGGGAGGGCTGCCTAGTCGATCCACAACGCACCCTCTCCGCTCGTGTACCTCGCGACTCTCCCAAAGGGAGAGTTGGGTAAACCGTTAGTCCGTAACAACTTAAAAACCGCACGACCTCTTTGGGAGAGTCGCGAGGTACACGAGTGGAGAGGGAGAAATCGGCCTACACAATCTCGTGAATCGCTTCGGCACCGTCCAAGAGCGTTTGCGGCCGACCAGTAGGATCCAACAACGCGTGCTGCTGGTATTCGATTTGAAGGCACTTATAGATAGTTGCAAAGATCTCGCGATAACTGACCGGTCGAGAAACTACCTTGGCACCCAAACGATCGGTCGCTCCAACCACTCGGCCACCTTGGATACCTCCGCCAAACATCATCGCCGGTCCAACTTCTGGCCAATGATCACGACCGCCCTCGGCGTTGATGCGAGGAGTGCGCCCGAACTCGCCCCAAACAATCACCACAACATCTTTCAATATGCCACGCTGATCTAGATCGGTGATCAACGCATAAATTGCATGATCGACAATCGGCATCAGATTTCGCATTCGAGGAAAATTCTTCGAGTGAGTATCAAAGTCACTGAAGGAGACGCTTACGCAACGCACACCGGCTTCGACCAAGCGGCGCGCGAGCAGCAGTTTCTTAGCAGCGTGTCCATCTTCGCTGGTGTACGATTGGACACCCGCTGCGATGGCCGCAGGTGTGTATAGTTGCTGAACTCCGACGGGTTCTCGTTCCAAGTCGAGTGCGCTTGCCAGACGACCAGATGACAAAATGTTTAGTGCTTGGGCGCTGAATTTGTCCATCGCGTCCATCGACCCAGCGCTATCCAAGTCGCGACGAAACGCGTCAAACCTCGAGAGCAATTCAAGGCGATCATGAATCCGTTCAAAAGATAGTCCATCCGTCAATGTAAGTGTCATCGCATGATTCGGACCGCGAGCGGCAAGTTCATTCTTCATGCCTGGTTCCAATTCACGATGAAACAAGTTCGAGATATCGGGTCGAAAGGGTGCGTAGGGTTGTCCCAGGAATCCGGGGCGGGCGCTATTGCGCACCATCGGCCGGCCTTGCATCAGGTCGACGAAACTCGGTACCGGGTCACTGGGCTGGGCGAGCAACTTGGTGATAACGGACCCGACCGCTGGACGTCCACCTAGCGACTTAAGGTCAGCCGCCGCGAAGCCCGATTGACACTGAAAAGCATCATGTGCTCCAGCAGACCCCACCAGCGATCGAATAAAGGCGATGCGATCTGCCAACCCAGCAATCTTCGGCATCAACTCGCTAACTTGAAAGCCAGGCAACTTGGTCGAGATTGGTCGAAATTCTCCGCGAATCTCAACAGGTGCATCCGGTTTGGGATCGATGGTATCATGCTGAGGTGGACCGCCATCCAAATGAATGTTGATCACCGATTTGTGGCTGCTACTACCCGCCAACGCTTCGGCGTGCAATAACTGTGTCAGCGAAAGCCCTAGTATGCCGCTGGCACCAACAACCACAGCATCACGCCGTGGCATTCGAGAAGGACGATCCCCAACCAATGCGAGAGAGCTGAAGTTGCGCATGTTTTCCGTACCACTGATCCGCCAGTGACCGAACAAGGTGAAGTTGCGATGTCTAATCGTACCAGTTGTTGTCGCCCAATTTCAATAGCTTGCCAAAACGTAGGGCGATTTTCTGGCTCTTCCGAATTGTGGGCGCTCGGATCTGAGGTCGGTTCGCTTTGCGTGGGGCGCTTCTGCCGGAAGCGACCCGGTGATACCAACAATCGTGCCCGATCAAAACGATTCTCCGGAGCTTTGGGTCTTCACACTTCGACGTCGGCCGATCGTTCAGCCATGACCAGTCGACCAACGAGTCGCATCCGGCAGATGCGACCCACCAAAACACCAACAGGATTACATGTTCATCATGAAAACATTTACAGTTCTCGCTTTACTTGTGAGCTTGATCACGAGTGCCCATGCAGATCCTGCTCAATCTTTTGGTCCTGCCGAGATTGGAAAAATCAGCCAACAGAAACCCAACATTGTCATCCTCTATGCAGATGACATGGGATACGGTGATTTGGCCATTCAGAATCCACAATCCAAAATCCCCACTCCCAATTTGGATAATCTCGCAATGCAGGGAGTACGCTTTACCGATGCCCACAGTTCATCCGGAGTATGCACGCCCAGTCGCTATGCCATGCTGCACGGTCGTTATCATTGGCGCAAATTTCACGGCATCGTCAACTCGTTTGATCAACCGATTTTGGATGATGATCGTACAACGATCGCAGAGTTACTGAAAACGAAGGGGTACAACACAGCTTGTATCGGCAAGTGGCATTTGGGGTGGGACTGGAATGCGATCAAGCGACCGGGAGCGGAGCCGCAAAATGTCGACGATGAAGGATCGCGAGTCAAAGCGTTTGCAGTTGATGCCTTCGATTGGAGCAAACCGATTCCAGGTGGGCCACTATCCCATGGCTTTGATTACTATTTTGGTGATGATGTACCGAACTTCCCCCCTTATGCATGGTTTGAAAACGATCGCGTTATCATGGTACCAACCGTCCAGCGAACGACGCCTTTGCCAACCGCAGAGGGCAATTGGGAAACGCGGCCTGGCCCCTCGGTCAAGGATTGGGATTACTGGGCAGTGATGCCGACGTTAACTCAAAGGGCAGTCGATTGGATTGGCAAGCAAGAAAAGGAAACGCCCTTCTTTCTCTACGTGCCGTTCACTTCGCCTCATGCTCCGATCATTCCTGCCAAGGAGTTCGTTGGCAAATCGAAAGCCGGCGGCTTTGGTGATTTTGTTGTCCAAACCGACGAGGCCGTTGGGCGAATCCTTGCGGCCTTGAAGGACAAAGGTTTTAGTGAGAACACAATCGTCATCTTCAGTGCCGACAATGGACCGGAACATTACGCTTATGCTCGGGTCAAAAATTTTGAACACCGTAGCATGGGGCCGTTGCGAGGACTAAAGCGCGATTTATGGGAAGGTGGTCACCGTGTCCCGATGGTCGTGCGATGGCCCGGCAATGTTGCTGAAGGGAAGGTACAAGATGGTTTGATCAGCCAAATCGATCTGTACGCCACGATTGCGAACGTCGTTGGTGCAGAGATTCCCAACGGCTCCGCCGAGGACAGCTATGATCAATCCAGTTTTGTGCTTGGCCAAGCGCCAAGTGCTCGCGACACGCTGGTCCATAACACGAATGCGAATAACTATGGCGTGCGAAAAGGCGATTGGGTTCTAATCGCTGCTCCGACAGGCGGAGTTTCCAAGGTACCAGAGTGGTTTGATGAAGCCAACGGATATAGTAAGAACCCATATCCAGGAGAACTATACAATCTTCGAGTTGATCTTGGTCAGAAGAAGAATTTATATGCTGAGCAACCTGAGAAGGTCGCCGAGTTGAAAGCGGTTTTGGAAAAAGTTCGAAGCCAAGGCCAAGTGCGATAGCAAGCCAAGCTAATGTCCGAAAACTTGGCTCATCCGGGTTAAGCGCGCGCCAGGGGTTGAATAGGTGTTACAAATACGATTATCTGAGAGGACTCATGAAGCGGAAGCAAGAGAGTACTGCTTGGCGCAGGTGAATCCCGGATGAGCCCGATAAACTACAAGGAAGGAATTCATTCTGTCGAGTACTACAGAGCGGTTTTCAAAAGGTTGGAGTAAGAAAAAGATGCGGCGATGAAGCAGGGAGAAAGTGTCAGCAATGCGCTAAAAGCGGAGCTTGCAGCTATGAAAAACGACTTCGAGAAAAATAAAATCTTTTGGAAGATTGCAACATCATGATTGGAAATCCTCCAACTCCATTAGAAATAGCCAATGCATTACGAGCTAATGACGCTGGAAGATTAGCCCAGTTGTGCAGTGGGTACAAACTTCCGACTTTCTTAGATGATGATTGCGATTTCCATTGGTTGTGCAGTGCAATGGAGAAATCGGTTGCTCTTCCTTTGTTGGACATCCTCGTAAGCGTGGGCGTAGATCCACACGCAGTTCCACGCCACGGCACTCGCCATTAACGGTCGCGATCAATTTGAAGCGAATAGAGTATCTTCGATACCTCCTTGAATTAGGAGTGTGTCCGAATAATCAAATAGATGAACAACGACCAACCATACGTGCATTGCACAATGATATTCCCGTAGCTTTGCAACTGGAAATGCTCAAGCTTTTGGTAGAGCACGGTGCTGACGTAAATTTTCTATTTACGATCTTTGGTGAATCTAACAATCTCTTCACTGCGCTAGATCACGCGTCCGTACCGGAAGTAAGGGATTATCTTAGGTCAATCGGTGCCAAGACGGCGGCGGAACTGAATAGCCGGCAACCTGTTCCTCTTGGGCTCAGCGACAAGCTTGTACAAGTCGTCGCGCATGTTGAAAAACTATTTGGCAAATCAGAAAAGAAATCGATAACGGACATTCTAAGTCCATCACCAATTGCTGTTCACATCGTCAAGCCCGTAAAAGAAGACGGGATTCTCACGCTGTTTACAGTGGGTTTATCTGAAAGTGCGATGAACGTTCCGCCAGCACTGTCAGACCATGCGTACGCGGAGCTATACTTGCAACTTCCCGGAAAATGGGAATATCTTAATCCAGAGCCAAGGTGGTCTTGGCCAATACAATTACTGGTGGATTTGGCAAGCTATCCACACGCTAATGATGCCTATTTCGCAGTTCCCGTCACCGCTGTAACGAATGGTGATCCTCCTACACCTTTAGGACCAGATGTTCCATTTACCTCAACTGGCTTGGTAGCCGACGAAGGATTTCAGAGGTCGGATGGCCAAACTGTTGATTTGTTTTGCGTAATACCACTATTCGAGGATGAGGCGGTACTAGCAAGGGCAAATATTTCTGAATTTTTGAACAGGCTAGATGCTTCCGAAACCAGTCGTGTTCTGGATCTACGTCGACATAGCTTCGCTTAGCCATTGGAGTTTTTCAACGTCACATTTAATCGCCACTACTCAACGTCGTTCTAAAGGTACCTTGCAAGTCGATCGCTGCGGCCTGCTCGGGCGTCAACCTTGGCGGATATCTTGGGATCTTCAATCAGTGGTGGTGCGTGATGCGGTTTAACTCGGGCGTCGATGACCAAGCTTCCATCGCAACCAAAATGTTTATCCTCGATCCACGCACCGATCCCATAAACGTCGACCGCTGGATTGCTACGAGTAAATGTGGACCAAACAAAGTTGTCCAGATTCCTCGCTGCAAATTCAGAATCATCTACCACCACGATCAACGGAAAACGATTGACGGGATGGTCCTTACCCATTGAATCGCATTGATGCCACAACCTTTGTTGTTCTTCACGGTTGGTACACTTGCGACCGGACACCACGAGTATGCCTGGCATGGACACTCGGGCATCACGCCAGTCCTCAGGTAGCTTTAGATCACCTTCGATGGTTGCAGGCAATTCTCGGATCGAATCACCGGAAGCAGCGATGACTAACTTCGATCCTTGATTGATTTTGTCACCAGAGTAGTCCAGCGTGTCCATCGTGGTGCGAGTGTGAAAATGTAGATCGCGGCGCCAGTCGACTCTTTTGAGGCAAGTCTGGAAGAAATGGGCGATGTCTTCAATGTCTAGATCTGGTTCGGTCGCTTGATCGAGAATCCAAAGGTATTTTGCTAATGACAATTGCCCTTGGCCGAGGATCGCACATGCTTGAGTCAGCAGTTCTTGTGGACGATTGGGTTTAGCGTAGGGCGTGTATCGTTCGCTGCCGATTGCAAGAAGCAGTGGATGGACACCGGCTGCGTCGACCGCGTGGACCGCTTTCACTCCGGGCAAGACGGTGGGCACGACTGGACCAGTCAATTCATGGATCAGTTCGCCAAACGTGGTGTCCTCTTGAGGTGGACGACCCACGACGGTCATCGACCAGATGGCATCTGGTCGATGGTAGACTCTTTGGACCTTGAGAACCGGAAATTCGTGAACGCGGGCATAATATCCCAAGTGGTCACCAAACGGTCCCTCGGGTTTCGTGGTATTCGGTTGTACGTTTCCAACGATGCAGAAATCAGCGTCCGCATAAATTGGTGCGTGATCATTGCCAACAATCATGGGAATGCGATGGCCCGCTAATGCACCCGCGAAAATCAACTCGCTCATGCCTTCGGGCAAGGGCATCACAGCACTCAACGTCATTGCGGGCGATCCACCGACGGACACGTTCACGGGAAAGGGCAAGCCGGCTTGGATTGCCTGCGCGTGATGAACGCCGATGCCGCGATGGATTTGATAATGCAATCCACATTCATCGCTGGCATACTGATTGCCGCTCAATTGAACACGGTACATTCCAAGATTGATTCCATTCAAAGGATTCGAAATGCGAACACCATTAGGTGATTGGCTGAGCACTTGAGGTAGTGTGACAAATGGGCCACCATCATCGGGCCAACAGGTAATCTTGGGTAAATCGTTAATCAGGCACTGTTGTGTTTGGACCGGTCCGCGTGAAACACGTCTGGGCATCATCGACCATGCGGTTCGCAATAAAGACGGAACACGGCCAACATACTTCGGCCAACGATTGGGAGCTACCTTTAGGTCGACAGCCGCCTTTACCGCGTCCAGTGTGTGACGAAAAATGAATCGGGCGCGATCGATCGTTCCAAACAGATTGCTGGCTACTGGAAACTTGCAGCCACGAACATTACTGAACAGTAGAGCGGGCCCGTTATGGTGATAGACCCGACGATGGATTTCGGCCAGTTCTAGATGCGGGTCGACTTCATCGGTGATTTCGATCAAGCGATCATGCTGGCGAAGGTCGTCAACTAACTGTCGATTGTTTCGAATGGACATAACCGTTATGGGTTCACCGTCACAGCGACTTCGCAAGCGGAATGAGGTTGGCAAAACTCGATCATTTTTGCAATCAGAGATTGAGTTGTCGTAACCAACTTGCTTTGCCCTAAAGGAGTTGCCGGAGCATAAATAATTGCCACCAGATCCACATCGTCGGATTCAATCTTTCCGGCCATGGAGTCCTTGATGGGACTGCCAACAGGACGCTGGTCGGAATGGGAGTTGTTGCAGACAACGACCAGATCTTCGGTGTCTAATTCTTGACCAACCGAATTAAAGACATAGGATTCACCGGTTCGGCCATAGCGAACGCAAAGATCCTCGGAACATTTACCAAGGGACAATAGTGAAATCGGCAAGCCGCATTCAAGACTAACCGTGTTGAGAACATCGACCGGGCCATTGATATTGGGAAGCACGCCAGTTTCGCTTGCGCACCGTAGTAGATATTCCTGAGCAGGTTTACTCCGACCGGAGGCTTTGAATTTTCCAAAACGTAGCATTTTTCGAACTTCTTGACGCAGTGGCTCGGTGTCAGGAGTGCTAGCCGCCGCCCGGTTGGCAACCTGGTCGCTCCACTGACGGAGTTCCGAACTGGAAGGTTGCACGCTAATTCCACGGATTTCAACCGCTGCGATACGAAGGAGGCTGAGTTCGGGGCTGACGGTAATGCGAAGCGCCATGCGGGTGCCTTTGGATGAATAATTCGCCATTCGGGGGGCGATGGCCAGCTCGCTTCGAAAGCGATTGGCCGGAATCAAAATAATCTGCTGTAAAGTGGCGTATTTGCCGTCGAAATGCGGTAGGGCGCGTTGACAAAACTGCGGTTGTAGGCGAGTTTTTCAAGTCGAGCGAATCAGGTGTTTTGAGGGGTGTTTTAGAGTCTAGCTATTTTGAAGGACTAAGGCCATTATCGCCATGTCGTCGACGATCGAAATTCAGGAAGATTGGTTTGAAATCGCCATCCAGCTCGCCCCTATTTCCGTTCCCAAGGTGCGTCCTTCGCGCATTACTGCATGGGATGACGAAGATGATGATGCGGACACCGAGCCCGAAGAAACAGAACGCGATGACGACGAAGACGCTGACATTGAGGTCCCGCCGCTAGAGCCCGAGGACGATCCGTTTGACGATTTTGATGATGAAGATTTCGACGACGATTTTGATGACGATTTCGAAGAAGAGTTAGAAGACGACTACGAAATCGAACCAGACGACAGCGAAATGTTCCCCGAACAAGATGACGATGACGAGGATTTGCTAGACGTCGATCCGCTAGACGAAATCTAGGGGGCACGCATCGCGCGACTCTTTAAGTCGGGAGCTCCTGCCGATGTTGACGATCGATCGACTTGAAACGTTTGTCATCGGCGATGGGCCGGAAATAGATCCTGACAAAGGCGGTATCGAACCTCTGGCTTGTTTGAGGGTTCATACCAGCGACGGCTTGAGCGGCTTGTCAGAAGTATTTCGCGTTCCGCCTGGAGTCGTCCAAGCAACTGTCGCTGGCCCTGATTCGTTCTTTGGTCGCCTGCTGATTGGCCAGTCGATTACGCATCCCGAGCGGTTGTGGCAACATGTTTGGGATTCTCTGATGCACACCAACCGTCGCGGCTGGGAGATCATCATCCTTGGTGCATTGGACGTTGCCATTTGGGATATTTATGGCCAAGCTCTCCAACAACCCGTTTGGCAGTTGTTGGGAGGAACACAGCGAGGCTTCTTCCAAACGCATCGACAAATTGCGACCAGAGCTGTCACACCTTACTGCACTATTGTGTCTGATGTTTGGGGCGGTACGGAAATGATGAACCAGCAACTTGGACGCATCGAACGTTTGCTCGAACTCGGTTATCAAGCCTTCAAGGTCGAACCGATGATGTCGACGCCTGAAGATGTGGTCGAGTTAACGAAACGTGCACGCCAGTTAATTGGACCGCACCATGCATTGATGGTTGATGTTGGATATCTATTCAACGACGTGCCAACAGTTGCAAGAATTTGTCGCCAGTTGGAGGAATTGGACGTCCTGTTCTTTGAGACCCCATTCCCTGTTGATACCCCGGAGCCCTATGCACGTTTGGCCGAGTTAACGTCGATTCCATTAGCGATGGGCGAGCACGGTGTGACGCGCTGGGAGTTCCTCGACATGATGGATCGCGGCAAGATCTCGGTGATTCAACCCTATATGACGACTTGTGGTGGATTGACCGAAGCCAAACGCATCGTTGAATTAGCCGTGCCGCGCGGGGCTTTAGTCTGTCCGGGCAACTGGTCGTCGCAGATTCTCGGAACAGCCTCGGTGCACCTGGCCGCCTATTCTCCGGTGACGCCGCATATTGAATTTGCAGCTGCCGAAGTTTTTGAATCGCCCTTGCGACGCGAACTGCAAGCCGCTGGATTGCCGGTTGTTGACGGCCAGATTGCATTTCCAAATAAACCTGGGATTGGATTTGAGATACCTAATTCCCTTGCCAAGGATTTTGAAATTTAGCAAAAGCTTTGTCGCCTTTCGCTCCTGCGAAAGTAGCGCCGCCGTAGCCACCGTCGCCAGACGGTGGGCCGTCGTCGCCACCGTCGCCAGATGGTGGATGCGTCACTACGCTCGCTACTTTCGCAGGAGCGAAAGGCGACAATGCGAAAGTAGCGCCGCCGTAGCCACCGTCGCCAGACGGTGGGCCGTCGTCGTCGCCACCGTCGCCAGATGGTGGATGCGTCACTACGCTCGCTACTTTCGCAGGAGCGAAAGGCGACAATGCGAAAGTAGCGAGAGCAGAGTAGCCAGGAAGGCTCGCGACGATTTCGGAGAAAACGACCTACTTGTAT
This sequence comes from Ottelia alismoides, assembly GCA_037367405.1. Taxonomy (NCBI): domain Eukaryota; kingdom Viridiplantae; phylum Streptophyta; class Magnoliopsida; order Alismatales; family Hydrocharitaceae; genus Ottelia; species Ottelia alismoides. The sequence continues at coordinate 265,846 of JAZKJV010004808.1, read as the reverse complement.
CCCCCGAATCAAATACAATGTGGAGATCGTGTTTGCCAGACGAACATCGTTACCTTCCAAATTTGAGATCCTTTAGGAAACCCACCATGCGTTCCCACCGTCATCATTGGGGCTTGAAATGTCCATTTGCTTGCCTTCTCACATTAGGAGTCTTCGCCGCTACCCTAAACGCGCAACAAGTTTCCCCACCGCCGGGCTTCACAGCTTTGTTTAACGGCAAAGATCTCTCCGGATGGTACGGATGGTCGACTGAGGATCCCAATAACCTATGGTCCAAGACACCCGAAGAACAGGCAAAGTACAAGAAACAATCAGTTGAAGGTGGCCTCACCAATAAAAAAGGTGAACCTATCAACGAACACATCAACGCCCATTGGAAGGTCGAGGGCGGTGAATTGGTAAATGACGGTCATGGCCTATACCTGACCACCGATAAAGATTACGGCGATTTCGAATTGATGCTGGAGTACAAAGCACTGCCCAAGGGAGATAGCGGCGTTTACTTGCGTGGCATTCCCCAAGTTCAAATTTGGGATGCAACCGAAGGTGATCCACGCGGTTTGGGCCAAGACAAAGGTTCAGGTGGGCTTTGGAACAATTCAAAAGGGGCACCTGGCAAAGACCCTCTCAAGAAAATGGACAAGCCGTTCGGTGAGTGGAACAGTTTGAAGATGACGATGGTCGGAGAGCGCGTAACGGTCGTCATGAACGGTGAAGTTGTCGTGGATCACGCCGTTCTCGAGAACTTTTTTGCCAATCAAAAACGCGGCTATCTCGCATACGGAAAACAAGACGACTCGAAAAAAGACGGTGAGAAAAAACTTCCCAATGGATTCATGATCGATCCGGCATTTCCCAAGGGACCGATCCAACTGCAAACTCACGGTAGTGAAATTCGTTGGCGCAATGTCTTTGTCCGCGAGATCGGTGCCGAAGAAGCCAACAAGATGCTTGCCTCGCGCGATGCCGAAGGGTTTGTTGAACTAAACAACGGACGCGACTTGAGCAATTGGGTCGGTGCCGTCGACAACTACGAAGTCAAAGATGGCTCGATCGTTTGCAAACAAGGCAAAGGCGGTGACTTGCTGACCAAAGATGAATACGAGAACTTCATCATCCGGGTTGAGTTTCAATTGCCGCCTGGCGGGAACAATGGCATTGCCCTTCGCACGCCATTAGGTGGTCATTCATCAAAAGATGGACTGGAATTGCAAGTCATCGATAGCGATGGCTACAACGCCAAGCATCCCAATGCACCCTTGTTGCCCTATCAGTATCACGGATCGCTTTACCATTGTGTCGGTGCCAAGCATGGCTATTTGCGTCCGGTGGGTCAGTGGAATTATCAAGAGATTGAAGTCCAAGGACAGAAAATCAAAGTGACCCTCAATGGCACAAAGATTCTTGATGTCGATATCGATCAATTTGATCGTAGCCAAATCGAGCATCCGCCCAAGGGCTTGGACAACCGCAAGGGACATATCGGATTCGCTGGCCACAGTGACCCAGTCGCGTTTCGTAGCTTCAAGGTCAAGCGGCTGTAGTTCAGGTTTCAAATGCGATAGGCGGTGACGATCGCACCAAAGCGCGGGGCAGTCGGAGCCTAAACATCTTTTCAAATAGAATCCCGCGTATTTCGGGAGGGCGACGCTCCTGCGGAGCCTTTGCGGGCCACCATCTAACCTTCACAAGCAATCGCCTTGGGCATCGCATGCTTGTGAACGGTGGGGCGCGGCCGGAAAAAGCTCGGCAGGAGCCTCGCCCTCCCGACACGCTTTTTCGTTGATCAAACTAAGGTAAAAGATGTTTAGTGAGGGAGGCGGAGCCTCGAAGACAGTGCGTTCCCAGGCGGAGTCTGGGAACGAGGGGCTCTTCGCGACGTTCAAACCAAAGTGTCGAAAATTCTACAAATTTTCTTCCCCACCGCGCGAACCAAGCAGATCGGCTGATGTCTAAGTAACTGTCCAGTGGGGAGAAACTGTAAAAACCAGTGAAAAACGACGTATTTCTTGCGTCGTCTGGGTCGATACTGTATTCTTGTACCACAGGTAGGGTGCGAATTGGCTGCGACGCGCCCGCCGAAATCAGCAGCCAATCAGGTTCGAGCCGATGGGCTCGAAGGTCTTAGTTTCCGAATCTCTCTCAGTTCACGTCATTTCGGCGTGAGGGAGGAATGCAATGCGTAGTTCAACCATTATCAGCTCGTCCGCCACCGTGATCACATCTGTGATTAAGGCGTTGGCCAATGCTGTCGTGGACTCGCGCTCATTTCTCATGCTCACGAGTATGTGTGAACCCATGGGGTATCGGCTTGAGCAACGCCAGCAAGGATTATCCGGGGACAGAAACCTAGGTAATCGGCAGTCGGGGAATAAACACCCGCGACTGCATCAACACACACAAGTGTTGGCATTTGGCATAGCCGCTCCAGCCGTCTGTCCAGCCCCAAGGTTGTCGCAGACCAGAGCAAGCTGGCGAGGGTAATCCCCCGCTGACGTGAAAGTTGGGAATGCCTCCCAACAAACTGGTGGCCCGAAATCCTTAGTTGGCTTTCGGCAAAAGAGAGAGAAAAGTTGTCGGACTACAGGTCGGTCAGTCACCGTTGACTGCGATCTAACAGGAAGAGAGTATCCAATAGGGCTCTTCATCTGTTACCTACGAACACAAGGTGCCACATCTGGCAACTGATTCGTAGAACGGTCGATGACGCAACTCTCTCACCGCACAATCCCTAAGACCTAGAGTTAGCCGCGACTGTATTTACCAGTCTACGCTGCGGGCAAAGTGCCCAGGCCGGCGAACTCTCCAAAATCGAGAGAGATCACAATCGTCATGGTTACCGAAACTATCCTTCAGACTTTCAGCACCGTTGCTCGACTGGTTCAAGCTGCTCAGTTGGGTGATCGGGATGCGCAGAGCGCTTTGTACGAGCGCTACCATGGATCGGCGCTCGCGCTAGCTTACCGTCAACTCGGTAACTGGGACGAGGCCGAAGAATTGGTTCAAGATGTATTCATCCACGCCTTCGGTCGCATCGAACAGCTCCGTGTTCCCGAAGCTTTCGGTGGTTGGTTGCGACAAATCGTTCGACGCATGGCGATCAACCAAATGACTCGCCGTCGTTCTGCGGTCGCAATCGAAAGCGAAGTTTTGGAAGCTGTATGCACCAGCGGAGAAAATCCGTTGGATGATGTACTAGACACCGAACGTTGCGAACAAGTTCGAAACGGTTTGGACCAGTTGGGTGAAGTCGACCGAAAAACGTTGGAAGCCTTCTACATCAGCGGACAATCGCTGATCGAGATGGCTGAGCACTTCGATGCTCCGATCGGAACGATCAAGCGTCGATTGCACGTAGCGCGTAAACGACTGGCTCAACACATGGAGAGCTTTCAAGCAATCTAAAGACTAAACGCGGGCAGTGACCTAGCTCACTCGCCCGCGTTTTTCGTAGGGCGATTTCTCCGAAATCGCCACGCGAGTTTTTCGCCATTGCCGCGGATCACCAAGCGTCGCCTCCCGCTTACTCGACCGCCATTAAATAGTTGCCAAGTCTGGCTCGTTTACTGGACCGCGAACGATTTGTGAGATTAGCAATCGATCAATACTCCTGTTGGTTGCTAGTTATCTGAAATCTGCCATCGATCATTTAAATCTTGGACTGCATTTTCGCAAACCGGAGTCAGCAAGTTGCGATCCAGTGCGGATCATTCGAGGTACAATTGAGCTAAAGGAGAATAGCAATGCCGCTGCGCGATCACTTTCATTCACCTGTAAACGATAAACACCGATGGGATGCAGTCCATGGTGGTTGGCCGATGGAAATCGTCCGTACGCTGTTTGATATTTTACCGCCAGGGTTTGTGGCTGAGCCGCAGGTCTACCATGGGGCACCATTCGAAGTTGATGTCTCGATGCTGGAAGATCACGCTAACCCACCTTCTGCTGTTGAAGCGAAGGGACGAACGGCTACCATGACCGCCCCGACTCTGGTTGTGCCTGCGGATCTTTCCACGCTCGACGAGTACGAAGTCAGGGTAGTTGACGTTGAGCGCGATAGAACACTGGTGGCTGCCATCGAGATTGTCAGCCCAGCGAACAAGGACCGTCCCGAAACGCGGGACCAATTCACACACAAAGTGCTGACACTGCTGCGGCAAGATGTGTGCGTGGCCATCGTCGATATCGTGACCAACCGACATGCCAATCTGTACGGGGAACTTCTGGCACAACTTGGCCGGTCCGATCCATCGCTGGGGGAACCTGCGCCATGTTTGTATGCAGTGACACTGCGTGCAAGAAAGCCATTGCGAAAGCAACCGATGCTCGACGCTTGGTATTTCCCGTTGAACCTGGGCCAGCAGCTACCCACGATCCCGCTGTGGCTATCTGCCGACTTACCCATCCATTTGCCGCTGGAATCAAACTATCAAGAGGTCTGTCGCTTGTTGAGGATTGCGTAGGCAAGCAATGATTGTACAAAAAATTGTTCTTGCTGGTCGGATGTAAAACTGTAGAACGGTTGTCTCTGAGTGTTCGTGTACAATAGAATTTCAAAACTCACGTTCGCATACCAGTCCTTGAAAGAATGAAATGGCTAGCGGCCTCTTAGTATTGCTTGACGATATCGCCATGATCCTGGATGACGTGGCGGCAATGACGAAAGTTGCGGTCAAGAAAACGGCGGGAATTCTTGGCGATGACTTGGCACTGAACGCTCAACAAGTGACGGGCATAGAGTCGAATCGTGAATTGCCAGTGGTTTGGGCGGTTGCGAAGGGCTCGTTCTGGAATAAAGTCGTCCTGGTGCCGTTGGCGTTACTGCTAAGTTCAGTGGCGCCGTGGGCCATTGAGCCACTAATGATCGCTGGCGGGGCGTTCCTATGTTTTGAAGGTTGCGAAAAATTAGCTCACAAGTTCTTTCATCCGAAGGAGGAGCAACAGCATCGAGAAGAACACAAAGCCAATTTGGCCGACGCGACAGTCGATATTGTGGCCGCGGAGAGAGCTAAGGTACGCGGCGCCATTCGTACGGACTTCATTTTATCGGCAGAGATCGTCGTGATCACGTTGGGTACTGTTGGAGATGCCGTATTCATGACACGACTCCTCGTGCTTATTTCGATGAGTCTTTTGATGACGCTCGGAGTCTACGGTTTAGTTGCTGGCATCGTAAAGTTGGATGACGTTGGATTGAGTTTGATTCGACGGCCCCCAGAGAAACCATTTTCAGCAATGCTGGCAGGCATCGGTCGCAGCATTGTTTCTGCTGCACCCTACCTAATGAAATTCTTGTCATTCGCCGGTACCGCCGCCATGTTTTTGGTAGGCGGCGGCATACTGGCACACGGGATACCGGTGGTACATCATTGGATTGAAGACATGCAGTCGCAGCTAGGTTCGATTAACGGCTTTGGGCGTGTCTTTGCGACGCTCGGGGGCATGGCCGCGCATGCAACTTTAGGGATACTGGTCGGCATCGCGCTCTTGGTTGTCGTTGAGTCACTGAAGTACAGCTACAAGAAATGGGCGAATAACAACGCGGCCTATTAGGACAGGAAGATTGATGACAGGAAAATGGGATACGGAATCCTCCTGTCAACCATTTTCCTGTCGTATGCACGGCAAAAGTGCGTCGCCGCTCTTCCTAAGGCTTTTGATCCCCTTGTCGGATCGATCCACTCAACCACTTGATAGCAAAAACTGACTTGTGATATTCACCGATGGTCTTGAAGTACTGAGACTCAGCCTGGACTCGACGTTGTTCGGCGCGCAGAAGGTTGTCAAGTATCTGGTCCACTTTGTCCCCTTTGTTCACCTTTTCTCGATAAATCTTGATTTCATCCACATTGGCCTGCACCTGATCGCCAAGAGCTTTGATGGACATGTAGTTCGACTCTGCGTTCCGCCATTGCACACTAAGTTCGTGCAATACAGATGTCTCCGCTTCGCGTAGCTGGACATTGAGTCTGTTGATTTTGGTTTCGAGATCTTGAATACCCCATAAAGCACGCCGAGTTCCAATCGATGGCCGGATGGTCCGAGCCTGCTCGTCCCCAACTCCAAGCCAACGATAGAAGTTACCAACGTCGAGCTGAGGCAGTAAAGCACTTTTCGCTGAAAGAAGTTCCGTTTCAAGCTGATCCCTTTCGGATCTGATTTTTCGAATTGTTGGATTATTCTGCAAGGCTTCGCGTCGGACAGTCTCCCAGTCAAGCCCCAAGGGGGCCACACCTGGCAAATCGATGGGATCAATATGCCGACCATCCGTCGCATCCCAACCGATTTTCTGTCGCAACTGCATTTCCCGACCATGCAAGCCATGTGGGTCATTCCCTGGAACTCTGGATCCCTGAAGCGCCACCGAGGCCTGCAATGCAAATTGGTTGTACAAGGCTCGAAATTGTGTTTCCGCTTGGGCGAGTTCGCCATCGGCAGCGCGATCAGAAGTCAATCGCCAGAGATCCGCTGCGTTATCCCTGCCCGTTCGAGCAACGTGAAAGCACTTGGTTGCCGCCCACAGGTCCCAATATCCATCATGCACATTCTTCAACAGATCGAAATGCTCGGAATCATCGCCGTGAAGCCCCGTATTTCGCAACGCCATCGCTATGCAATCCTCAAGCGTCATCTTTACAAAACTAGAATCCGTTTCATGCTTTACCTGTTCTTCCACGGGTGGCACCGTCGCCGTTTGTTTGGGCTGCTCTGGAGTCGGGGTAGTCCTATCGCTTTGCAAATGCGCAACCAAGCGATTGATTTCGGCGCGAAGTTCCTTGATGTCGGACCGCAACGCGATTATTTCTTCCGACAGTTTCGAATTATTCTCTGAATCATGTTGATTATCGGGGGGATTGTCGAACGCGGTTGAATAATGCAATCCAAGGCAGCTAATGGTGATCCACACACCGACAGTTAACATGTTTCTTCGCATCATTGGGTCTCCTTGTTATGAAATTTCCTACTGATGACGCTCGCTCGTTTCGTCATTGAATTTGTTCGAAGTTCCAAATCGGCTACTATCTGGCGAACCGTCGGTGATTGGTCTTGCGTACGCAACACGTCGACGAGTTGTTCGAGCTCTGCCCGTAAACGTTGCACGTCCAGCTCAGCCTCGTTCCATTGAATCGAAAGCTGCGAGGCAATCCTGTTGGCGTCATCACCTGCTGCCATCGCATGGTTTGGCAAGCAGTGTGGTGCAAACCAAGTAAGTGAACAGATGCCAGCCCAAGTGACGGCGGCGGTGATTCGGGCGCTCCATTCGTCGGATCGTCTCGGTGAAATTGCACGAGTAACGCTGAGTAGCTCGTTAACTCTTGCGACGAGTTGCTTTTCATGGTGCGCCGCAAATCCACTCGACAACGGAACGACCTTTCCCTTTTCGGCCATCCACTCTGCGACTCGCGTCAGGCACTTGGCGAGAGCCAACGGCGATGCACAACAGTGTGCAACAGACCAACGATCCGCGAGAAATTCCGAGGCGCGTTGCCATTGGCGACGAGCGACAAAGTTCAGAGGCTGAATGGCGAGGCAACTGCAAACCAATTCACCGATCCACTGCCATTTCAGATCTCCACGCTGCAAATGTCCGCTCTCATGAGCAAGTAATGCGTAGAGTTCTTCGTTACCAAGCTTGGCTTCTAAACCTGAAGGAAGCACTATCTTCCACCGAAAAACTCCAGCAGCAAATGGTTGTTGCGCGAGCGCGCTGACAAGTACCTGTAAATCACGACCGCGCGGGCAGTGCTGTTGAACTCGCTGCATCATTCTGTTAACGCGCCGACTGCTGGGCTGACAAGATTGCATCATCCAGTGATACGATTTCCACCGAAGTAAAAAACGCATCATGCCCAGCACGAATGACAATAGCGCAATTCCTGCAGCGATACTTAACAGAAATGGCGGCAACGGCGTTGTTGTACTGTAACCCGGACTTAAGCTATGGACCGGAGAATCTGCGATGCCACCAGTTTGCAAGTGTTCCCGTTCTGGACCAGGCGTAATCCGAGATATTGGGGCAGTCTCGCCCGATGAAGTGGTTGCGGAAATTTGAGATTGCTTCGCTTCTGAGCTGAAAGAAATCGAATCGTTTTCCTTTATCCTTGGTGTAAATTCCGCGCGGTCGGCTGGAGTATCAGCAGAAGGTTGTATCGGCTGACTGTCTGCGACCAGCGACCATCCTGGAGGCGAGTTGAGGGCAGATTTACTCATCAACGCACTCGCCGACGTAGCGACTCCGAGCAGCGCAGCACATTTCCAGGAGTAACTGTGAAATGCATAGCACTGATGATTGACAACCGACGTGATAAGCCAGCAAATAGAAAGTAAGCATGTCGAGTGAATCAGATAAGTCAGCGCAAATCCACCACAGAGCGACCACATTCCCTCGATGCTACTCATCTCGCAACTCCTTTTCGCGTTGCCGTATTATCTTCTTGAGCGATGCAATCGTCTCGGGAGTTACATCATCGCTTCCCAACAGTTGGCTAACCATTTGAGAGATATCCCCCGCGAACAGTCGCTTCACCAGATCATTGACCATTGACAGACTGACCTGATCTTCACGGATCACCGGTTGGTAGACATTTTGGCGACCGCAACTGACATGTTTGACGTACCCATACTCCTCCATCTTGGCCAACATGGTCCCAACGGTGGTGTATGCGAGTTTTCTACTCGGACGCAAAGCCTCCCGAACTTCGCGGACGGTTGCCTCGCCCTTATTCCAAAGCACCTGCATGATTGCCAGTTGCAATTCCGCCAACCTGTATTCTTTTGCCATTTATGTTACCCAGCGATTTGCAACGCGCATTGGCCTTCTCCTACTCAAGTAGTTGTTCTACTACTGAAGTAGGAGAATGTCAATCCTGAATCTTTGCTCCAATAGATGTTGAATCTCGGATTAGACTCTCCCTCCGGGAGAGTCGCGAGGTACACGAGCGGAGAGCGTACTGACTAGAGTTGCATCTACGGAAGTTCTGTTGCCACGGGGCTGCCGGCATCCTTGCGGCCACTTCCCGCAAATCGACTAATGGCGCGAACCTTCATATCTTGATTGCATAGGATTTGGCAGCTAAGCCGGACACCGGACAACTGACGTGCAGACAAGCAAGCCTGTTCGGCGGGGCGCATTTCCGCAGGTTCACCCTCAATGAATTCGACGCGGCAAGTTGTGCATCGTGCATTGCCACCGCAAGCGTGCAGTTGATCAATTCCGGCCTCTTCGCATAACGCAAGCACCAGACGCTTGCCATGTGGAACTTCGAATTCGCCTTCTCCCTCAACAGATAACTTCGGCATGGTTCTTCCAATTGAATGGGTCGTGTCTGTAGCAAAGCACGCATTGTAGCGACTTGTTTAACTTGTAGCCAACGGTGGCGTGCACGATCTGCGCTTATTCAACGGTGTTAGGAACTACTTCGGTGCGAACTCGACCGGTAATGGAATTGAGTCACCGGTTGCCGCAACGCGGGTGGTTAAAGAGATCATGCGAGCCCCAGGTTTCTCGGGGTCATCGCGAACCACCCAGATTAGTCGCTGATCAACTTCGCGAGTATCCTTAACGGTGGTCACTGGATTACCGCGACGCGCAATTTCGGTCAATGCATCGCGAACCGATTTGTTTTGATGTTTAAAGTCTCTCATCGGCTGATTGCGTGTGATACCCGCTTTTTCAAAAGCGCTGCCGTCCAGCACGAAGCGCATCGCGGCAGTTCCAGGTGGCAAGCTTGCGTTGGCTTCCTCGCCAACTAGTCTTAGGGCAACTTCGATAGGTTCTTGATCGAAGGTTAAAGTAATTTTGCGCCCAAGGTACTCATCTTCGGTAAGCGGTTTCATCGTCGAAGTTGTTGGCATTTCTGTCAGCGCGCCAGTATCGGAGCTTTGCGTTGCTCCCGGCTGCATGGCAAGCCAACTAGCTAGGACGATATTGGTAGTTGCTTCCGATGGTAAATAAGCATTCGCTACGGCCGCACCACCTTCCACTCCGAAACGGGTGTTATCACTGAGCGCTTGCAACATTCTTGAAAAGCGATTGGCCAATGGTCGCCAATAGGGATGCGGCTGTTCAGCAACGAACCATTCGTCCATCGCGGGTGAAGCCCCCGTGATCTTCTTTCGAAGCTCTTCAACAATCATTCCAGCATCACGATCGCTTGCTCCAACTAATCGTGTTTCGATATACCAAGTGGGTTCGAAACGCGTCTGCAACATTCCCGCTCGCATGTTGGATCCTAAAGTGGATCGCAATTGATCAGCCAATCGCTTGGGCGCCATCGCCAGTAGGGACTTGCCGTCTCCAAACAAAAAGGGCGTTGCAAGCAAGACGCAAAAATCGGCATCCGTATCCGTCGCTTGCCAGAGTTTTTCAACTTGAGAAACCAATGGGCCGCGGGCACCTTCCAACTCTACGGCTTGCTTCATTAGCGACTTAGAACCTACTGAAAACTCACTTACGCTCTGTGCATCGCTCAGCGGTTGAGCCTTAACATAGAAACCATCTCCCGCGGTGTTGGTCAACAAGGATTGTTTCTCAACTTTTTCCTGACCATTAACGTTCCAGGTAGTCTTCAAGGCTGATAGTAGCTGGGGTTTTGCGAGCACCACGCGAAGGCACGTCTCAACATTTTGCTCTCCGTAAAAAGCAACAACGATCTGCGAAATCGATTCCAGTGAAACCCCCGAACGCGTAGTGACGTGCTGCAGCAATGGGGAAAGATCCTCGTTCAGCGTCGCAAGCAGTGCCTTGCTATTGGGCTCGCTGGTCAATCTCTGCGGTTTGAACGAGATGAAAAGCTGTCCACCAGGCGGGAGCATTTCCAACGCGATCGGCTTTGGCAGAGCCGGCGGAACCCATGGTACGGCTTTGTCGCTCGCAACCAACTGAAATGCTTCGGTCAGTGGATCGACAGGTTTTTCTTCTGGTAATGGAATGGTGGTCGTCGTGATCGGTGAATTCGATGCAAGCGTTTTATCTTTTTTGTTATCCGTCGATGGCTTAGCGATCCCAGATACCAAAACGGCAAGAAGAACTAGGCTTATGAACCCCAGTCCACCAACCACAATCATCAACCATGAATTGGATTGTTTCTTTCGTCCGGCAAGTTTGCGTTTTTTGGTTGGTTGTTTTGATTTTGAAGTTGCTGGTTTCTCCGAAGCGGATGCCGTTGATTTGGGTTGGGCCGCCGTTTTCACTTCGGCAATAGATGGTTCTTTCGCAGGCACCGCAGCCGCAGTCAGGATTGGTTCAGCTTGGACGGGTGTTTCTTTGCTTGGAGGCAGTGGTTCGGTGGTTTTCGGCTCGGCGATTATCGCTTGAACGGATTCGATTTTTTTCGCTGGTTTGATTGAGGGATTTGCGGCTACCTTGGGTGTCGATGCGACGGATGTTGGTGCTGTCGGAGCCTTTGCTGGTTCTTGGGTTGGCGGCGCTACTTCAACGGCCTTCACCAATGCGACCGGCGAAGTGGGACTGGCTTTCGGTTCTACAACGGTTGGTTGCGGAGTCGAAGTTTTTTCTGGCGATGGCGATGTTGGCTTGGAAGGTTTGGCGGCCGAAGGAATGACCGGAGGTTGATCCACTTTGCCTGTGGTCGTTTCAGCGATCGATGGCGGCTTTGCAATCGGAGTGGATGAAATGGCTACCGCTTTTGCAACTTGCCCCTTTGCCACCGAAGCGGCTGCAGCTTCGATCGCTTTGGAAAGATCGACCGCCGATGAGAACCGCGCCGGCAAGTTTTTCGCAAGGCAATGTTGCAGGCAACGCAAATAGGGTGCAGGCAAGTCGATATGGCCAGGCAGCGCAATCGAAGCGTCGATGTGACGCGCCAATTGTTCATCAGCGGAGTTACCTTCCACCAGTGGCTTGCCAGTGATCAACCACCACCACAAACAACCCAAGCTATAAACATCGCTAGCCATCGAAGCCAATTGACCTGGCGCAAGAAACTCGGGTGCGATGAATTGAGCTGCGTTCAAGCGACCGAGTCCATTTTCAATGATACCGCAACAGGTAGGATCCAATCCGCTTGTATTCGAACACAGCGGGTCCCGCGCTAAAGTGATCCCCGCGCGTTCGTCCCAAAAGACACGGTCAGGTAAAACTCGACCATGGACCAGTTTGGCCTCATGCATAGTGCTGAGGGCGATGGTCAATTGATGAATGATTTCAGTCGATTTCTTGCGGAGACTGGGGTCGCTCTCTACGGCTTGAACTAAGGGGAGCCCTCGCAGCGGTCGCACCTGCAAGATCAACTGCTGGTCGATCAATTCAGGTACAACGGTTGGCTGAAGAAACTGGCCCTGGACCTTGGATTGCTGAAGGCCACGCGGCAATGAGGGGCTAGCCGATTTTAAACTGGAGAGTTCCTCTTTGTTGATCCAGCGCAGCCAAAGCGGCGGATCTACTGGTGCCTTAACGGCTTCAATCCAGCCATTCCACAATGGAGTTTGGACCGGCCGCAACACCATCCAAGGGCCGCGCTTGAAGTCACCTTTCCGGCGACCGGTCAACAAATCCGCTTGATAATCGGTCAATCGCCCAAGGCGGACCAGTTCGCCAAGAATTTTCTCGGCGTCGGCTGCATCACTCGGTGGTAACCCTTGTAGCGCTTCTGCGGCCCAACTTCGGCATTGCATCGGAGCGGCCAATCCCGCTGCGGAAATTCTTTGCCAAAGCTCGACGCTTGTGAGTTTCATGAGGGCTATAGTTTTCTATCAGTTTGCAAGGGTGGTGGTTGGACGGTCAATCTACAATACACTTTAACTAAAACCAATCACTTTTGTGGCCAGCAGGCGAGCGCTTCAAGCATCTTTGCCATTAACCATACCGAGGTAACCTGTGAAAGCTAGTGAAGCAACCGACTTTTACTTTGGACAAGCTGCAGATCAACTCAATCTGCCCGATTGGCTGCGAAAGCTGCTCCGAACACCCAAACGTGAGGTGACTGTTCAGGTCGCTTGCGAGATGGATGATGGTCGGATCGAGACTTTCCTAGGGTACCGTGTCCAACACGATAACGCTCGGGGCCCCATGAAAGGCGGATTAAGGTACCATCCCGACGTTGACCTGGACGAGGTTCGGTCGCTGGCCAGTTTGATGACGTGGAAAACCGCCGTCGTGAACTTGCCTTACGGTGGTGCCAAGGGCGGTGTCTGTGTGAACCCACGCGACCTGTCTCACAAAGAATTGGAACGCTTGACCAGGGCATTTGTCGACGGCATCCACGATGTGATTGGTCCGGATACCGACATCCCTGCGCCCGACATGGGGACTACCCATGAAGTCATGTCCTGGATTCGCAATCAATGGGAAAAGTACCATGGCTTCAATCCGGCGGTCATCACGGGTAAACCAGTTGAAGAGTACGGGGCCAAAGGTCGTGAAGAGGCAACCGGACGAGGTCTTGGAATTCTGGCCGTCAAATTGGTCCGACGACTAGGTCGCAAACCACAAAATTGCAGAACAGCCATTCAAGGGTTCGGCAACGTTGGATCGCATACGGCAAAGTTCTTGCACGAGGCCGCATTCCCAGTCGTCGCGGTCAGCGACATCAGCGGTTGCTACTACAACGCGAAAGGTTTGGACATTCCAGATGTCTTTCGTTACACATTGAAAAGTGGCGGCACATTAGCGGGCTATCCTTCAGCTGACGTTCTTTCCTCAGATGAATTGCTTACGTTGGATCTAGATGTCCTGATCCCAGCGGCGCTGGGCGGTGTGATTCACGATGGCAACGTTGATAAGATCAAGGCCAACGTCATCATTGAGGGAGCCAATGGGCCAACACTTCCATCCGCCGATGCGCGCTTGTATGAGCGCGGTGTCTGTGTGTTGCCTGACATCTTAGCCAATGCCGGTGGTGTAACGGTCAGCTACTTTGAATGGGTTCAAAATCGTCAACACTATAGTTGGGGATTGGATCGCGTTCGGCAAGAACTCGATCGGACGCTCAGTGAGGCATTTGAAAACGTTTGGCAACAAGCCGTCCAAAACAAAGTTAGCCTGCGTACGGCAGCCTTCATGCTGGCCATTCAACGCGTTCAACGCGCCACCGAGCTGGCTGGATTCAGGTCGTAAGCCGATTTCTGTAGGCCGATTTCTCCGAAATCGGCGACTTTCGCGCGTGGATTCTAGCATGTATGATTTTGTTAAGTCGCTTCTGCCGGAAGCGACTTGATTAGCCAGAGATCGTTCCCTGCAAAATCCATTTTCCGGAGCATTCGACTTTACGCTTCGACTGGGAAAATGGGCTCCGCGACAAGCCACTCAAACTAGTCGCATCCGGCAGACGCGACCAACGACGACGCAGATCGACGCACCATAACGTCGTCGAATTAGCTAGAGGATTTTCTCGCTCATGCTTAGTCCCGATGAACTCCTTAAACGTGCATGCTTCTTTGGGATATTGCTGCTCCTTGGCGCAACCCATCCGTTGGTTGCACAAGATGAGGCGTCTACAGAGAAATTCCAATGCAAACAATTGATGGAGATTATGGATGCAGTAATCGAAAACCATATCGATCCACCTACCAAACAGCAGATGATCTTGTCAGGAGTTCGTGCGCTGTACACGTCGCGCGAGCATGTTCCGGCCGATTTAAGTGCTAGTGCTCTGTCCACATTAGATTTCGGGGTTGGGTCTGAGGGCGCCGCGAACCTGGCCCCCCCTCTCCTCAAACATTTTGTTTTGATTTTCTGAGTCTATTGGCGGCTTCAATCACTAGCGAATCAAAACAAAATGTTTGAAGAGAGGGGGTGGCCCGGTTCACAGCGCCCTCCCGGTATGCAGACTCAACCCCAGAATCTAATGTGGACAGAGCACTAGGTACATTTCGGTCAGCGAATACGCTATTTCTTGCCTTCTTTACCAGCATCTTTATTGCCTCGGTTACCGGCAGGTCGATTGCCGCCGGCGTTACGGCCACCGGCATTAGGGCTTCCCAAGGGACCTGGGCTTCGATTGCCGCCACCAATCGCCCTATCTCCTGCTGTCGGTGCGCTTCGTCCAATGCGCGGCAGTGGGTTTCCTGGACCACTAATGCCAGGACCACTAATGCTAGGACCAGGGCTGCTAGGACCGCCACTAGGCAAACCACCACCGCCCAAACCATTTCC
The DNA here is from genome assembly GCA_037367405.1 of Ottelia alismoides. NCBI lineage: Eukaryota > Viridiplantae > Streptophyta > Magnoliopsida > Alismatales > Hydrocharitaceae > Ottelia > Ottelia alismoides. Next base: position 250,731 of record JAZKJV010004808.1, on the reverse strand, counting down.
TAAGGCTCCGCGACCGCCTCGACTGTTACCCGGTGCCGGTGAGCTACCAACTGGAGCAGGATTACTGCCGGGCATCACGCCAGGAAATGCTCCGCTACCAAGTCCGTTATTGCCAACGCCATTATTGGGTTTGACTGAGTTTCGAGCCGGTGGCCTGATTCCGTTACCGCTTGGTGGCAACACGTTGGGTGAGCTTGACACTCCCGGCAAACCAACATTGCCGCCGGGTGGGACGATTTGTGAATTGTTGTTGCCTAGCAATCCACCTTGTCGCAATCCACCTTGTGGCCCTGAACCTCCATTCGTACCACCGATGATGTTTCCGGGCATCCTCCCAGCCCCTGAACCTGGCAACATCCCCTCTCCTCTCCTATTTTCCGCCGGTCCGTTATTGTGTCTCAAGTTATCTCTTCCAAGTGTGTTGCCTCCGATGTTCGCCGCATCGTTACCGGAAATGGTTGGGACGGCGTTGGAGGGAACCGTTTTGTTAGCACCATTGGAACGAAGTGCCTCAAGCTGTTTTGCATCCAAAGGCGTCTTGTCACCACTTAAAATTTGCGAAAGCTGCTGCGATTGACGCTGCAATCGGTTTACTGAGTTTCGTGTTGGATTTTGATCAGGCTGGCCACCATTCGTTGCTCCCGGCCCATTCGTCTGAGCACCGACATTTGGTGAGTTGCTGTTGCGCCCAATGTTGTTTGTGTTGTTGGTGTTCAGGCCACCATTTGTCACATTGACCGAATTCGTTGGAGCGCCAATTGAATTGGAAAAGGCTGTTGCATTCAGGCCAGCACCGACCTTCAAGTCACGAGGCACTCGGGACTTGTCGTTGGGTCTTATCAACTCGATCTGCTTCAGTGTGGTTGCGGGGTTTGATTTCGGACCTTGGCCAATTGAGCTTGAACCTTGCACCAATGCGTTGGCATTGTCGCCAGGATTCGATGGTATTTCGAGTTCACGTCGTTTTTTCGCAAACTCATTGAGTTGTGCTGCGTTCGAGTTGACGCGTGTACCCATCTTGTTGGTCTGGGTAACTGAAAACGGCGTTTTGAAATCTATTCTCTGGTTGTTCTTTGCAGCCAGTGCAGTCAGAGCGGCGACATGCAGCATCGCATTGGCTCCAAGACCACCTTGATTCGCTAAGCCTGGTTGCGGAGATTCAGGATGATGATGCCGTATGTGATCAGCCACTGTATGTTGGGCAGTTGGGTTTGGATTGAGCATCGCTTCCATCTGGTTATGCAGTGTGGAGATGCCTCGCAACCAATTGCGTTGATTCTGTTGATGCGCATAGTAGGAGAACAGTGGGTCGTATCCATGGCGATAATAGGAAACCCAAGGGTAACAAGGACGTCGCACTGAACGTGCGTAAGCTGGGCCAAAGTAGTAGCAATTGGCCCCTGGCGTAACATAGAGGCTGGCAAAGAGGACCGGGCTGGTTTCAATCACGTAAACCGGACGGTAAACGTGGTTAAAGCCCGATCGAAACGCGACCGGGGCGAACAGCATTCCGCGATGATCAACCTCATAATCCCAGTAGCCAGTTCGATAGACACATCCACTGGGCGTCCAAACATAGCGAGCCGGTACCCATACCCAGTTATTGTTGCAAGGGTGCCAATATCCAGACTGCCACACATAGTTGTTGTTGGCGGTGTACAGCCAATTGCCAGAGACCCAGAAGTAGTCAGCGCCGGGTGCTGCCGTGCTCGGACCGTTATCGATCGATTGGGGAGGAGATGGAAGATAAACGATCTGCTCGTTCTTTTCCGCCATCCAAAAACCGTTGATCCAACGCCAACCGCCTTCGACTTGTGTCCAATATCCTGGGATCCACTGTTGTCCTGGAGGAACTTGGCGCCAAACGCCAGACACCCAGACAAAATCTTCGTTGGAAATGTCCCAACCCCAATAGCCTGGAATCCACTCGATATCCTCTCCCTCGGGGCGGTACTCCGGGGCCTGTTCATTGATCAACTGCGGCGGTTCTTTGTTAACGACTAGCGCTTCTTCGTCGTCCAAAGTGAATCGTTCTGCGAAAGCTTCGTGGATCGGCCCTTGCATCAATGGAGTGGCTCCATCGACCTGCTCATAGGGCTCATCAGCAAGTAGGTTGGTTATCGATTGAACATCATCGGATGTCGAATTGACCTCCGATGCGCTTGGTAACAACTCGATGGTTGGTGCGGTCGTCGCTTCATTTTGCTGTGCCCAAGCCCCAACGGCGCATGTTGTTGAGAGAATCGCCAGTGCCAAGTTATTGGTAATGGAGCGATTGAGCGTGTGTGGAAGTTGGGATCTCATTGCATTTGCCCTCGGATTGAGCGTCGCTGCCGAAAGTGAAGTGCGGCAATTAGAAAACATTTTAGGTCGTAGTCTCTACTAATTTACGAAGTAGCACGTTTTATGCCAGACTTTGGCTCATCGGCGATTGCCACTGCGCCGGTTGGCGCTCAGGCAATCGCATAATGAGCAAACAAGTAGAGCTCAATCGTTACACGAAATCAAAAGTCCACTAGAGGAACTGATGTTAGATCGAGTTGATCCTCAAGCGAACTTTGCAATTTGAGTAGCTCGGCAAACAACTCTTTCTTCCTGCCTGTCTGTGAAGGATCGTTTGCCAAGTCGTTCATTTCGTCAGGGTCTTTTGTTAGATGATAAAGTCGGACTGTCTTTGCCTTGGGATAGAGGATCAGTTTCCATCCATCTTTGATGACGCATCGTTGCAATTGCAAATAGCCACCGTAAATCGATTGGCGAACGAATGTCGGGGATTGGCCGCGTGCGAGATTTGCTAAGCTTTCGAAATCGCACGATTCCGGCTTGGCGACGCCAGCAAGTTCAAGAGATGTGGCCATAGCGTCTTGCAAGTAGATTGGCGAGCTAACCTTGACATCAGCAGGAACCTCTGGGCCAGCAACCAAGAATGGCACTCGCAGGCTGTGGTCATACATGTTTTGTTTGCCAAATAGGCCATGGTGGCCAACGGCCAAACCGTGGTCTGCCGTGAAGAATATCCAGGTGTTGTCGGCTTTGCCACTGCTTTCGAGGGCGTTGAGTATTCGCCCGATCTGTTCGTCCAGATGCGATATCGACGCGTAATACTCACGTCGGTGAACTTGGATCGCGTGTTCGGTGCGAGGAAACGGACCGAGTTTTTCATCGCGCAGGTCCGGTCCGCAGCCTATGGCATCCTTGAATGGATATTGACTTAGGTAATTCCGTGGAACGCGAATACGTTCGACGGGATATTTGTCCAGGAAGGCCTGCGGTGCTTGTCGAGGATCATGAGGTGCATTGAACGCTATGTACATGAAGAACGGACTGGTCTTTCCGCTTGCGAGGTTGAGGAAGTCGATAGCATCGTCCGCAGCCACTTCGGTCCAGTGCTTGCCGCCTTTCCAAAATCCTCCCAGTGCACGATCCGATGAAGACCATACATCAGGCTGGCCGTCGATTGGGCGATTGTAAGAGGCTTCGACCGTATCTGGCATGCCGGGGCGCACATGCCTTACAACATCAAAGCTCTTCTCGGCATTGGCCTCGATGTGCCATTTACCAGTCATGTAAGTATCGTATCCAGCGGACTTCATCAGACCTGGCCAAAGTTGTCCAGCTTTACGCAATGCCTCCGTTGATTTCGCAATCTTCTCGGCTCGCCATACGCTGCGCCCAGTTAACAGCATATTTCGACTGGCAACGCATACCGCTCCACTCCAAGATCCCATGTTGTATGCGTGTGTAAAGGTTACACCGCGTCGCCCCAAGCGATCCAGGTTCGGGGTCTCGATATCCGTCTGGCCCAAATAACCCAATGCTTCGTAAGCGAAATCGTCGGCAAATAGAAACAAGACGTTGGGTTTGTCACCAGCCTTCAGGCAAAGGCTTAACAGACACACCATCGTGATTGCTAGTGGTATTCTCAAGATCATTTACCTTACCTAGAGATTTGCCAGGAAACCAAGAGCGTTTTTCGGGCTCGCCGAAGCACCTCATTTATTGGCTAGCGACGGTTTTACTTTGACGATCTACGTGCGAACCATAACGATTCAAGTGGTCTTTTTCCGGCACTTTGATAATTCGCAATTGCGGCCGACGCCCACGCTGTTGCCATCATCGAGATGAACTGATCCTCGCCATGTGGATCGCCGTTATCAAAATAGACTTGGACCGGATTGGCCCGAGTGACAACATGCCACGAACCGTCACTTTCTTGAGTCTTCAAAAGAAACTCTATTCCATGCTCGATCTTGCTCTTCAGCGTAGCGTCACTCGCAACTGCATCGTTAGTCTGCACGATCATCAAGAGTGCCTGTCCAGTTGCATAGGCATCGCTTGCCATTTCATCCGTTTGACCCCAACCGCCATCTTCATTTTGCAGTTTCACGAGGCTTTCGATCAACGACGAAGTTCGTTCGCGATCGCCCAGTTGGTGACTTAACCAAATCTGCCCGACCAAATCCTCTTGACCGGATGGACTTTCCAGCGATCGTGCCCAAGCTTTGGCTTTTTCAAATGAAGCGATCACTCGTTCCTTGACGGCATCTGAATCACCATAAGCCCGCAGGCCATATACGGCGATGGCCGACGTCATGGCTCGTGACGATGCAGCGGGCGGTCGTACCGACTGGAAATTCCAACCGCCGTCATCGGATTGCGCTTTCAACAAGTATTCCACCATTGCATCGACGGTCTCATTGTGTGGTGTACCGGCAAGGTCCATCGCCCACAGTCCATAGCCAACGGTCAACGAACCGCCACCAACGCCATGTCCTTCACGCATCGATTGCCGCTTGCCAACGAACGATTCTTCGGTGAACTGGATGATATCAGTGACCGTCTTGGATTTCATGAATTCGACGGGCTCATCAATGACATCTTTGCGACCATGCAATGAGAGTGCTAGTAGCGGAAGTGTCTGATGATGGCATGAAAAACAGGAACGATGTTCAGGGTAGTTCTTGGCACCCGTTTTCAATATCTCGTAAGCACGGCTTATCGCCGATACCAGTTTGTCATCCGTGAGGGAGGGCGATTCCGCGCGACAATGGATTCTTGTTGTCGCAGCGGCAAGAATAAACGCCAATGCATAAATCAATTTAGTCATGTTACTTGGCCTCGCATTCAGAAGTATTGTACCCGCTGTTCGGGATTAAGTGTCGAGGTTACTACTTCGCCGATTTCGGAGAAATCGGCCTACGACCCTCCCAAGGGAGAGTAGGCCAGAAAGCCAAGTTTAGAACCTGTGTTACAATAGAAATCTCCCATACCTCCTTGAGCTAAATTTCCATGGCTTTTCGAATCCTTATTGATGGTTACAACCTGCTTTTCGAAGCGGGGTTCGAAGGGCGTGGACGTGGCCCCGGTTGGCTCGACCGAGCTCGCAATCGACTGATCAAGTTCCTAGACTCAAAACTACTTGCCGACGATTTACCGAAAACCTTGGTTGTCTTTGATGCATCAGGGCCAGCCAGAGGAACACTGCTGGATCCTGCGGAGGTTGCCATCAACAATCCGCCTAACAGTTGCGGTATACAAGTTGTTTTTGCGGACCCGAGTGAAGAAGCGGATGATCTGCTTGAGCGACTGATTCGACAGCATTCCGCCCCTAAGTCGCTGACTGTTGTTTCGAGCGATCATCGCATTCGAAAGCGTGCCATCGCGCGTCGATGCAATGCACTGGACTCTTCTGCTTTCTTAGCCCAACTTGAACGTGCAAGTCCAAGCGAAAATGCAAGTGTTGAAGAGGAACCGTCACCAACTGAAGCGATCTTGGACCAAAACGAAGTTCAGCGTTGGCTTGAAGAGTTTGGAATCAAGAACAATCCACCTGATATGTAAGCATCCGATGAGACATCTATGCGGATCGAACTAAAACAAGTCACCAAAGTGCTCGGCGGCTATAGAGTCTTGGATGAGATAGACCTGACATTGGAGGGCGGCCAGGTGGTCGCGATCTTGGGCGCAAACGGTGCCGGCAAAACGACAATGATTCACTTGCTTGCGGGGCTTTACCTTCCTACATCGGGTAAAGTTTTGTTGAATGGTCGATTACTCAAAAGACAGCGAACGGATCTAACTCGCAAGCTGCATTACTTAACCGATTTTTCGCCCATACCGCTCAATCACTCACCCATTCAGTACATCTTGGCTGCGACAGAGATTTACGGCGTCAACAGTAAAGAAGCTGATGAACGAATCGTGGATTTACTGGCTGAATTTGACTTGTTGACGTTTGCCGACCTACCTTGTCGCTCGCTGTCGCGAGGCCAACGCTACAAGGCTGCGCTGGTTGCACTATTGGTTATTGATCCCGAAATTTGGATTCTCGATGAGCCCTTTACGTCCGGCATGGATCCACTTGGACTCAATTCGTTGCGAGGGCATGTTCGTGCGGCCCGCGATCGCGGCAGATTGATTGTTTTTTCAACGCAATTGGTGGAACTGGCTCGTGACCTAGCCGATCGCGTTTGCGTTTTGGCGGATTCCAGGATCGCTGCGTTTGACGTCCCATCGGCTTTACAGCAATCGGACAAACACAGCCCAGGATTAAATGCGTTGCTACAGCAGTTGAGTGAATCGCCGAATGCTTGATCAAGTTCGAAGAAAACATCGGCTAACCAAGGCAATTCGCCAACGCATTCGCTGTGATGCTGACCTTAGCAAGCAGTATCGTCAAAGACGATGGACACGGATTGGAACCGCCATTGAAAAACTCTTCGTCAACTGGGTCGCAATCCCGCTGGCAATTCCTCTTTTCATTTGCGTCTGCATACTTTTGGGCGTTGTACATTTTGGACAACAGAGCACTGCGTTACTGCTCGTTCAACAGAGGATTCCTGCATCGGACCCGGTACGAGTGTTGGCTATGTGGTCATTATTTGCGTTCGTAGCGACAATGCTTACGGCTCGCAATATTCGCGACTATCCCATTGACGGACCAAGAGTCCCATACAACGTCCTAGGGCCAGTCACTGACTTTCGATTGATCTCTCCTCATCGTAATGCATGGCTGCGAATCTCTTTCGGGTTGAGCATTATAGGGGCAACCGTTTTCGGGCTGCTGGGTTTGGGCAATCACTGGTCCTGGGATGCTTGGATACGAGTCACAGTCATGCTAGTTGCGACCATTGTGACTTCGATCGCGGTCGCTGAATGGATGGCAGTTATCCTGACACCGACGAAGCTGCTGCGAAACGTGTTGCATGGATTCTTTGTTGCCATTACCTTGCTTGCGATGGTGGGGTTCATGGCACCCCGTAACTTGTTGGAGTTGAATAATGCAGACTTGCTTGCGCCGGTTTGGATGCTTCCTCCTGCGGGCTGGCTCGCATCGCTCTCTGGTCAATTGCCAAGTCAAGTTGTACGAGACTGGCTAACTCCCACGATTGCACTTATGTCTGTTCTGAGTGCTTGTTTTTGGTTACCCCGTTCGTTGGCTGTGCAAGACGTGCGAATGTTGCCAAACCTCCGCGTGGAAGCCCTTCGCAAAGGATGGATTACGCAGTGGGTTCAGCCTATCTCAGGAGCATGGTCCAGAGCCACTTTGAATCGTCGCGACCTGCTGGCACAGCGACTTCAGGCTCAGCGGCTTGCAACGGTGGTACCAGACGGAAAACTTCGCGAAGTGAGAACTTTTTTGAACTTATTTCGCACTGTTCCGTTTGCCAGTTGTTGCCTCCTGCTTTACCGTGCAATGCCTGGCGCTACGACGGTAGCATTTACCATGGCGCTGTACTTTGCGAACACGCGAATATCTTTTGCTGTCGCGCCTTGGTTCATCTCTTTTCTTTACATCTTTGGTTGCTATCTGCCACTTCTTCGTCGTGGTGGTTGGATTCATGATGTGCTTAGTGTCGGTACTGTTTCCTCCGGCCAGACGTCGATTTATTTTTTGTTTCCGATTTCTACGGACACACTTTGCATGGACGTTTTTCTTCGGCACTTGCTTCGACTAGCCAGTGCATTTCCAGGTTGGATAGTAGCCGCCAGCATCATGCATCAGACAGATATGCCCGTAAATATGATTTGGCATGGCTTGGGTATCGTTGTGGTAAGCAGCTGTTTGATGCCGTCGATGGCTTGTTTAGGAATGCTGACGGATGGTTGGAACGCGACCTTTTGGATACGAATCATGGTGATTCTGATTAGCATCGCTGCCGTGCTGATGGGGTTTGGATTTGGAATGGTAGCACCCATCAGCAGCTACGTTCGATTAAGGCCTGAAGCGGCTTGGGGTTATTTATCGATCACTAGCATCATGTTTGGGGTATTGTTATTCAGCCTTGCATCACTGACCCATCGCTTGGATTTAATGGTGCAAGTTCGCTCACTAGGGGAACTGTCCGAGTAAGTTGTCCTTCTCTTTGTCGTGTTCCCCTGTCGTGTACTCGTCCTTTTCGTGCTCCTGCATCTTGCTCGATGAAGCACCGCCGATTTCGGAGAAATCGGCCTACAAGCCCTCCTGCTCCCCACTTTGGGTACGCGAAATTCAGTCCCCTCCCGTAAATTCTCGTTTGCGGCAAAAATATGCCATTCGAACCTCCTTTTTTAACTGTACAGGCCCTCCTGCATGCGCCGTAGTGATCTTCGTAATATTGTCATCATCGCCCACGTCGACCATGGAAAAACCTCCTTGGTGGATTGTCTACTACGCCAAAGTGGCCAGTTTCGGGACTCGCAACTCCAAGGTAGTCAGATTCTGGACAGCAACGATTTGGAACGCGAACGAGGGATCACGATTCTTAGCAAGAACATTGCCCTACACTACAAAGATGTGAAGATTAACATCATTGATACACCAGGTCACGCCGACTTCGGTGGTGAAGTTGAGCGTGTTGTTCGCATGGCCGATGGAGCTTTGGTTTTGATTGATGCGGCTGAAGGACCGATGCCGCAAACCCGCTTCGTATTGTCAAAAGCGTTGGAGGTTGGCGTTCGACCGATCGTGGTGATCAATAAGATCGATCGGCCCGATGCTCGAGCAAAAGAGGTATTGGACGAAGCCCTTGAATTGCTGGTCGACTTGGGTGGCGAGCATTACATGGATGACTTTGATCATATCTTCTCTTCTTCCAAAGAAGGATATGCGACACACGATCCAGATGTTCGAGGCGACTCGATGAAACCGTTGTTGGATTTGGTTTTAAGTCGCATCCCTGGACCTGAGGTGGAACCCGATGCACCCTTGCAGATGTTGGTAACCAACTTGGATTGGTCGGAGTATGTTGGCCGGATCGCTGTCGGACGAATTCAAGCCGGCAAATTGAAAGTGGGTCAACAGATCGACTTAGCCAAACCCAATGACCGAGTTGTTCAAGCTCAAGTCGCATCGTTGGCTACCTTTGATAAACTCGGCCGGGTCGAAGTCAACGAAGTGACCGCTGGCGACATCGCGGCCGTCGTAGGACTAGAAGAGGTCGAGATTGGTGACACAATTGGAACACGTGGAGAGCTTCGGCCGCTTCCACGTTTAACCGTCGATGAACCAACGCTGGAGATGGTGTTTAGTATCAATACTTCAGCCTTTGCCGGCCGAGAAGGTAAGTACGTGACCACTCGCCAGTTGCGCAATCGACTCGATAAAGAACTCGAACGCAATGTGGCTCTGCGCGTCGAACCGGTCGAAGGTTCAGAAGCCTTCGCTGTACGTGGCCGAGGCGTTTTGCACTTGGCGGTTCTCATTGAAACCATGCGTCGAGAAGGGTTTGAATTGTCGGTTGGCAAGCCACGAGTCGTGGTCAAAGAAATCAATGGCAAGTTGCATGAGCCATTTGAAACGCTGACCGTAGAAGTACCGCTGGACAAAGTTGGTCCAGTGATGGAGTTAGTTGGCTATCGCCGGGGAACCATCGAAGAAATGGTTCCTCGCGGAAGTTATTCACTGCTCCGATTCTCGATTCCGGCACGTGGTCTGATTGGTTTGAGAACGAAGCTGTTGAATGCTACGCAGGGGACTGCGATTATTAATCACCGCTTCTCCGGGTACAAACCGCAGGAAGGCGATGTACCGCATCGCAATAACGGTGTGTTGGTTTCGATGGTAACAGGCAAGGCTGTCGGCTTTGCACTCTTCGGATTACAAGATCGAAGCGACCTGTTCGTTGCGCCTGGTGATGAGATCTATGAAGGCATGATCGTTGGCGAGAACGCTCGCGAGAATGACATGGTAGTGAACCCATGCCGCGAAAAGAAACTGACCAACGTGCGAGCCGCTGGGTCGGATGAGAACATCATTCTGAAACCGCCGCGTGCGCTGTTCTTGGAAGCCGCCTTGGAGTACATCGAGGACGATGAATTGGTCGAGATCACTCCAAAGAGCATTCGCATCCGCAAGATCAAACTGCGTGAGTCGGATCGACGTCGCGAATCCCGGGCCGCTAGTGTGTAGTCGATCCGCAACGCGCCCTCTCCGCTCGTGTACCTCGCGACTCTCCCAAAGGGAGAGTTGGGTTTCTTAAGTTTTTAGAAGCCAGTGATTTATGCCCAACCCTCCCGCGTGCGGGAGGGGCGGACGTGTCAGCGGCCGGGGAGGGCTTGCCTAGTCGATCCGCAACGCGCCCTCTCCGCTCGTGTACCTCGCGACTCTCCCAAAGGGAGAGTTGGGTACGTAACGCTACATGCGATTAGAGCTTACATTTGCTTCGCAATGCGACAGAAGTAATGCATGACGATGGCAGCAGCAATACTTACGTTGAGCGAATCGGTACCCAACTCCATATCAATTCGAACCCGCTGCGAAGCCGCCGCTTGAATGGATTCTGGCAATCCGTATCGTTCGTTGCCAACGAGAATAACGATTGGGCCATCGCGGCCTACTGTTTCTATCGGTTTCGCTCCATCTTGAAGACTGGTTGCGATACTTTTGAATGAGTATTCCTGTTGCAAGAATTCCAAGTCGGTGAGGATATCAGACGAGTGCAACAGTCGCAGGTTGAGCAGTTGTCCCATAGAGACTCTGAGGACGCGGCGCGATAGTGGATCTGCGGTTTCGGGGCCAAGAATAACGCGACGAATACCAAATCCAGAACAGCACCTCAAGATACTTCCCAAGTTCTCAGGATCTTGAACGCCGACCGTTGCAACTATCGTCTCTCGCAATTCAGGCGCGTTACCAAAGTTCTCTCGTAATTTGAGTTTGCTTGGTCGGACACCACAGGCCAGAACTCCACGATGAAAATTGAATCCAACAAGTTGCTCGATGAGGTCATGCTCAAGCATCAGAACTTGAACCTGTTCGGGGATCGTCGGCAAGTATTGATCTGCCCACTTTCGATCCAGCAGTACCGACTCAGTTTGATACTCACTGGCGAGCAATCGCTCAACCAACAGAGGTCCTTCGGCGATAAATCTTTTGCTGACATAAGTCCAATTGCGATTGCGAATGTCGCGGTATGCGTCCAAGAGTGGATCGTCGATGTCTTGGATTTCGACCTTGGTCAATTACTGTTTCCAGTGACTTGCGAGGGAGTACCCAACTCTCCCTTTGGTAGAGTCGCGAGGTACACGAGCGGTGAGTGAGGGTACAGGGATAATCTTAGGCAGGATGCCTAGGCCGCAGCAAACCCTTCCCGGCCGCTGACACGTCCGACCCTCCCGCACGCGGGAGGGTCTGGGCTATTAGGCAGACAAGCTTAATTGGCGAGCATAGGAGCTTAATTGGTGAGTGGGCTGACGATTTGAATGCTATTGATCTTCTTCAGGGTATCCTGATTTTTCGAGATCGCAAGCTCCATGTTATAGAACTGTGTCAACAAGCGAGTGCGTTGCTTGTCTAAGCGGCTAGTAATGTCCGCTATTCGTCCGTTGTTTTGGTCAATCTTGATTTGAATGGCTTGTGTGCGAGCAAGTAATGCTCCGCTCTTGGTGCCAGCTAGACTATCGGCAACCGCCTTTGCACGGGCTGAGAAGCCGGTGACTTTCTTGGTGAAGAATTCTTTGACGGCGTCCGGACTCTTCGCAAGTGCATCAGTCAGTTTGGATTCATCGAATTCCAACTTGCCTTGATCGTTCAGGCGTACACCCAATTGCGTGATCGATTTGATTGAGCCTGCGCCGTTGATTTGTCCCGTGAATAGGTTTCCAAAGGCCTGATCAACTCGGATGATGGAATTCGAACCGAAGAGAATACCAACCGATTTGGTGTTTTGATCGAAACTGGCGTCGGTCTTTATTTTGTCACGAATCTTGTTGTACTGGTCGACAACTGTCCTCAACTGCTTGGTCAAGCTATCGTTATTCTGAGTGACGGAGATAGTCACTGGCGTCGTGGATGTGGAGGTAACCTCAAGTCGAACGCCCGTGATGACATCGTCGAATTGATTGCTAGAGGACGTAACTAGTACGCCACCACTGCTGCCGCTGGCGCCATAGGCAACCAGTGCATCCTTGGCCTTCACTGTTTCGGAGAAGCCAAGGCCTAAATTGCCACCGACAGCAACCCTTCCGGCAGCTCCGGTTGACGTGCCGTTTAGTACCAACCGAACCTCAGAGCTGCCGAGAGTCAACAGCGTTGCACTTACTGGACCGGCAAGTTTATTTATGGACTCTGCCAGCGTCGCAACAGTCGAGGCGGAATTGGTCGCGATTCGAATCGTTTGGCTCCCATCAATGCCGCTCGCGGGTGATCCACCAACCGTAATACTCTTGGCCGTTCCGGCAATGCCAAGACTTTTCGCGGCTGTGTTCGACCCAACGTCCTCGACGACTAGCGAACCGGTGCCGCTAGCAGTATCGACTAGTAACAATCCATCGCCGGCCTCATTGATTTTCGCTTCAACGCCGAGTCCCAGTTTGTTGATACCATCAATCACATCGCCAACGGTTTTGGGAGCAAGGGAAATAAGATTGAGCGTAGCTGCCTTGCCCTTGGAGTCCGTGAGGCGGATGGATCCTTGGCTGATGCCTTTTCCTTGATTCCAATTCTTCAACAGAGTGTTTTCATTGACCCATTGTCGATTCAGCGATCCACTGTCGATGGAATCCGCGTTCACTGAAGAAGCAATCTGCAGCTTGGTCGCAGTGTTGGTCGAATCGGCGAAATTAACGATAGTCAACTGATTTGATGTGGAGCCAGTAGTATCAACAATCTCGATGCCGGTTCGAGTTCGATTGAGTTGGGCTCGAACACCGACTCCAGCTTGATTAATCCGGTCGATAACTCCACCCAGGGTTGTTGCCGAACTGAGGTCTACATTTGCCGCGTTGTTAGCTCGATCGGTGATGATAATCTTGCCGAGAGTCCCAAGCCCTTTGCCGCCATTCAAGCTGGATAACAGCGTATCGTTTAGTCCAGCGACCAGTTGGTTGCTGGTTATGGTTGAACCGCTTACCGATTGTTCGACACCGATCTGTGCGGCCAAAGAACCTTTAGGACTGGTAATGGAAAAGTTGCCAGAACCACTGGTTAGATCTTTGAATTCGATCGATTTTCCGTTACTCGAAATGGCGGCTTCCAACTTTCCGCTACCAGCAGTATTGATGGCCTTGATCAGGTCCCCAAGGCTGGCAGTGTTGGTGTTCAATGTCGAATTAAAGTCAACGCTTGTTCCATCGCGGAGGGTGAACTTGAGCGCGGTGCCAGATGACGGAATGGTTAGACCACGCTTATCCAGCAATGTTCTCAGGGATGTTCGACTGGCTAAAGACTGAATACTTGTCCCGCTGGCAGAACTGGATGTGGTGGAGATACCTGCGATTCCCAAATCCTTTGCCGTGGTTCCATCGTCAACCTCTGCAACGGTCAGGCTTTGCGTTCCGGTGGATGTGTCTGTTAGCTTTAAACGATCTCCAGACACACTGGCAATAACACTGAGACCATCTGTTTTGTTGATAGCGTCAACGACATCATTTATTGTTTGTGCAAATCGCAAGTCGATCGTTTTCGCGGTGCCGGTGCGATCAGTGATACTGATTGACCCCCGTGATACGCCGTTGCCGCCGTTTAACTGATCCAGGTTAGCGGACTCGTCGAGAAAGCCGCCACGGTGGATAACGACTTCACCTTCACCTAAGGTTTGGTCCTTGGAGGCAAATAGAGAACTGGTCAGTTGCTGAGCGGAGGCTTGCCGAACTGGAATAAACGAGTAGTTTCCAATTTGGGGCGTGCCGGTGGCAGTCGCTTTGATGGCTTGCGAATTGGAACTGGATGCGGAGGCCACCGTGTAGAGCGAGTCTTGGCCAAGTCGATCCGTACTGAGTTGAACACCAACAACCAATGCGGTTAAGCTGGTCAGTGAAACCTGCTCACTTTGGAGTAGTTTGGTTGCGTTTTCGAGACGAGTCTTCGGCGCGGCCGCAATCGCCATCAACTGATTGACGGTGCCTTGGATATCGATTCCGGAAGCCAATCCGGTGCTGGATTGAATACCCGCCATAGTGTTTGCCCTGTTTGCGTCCCCCAAGCCTATGTCAGAAGACAATAGCTCGCATCGTCCTAAATCGACTATAAAACCAGCCGGACTTTAGGGAGGCTAAGTAAACTGTATCGAAAAAACGGACAAAAGTAGTTGTCGTGCTGCAGGATCCAGATGTCGTTCGAGATAGTTGGGGCAAGAAAAAACCGCGCTGCGAAGGCCGCAGCGCGGTTTGGCTTTTGAATTCGCCAAATCCGATTATCGGAGAAGCGATAGAACGTTTTGTGGGTTCTGGTTAGCCAGTGACAACACTTGTGTACCCGACTGAACCAGAATTTGAGCACGTGTCAGCTTGGCTGATTCTTGAGCGAAGTCAGCGTCGCGGATCGAGCTTTCAGCTTCTGTCAGGTTAGCAACAGTGTCGGTCAGCGAAGCAATGTTGCTTTCCAAAGTGGTTGCCTGGAATGCACCAAGACGACCGCGAAGGCTAGTAACCTTGTTGATCACATCGTCGATCACTTTGAATGCGCCCGTAGCGTTGGTGCTGAGTGACTTTGCACCACCGGATGCCAGTTCGTACAAGCGACCATTGGCACTGCCCAGTTTGGCGGTGTTCAAGCTGCCAATACCCAAGCGGGCTTGCTGGTTGCTAACTACGTCGGAACCAAGTTGGAACAACGCACCACCTCCGGTGATATCGAAGTTCACGGATGTGCTTGATCCATCGGAAACAGTCAGCTTGAGGTCAAGTGTCGATGTATTAATCGAGAGAGTGTTGCCCTCGCCAGTCGCGGCATAACCGTTCACGGTCGCTTGGATATCGGTTCCGGTCGAACGTGATGTCGAGAGTGCAGACTTAAATGTTCCGCCTGCACCTTCGCTGATAACTTCAACAGCAGCGACGCTCTTCGAACCATACGTTGTGCTTGTTAACTTGAGGTTACCAGAATCGTTGACAGCTTCGATGCCAGTCGCATCCTTTACCAAATTGATGGACTGAATGATACTATCAAGCGTCGCGCCTGCCTTGAACTGGAACACTTCCGAACCGGTTGATCCGGTCAATCGGGCTACCAAGTCAGCTGTTAATCCGCCGTTGGATGTTCCGCCTGTCAAGTTTGTAATGGTTGGCGTATCGGTTCCGATGTCGTAACCACCGTCGCCATTGGAGCTGCTAACGGTCGCAGTGTATAGAGCTCCTACGGTTGCAGAATCGTTGATCGCATTTCGGATCGTCGAAAAAGAAACTCTTCCGCTTGGGTTCGTGGTGATAACAATGTTTCCATTACTATCGAGTGATGCCGTCGCGTTGCCAGCAGCAATCGAGTTATTCGTTGCAAACGAGATGTTTTTGTTGAACGCTGGTGAGCCAGTTTTGGCAACAATCGTAATCTCGTCCAATCCACTCGTACCGGCAGTTGCTACCGTCCTTACGGCCACACCGGTCTCAGTAGCTGTTGCAAGTCCCAACTCCGAAGTGTTGAACTTTGCATTTGCGTTTAGAGGCGTGCCAGTGTTCTGGAAGGACGCCGCCAAGTCATTGGTCACTGCGTCAAGAATGTTTTGAACTGTTGCACCGGAGTGAACGGTGAACGTGATCTTATTCGTTGTTGAATTGTACGCGGCAGAGGTAGTTGTAACTCCAGTTGCGGCAGCAACGAACTCGACTGCCGTGCTGTTGCCTTTTGTACCGTCAGCTGGACCACCCTGAGTTGCAACGAGTCTGAATTGGCTGGCCGCTGTTGTGTTGGAACCTGAGCCAAGTGTTTCGTTGTTCAGCGATGTCAAATCGCTCGCTGAGAACAAGGAGGCACCACCGGTGATATTGGATGTCTCAAAAAAGGTCCCTGCACCGCTGTTGATAGCGCTAGCGATACTGCTGATCGACGCACCTGCGGCGACGGTAACTGTCAACCTGTTGTTGGCCGTGTCGTATGCAGCGGCAGTTGAAGCACCTTGCGTAAAGACAATGTCCGTGTTGTTACCGACCAACCCGTCGGTGACTGCTCCGTCCTTAGCAGTGAGCTGAAAGCTACCTGCAGCTGTAGTATCGGCACCGTTCGAGAACCTGCCGGTCAACAATCCAACTCCGTCACCGGAAACAAACGTACCAGTACTGGAGTTGTCTGTGATCGTGAAATCGGCGCTAATGGCACCGAAAGCAGTTGCCAGGTCGGCGTAGGCATCGCCGTTCTGCAGGGCGATGTCAATCTGATTTGTCGTGGAGTTATAGGTTACCGCAGTCGCTCCTGCTCCTGCTGTAATATTGATTCTGGTGGCATTACCCTTGGTACCATCGGCTGCTCCGCCGACGACGGCAGCAATGTTGAAGCTAGTTCCACTGCCAAGCGTGATGGCGGTGGTCGTCGTAGCCCCCGTTCCACCAGGAGTGTACGCATTGGCGAAGTTAATCGTGCCTGTTGCCTCTGCGCCAACGTTGAACGAGGCCGACAAATCGACTTGCAATGTCGCAGGTGCATTGGCACTGCCCGTACCAACCGCAATCTTGCCAGTAGAGAATGCGGGCGTTGCCGAGGCTGGAACACCAGTGCTGTTCACATTGACCGTAGCTTTGGTTGCTGCGGTGGTTATGTTCACGTTTACGGCAACACTACCAGAAGCGCCCAAATTCGCTTGGTCGATTTGTAGGTCAGCTACCGTGCCAAATCCTGTACCAGCTTTGGTAACGAAATCCAAGCTACCGTCCAGCAAACGACGACCTTGGAATGTTGTGGTTTGAGCAATTCGGTTGATCGCTTCCAAAGAACTGTCGACTTGCAACTGGTTAGCAGCGATTTCGTCGTCGCTGAGAGCTCCGTTGTTAGCGGCTTCCGTCACCAGACCGCGAACATCGTTTAACAAGGAGCTTACCTGGCCCAGTGCGCTGTCAGCGGTTGCAATGATCTGGGTCGCGCGTTGTGTATTGGAAATAGCTTTGTTAATGCTAGTGATATCGCTGCGCAGAGCTTCGCTAGCGATCAAACCTGCTGGGTCGTCTTTACCACTGTTGATTCGAAGACCGGTGCTCAATCGTGTGAGCGACGTTTGCAGTTCAGAGTTGGTCTTGCTCAAGCGGTTTTGAGCAACTAGCGAGCTAACATTCGTGTTGATTCTTGTCATGTGTGCTGTACTCCCAAGGATCGGGTCGAGAAAAACGTAAATACGCGTTTCAAGGCTGCTGGGGGATTGGCCGCTTAGCGAACGCTAAACTGGTTGGAGACAATCCACTTAAACCCTGCCTTGGCGTTAACGCGATCCGACTCATCTCTTAGGGGGCAACTAACAGTTCGTACGGTATCGCCGGGGTATGAATCCTCGAGGCATTTGCATGCCATTTTCAGACTCGCGTAAACGTAGCATCGAAATTTGGCGCACCACGTTTGAATCTAAGATGAATTTCAGTGAAAAGTTGCGAAGATCATGCCATCCGATCCGCATCGCAGGTACAGTCTGCCCAATCGCTACAGTTTACTGGAGCGTTACAGATTAGACCTAAGTGGGTCCGATTGTAGGGGCCATTCAAGTTACCAAACGTGCAGCCAAATCGGTTTCTCTTTCTAGCTTTAGATTTGCCTGCTAGTCGCCTCTAAACAGCTCTCGATCGCGCCGGGAGGCTTGCTAATAATACGGAATGACTTCCAACCGAGGCGGGGACGGCGAACTGCTCTAAACATCTTTACTATTTGGTGGCCGCGCATTTCGGGAGGGCGACGCTCCTGCGGAGCCTTTGCGAGCCGCCCTCTAACCTTCACAAGCAATCGACTTGGGCATCGCATGCTTGTCGACAGTGGGTCGCGGCCGGAAACAGCTCGGCAGGAGCCTCGCCCTCCCGACACGCTTTTTCGTTGATCAAACTAAGGTCAAAGATGTTTAGGCGGTGGCCTTGCCCTCCCGAAATGCATTTTTCATGGATCCAATTAGGATCAAAGACGTTTTCTGGCTAAATGCGAAGTCACAAACCAAACACCATCACGTCTACGCATCGAATAGCTATTACAACCGCGCCATCCGCTACCGTTTACCACCAGATCGTGGAAGGCGATTAGACTTTTTGAGGAAATTTGCAACTTTTTGGTTGTTTTCAGGCACTTGCGCATAACGGTGGCCTAGATTTTTTGGATTGCACGAGGAACCACTCCAAGTCAACAATCGAAACCCCTACCGCCTTCAAAATATTCAAGACGATTTTGCGGTATCACGAACCTGAGAAAGAGCATTGCCATGAAGTCCAACTTGGTTAAACCCCACACCAATCGTCATGCGTTCACGCTGATTGAACTCATCGTTGTTCTGACGATTCTCGTTGGGCTCGCAGGCATCTTGATACCGGCCGTGACCAACATGATTGGGCGCACCAGTCGAAGCAGCAGCGCTGTCAACATCGCTGAGATCTCCAGCGCGATACAACGCTACGAAGCGATCTATATGAGCTATCCCAATAACTTCGATAGCCTCATGCAGGATTTGAATGGATTGGACTTAAACACCCTGTCAACCGGATTGGGTGCGACTACTCCAGATCTTCAGCTGGATGCGGATACGCTAGCAACACTCACGGCGGCTGGAATCACCGCAGTTGGTGTTCATGCACTGGACGACACTACATTTAATGCTCCAACCATCACGGCACTAACCGATACAACATATCTGAAAGGCCTAAGCGTAGCTAAGCAACAAGCACTTGGCTTGGAAGCAACTGGTGTCCTAGGCAAATATGTTGTTCTTGGTATCGGTGCAAAGTGTACTTTGAATGGCAAGACGATGGTCGATGCTCCCGTACACTATCCACGCGATGCAGCATCCAATCCACAAGATGTATACAGCAGATTTCTGGCAATTTTCCAAATCACGGACGGAACGGACGCGTTAGCTCGTGCTCGATTTGTTGGCGTAATGTCTCCAGACGGCAGCAGCTTGAGTTCCGAACTAGGTGGTTACTACACCATCACGACCAACGAATAACTTGGATTCAGTAGCCTGGCTGGCTACTGGATAAGGTTGAGAGGGTGAAGACCATGAAAGCTCGCCGAGCCCTCACACTGATTGAACTGATTGTCACTCTTTGTATCCTGATTGCACTTTCCGGATTAGTTGTACCGCTGTGCAGCGAGCAATTGTCGAGCGCTTCGCAAGTCGCTACCAAGGCGATACTAGTTGATACAGCTAGAGTAATGGAACGCTACTGGCGCGACACAAAGCTGATCGAATTGGATGGCGTTTCTTCTGTCGCAATCGAATCTCAGCGGTTCGACATCCAATGGCTGTTTAAGAGCCCTGTTTCGAATCTCACGACCACAGAGTTCGACCCCAACCTACGCAGCGGCTGGAATGGGCCTTACCTGTTGACCTCCACTGCAACATTAAGTGCCCCAGGTTTGGTCGATGCCTGGAACAACAATCTGACGGTGCAGTACGTAAACCCCAATGACGACTTGAAGGACGTTCGCATCGTATCGGCGGGACCAAACGGTGTTGTTGATATACCGGCCGGTACAGCGACCTCATTGCTGACCACCAATAGCATAGGAGACGACGTTTATGTCGCACTCATGCTGCGGTAGACGCCAGGCTATGACGCTCCTGGAATTGGTGGTTGTCCTTGGGATTTTGGCCATACTCTCGACGGTTGCGGTACGGTCACTTGAACCCATTGCCGATCAAGCTCGCTACGAAACGACGCAGAATCTGATCAACGAGTTGCGACATATCATCGCGAGAAACACCAGTGCCAATGAATCAATAACTGGTTATGCGATCGATACCGGTGATTTGCCCGTCGATGTGGACTCACTGCTGGTTCGTCCCGGTGGCTTGATAGCCCATGGAATACAGTCCTTTGACTCGGATCGAGATTCAGTCAACGATGTCAATCTCTCCAGCGGCTGGAATGGGCCATATATCCATCTGGGTGCCGGTGTTACCGATGTATTGGACGGCTGGGGAAATGAGCCAACGTTCATCGAGACCTCTGGTGATATCGAGATCCTATCGCTCGGTTCGGACAACGATTCTGTTTCTCCTGAAGATGGTTATCGCAAAGATCTTTCGGTTACCATCCGCGCTATCGAGTATCGTGGCGATGTGATCTTTCGACTGTTTGAAATCGATACGCAAAATGGCTCACGAGTCGATCCAACCCCAACAGGTACTGAGCAGTTGGGAGTGCTCTTCTATGGAATCAATGCTACGGGCGGTACTACCGGCGCTATTGCCGAACAAATGATTGTCGTAAACAACGCAGGCAGCTTCGAAGTGCGTCGATCAAGTACGCTCGCTGGATTGATCGCAGCCAGAGCGATCTTGTGGGACGATCTGGACAGTGACGATGTTTTGGATGTTGGCGAAACGATCATCAAGAAAAGCTTCGTTGACTATCGATCTGTCACACCCGGTGTCGACACACGAGTTGAAATGGAGCTCCGATAGTTGGAGAGCTGCCATGACGACGCCAACCCACACACTTTTACTCATTACAAATTCTCGATTGGCCCGCATTGATTTTGTCGGCAGACGCTCTCCACGCGTCGGAGAGATCCAACTTGAAACTCGATCAAACAGCACATTATCGGCCGCCGTTGCACAGTCATTGGCTCTATTGCCAAATCGGCCCGGCCCAGTTTCAATCCTAGCCACCGACGTCTGGTCAGAAGTTCTTTATCTTGAGAAAGACATCGTTTCAATCGCGACGAACGCGGAACGCAATCAAGCACTCGCCCTGGATGCTGAAGCAGAGTCCGGTATTTCCGCATTTGATTCTCTGGTCGCATCTGTGCGATTGGAAACCAAAGATCGCGACGAAGTTCCGTTTGGTGTCATCCAGATTGCAAACGCCCAGATAGGCGAATTGAACAAGCTGGTTCGATCCTTCCACTCAAAACTCTTTTGCATTACGCACCCGATCCTAATCGATATTGCTGGTCATGATTCCGCTAAAGCAGACCAAATCATTGATGGCTTGCTGCATTGGAACGACGATTCAAAATGTTCATTGGCGGATGGCGATGCCGAAAAGGAAGCGATCCATATCGCCAATGCCTGGGCAGAACTTCTTGGACGGCAATTGGATACATCGCATGTTGCGAGTTCGGAGCCACTGTGGATCAAGCCGATACAGCCATCAATATCCAATCGTCAATGGATTCTACTTGCCGCTTCGATAGCCGCTCTTACTACGTTTGGATGCTTTCAACTGAACCTGCGCGGACATTTCTATTTGGATTCCATCAAGGACTCCATCATAAGAATCGAGAGGCAGCAAAACGATCGCACGGCGAACCTGGATGCAATCAAGAAAGCGGAACTGCGGCTCAACCAGTTGCGTAAAGATTTTGCCGAGGCTGAATCCACTCGGGAAACCAACGAACGTCAAGTGCAATTGGCAACACACTATCAAGCTCGACAGAGCCAGCGATGGACCGCCCTGTTGGATGGATTGGCCGAGTCGGCAGAAGACTGCTGGGTGAAAGAAATCAAATTTGATTCTGGCCGAACGATTGTCCATGGATTCGCGCCCAGCAATGCTTCTGCTCATTCGTTTGCAGGTCGCATCGAACGTCGGCTCCATGAAGGTGGATGGGTAGTCACACCAGCGGCAACATCCTTGTCAGCCAACGGACTTGTCGAGTTCTTTGTAACATTGGCTGCTGATAAAACCGACTTACAACATGGTGAGAACGGAAAACAGGTAGTCACCGCTTCGTTGTACGATAGGAACGTTGACCTCGCAACCATCGAAAACCGAGGAGGTCAACCGTGACTCTACGAACTTCCAAGCATCAGACGCCAATCGCGATCATCGGACCTTCGCTGGCAATTGCCGTTCTTTACTTCTTGTTCTTCCATGTTTCGTTGCAGCGCTCCACCAAACTGGAATTGGCCAAACTGCGCAAGCTGGAGGCAATTGAGGACCGTACCAAACCGGGTAATGAGGCCGAACGACTTGTCGCTCTCCAAGAGGAAGTTCGAAAAACACGCGAGCAGATTGAATCTGCCAATCACACCAATTCACATTTCGTTTCCAAACGTACATCGCTGTGCAAAGAACTGCTTGAATCTACATCTCCTGCTGACTCGATAGCCGTGGTTATCAAAATACTTGAGCGCAATGAACTGGAGTGCATTAGCAGTGTTCCTAAGCAACCTCAAGATGCATCGCCGACATTGCCGGAACCGCTAAAACCCTTCGCTAAATTGCTTGGCACACAAAAGGCTCTTCAATCGGCTCGTACCGAAATCAGATTGTCCATCCAAGGAAGCTATTTGGCGATGCAAAACGCTCTGCGATCGCTTCGCGAGGAATCGGCGGAAGTTATCATTGTTTCACTAGAGATGTTACCATGCGATGGTAACAACACGAATCGTTCCTGGTATCTAACGGTTTCGATTTAAGGGAACGATGATGAGCCTAGTTGCCCAGCGGAATTCAAAAGTAGATGTGCCAATCGATTTGGATACGGTACGAATCGATCCCAGATGGGCTCTAAAGATTCCTGCAGGTTTTGCTCAACGCAAGCGAGTGCTCGCACTTTGTATGATGAATGGCTTGGTCACGGTTGCATGCAGGCAATCTGTAGATGCTTCAACCATGAAGGCGATCCAAAGCTACCTCGACCATGAATGTGTCATGGTTGCGGTGGATGAAGATTCGCTGAAGCGTGCATTGGATCGCGTGTACGATGCGACCACGATTGGATCGCTTGACATGCCTGGCTCGCGCGTTGGGAATTCACGCGGTGACGACAATGCCATTGCCATCTGCGATGAACTGTTTCAAGCCGCAATCTTGCGCGGTGCATCCGATATCCATTTGGTTCCCAACGAAGACAATTTAGCGGTTCACTTACGTGTGGATGGAGTCCTTGAAGGATATCGCGATATACCAAAAGCGGTACAACCATTAGTAATCAGCCGACTTAAGGTGCTGGCAGGCATGGACATCGCAGAAAAGCGATCGGCTCAGGACGGTCGAATAACGACATATTACGGAAGCGCTCAACGCAAGCTTGAGATTCGCGCCGCATCCCTGCCAACTCGCTATGGCGAACGACTAACGCTTAGACTGCTGGCCTCCAATGCCGGGAGTCTATCGCTGAGTTCCTTGGGAATGGGCGACAACGACTTAAGGATCTTTAATGAGACGATGCAACGTCCCCATGGATTGGTGTTGTTAACTGGGCCCACGGGCAGTGGCAAATCAACGACTTTGTACGTTGCCATCGAGCAGCTGATCAAGTCGCGCGGAGGTAACGTGATCACGATCGAAGACCCAATCGAGTACGAGATTCACGGAGCATCCCAGGTTGAAGTGGATTCCGCTGACAAAGTTAACTTCTCAAAAGCGCTTCGAAGTGTCTTACGACATGATCCCGATGTCGTGATGATCGGTGAGATCCGTGATGAAGAGACAGCCAATACAGCGATCAAAGCGGCACTGACAGGCCATTTGGTTTTCAGCACAGTCCACACGAACACTTCATCAGGTGTTGTCACGCGACTGATTGACATGGGCGTCGAACCCTTTTTGGTGGCTGCAACCTTGAGGCTTTCCGTTGCGCAAAGGCTGGTGCGGCGTTTATGCCCCCAATGCCGATCTGAACGTGCCATTACGCTTGAAGAAGCATTGATGCTGCGGCAACCTGAATTGCAAGGGCGGCCAACCTTTGATTCGGTGGGTTGTGTCGCCTGCGCCGGCAAGGGATATGCCGGACGTGTTGGTTTGTTCGAAATGCTGGAAGGCAACTCCGATATGGTAAAACTCATCGCTGCACAAGCCAACGAAGATGACCTTCGGGGTGCTGCTTGCCAACACGGCTTACGGACTTTGCTGGACGATGGTGTAGCCAAGATTGCTGACGGCACCACGACTATCGCCGAAATCGCATCCGCGATCGCGTTCGAGTGACATCATGCAGCACTTTACCTATTTAGCACGAAACCCGATCGGTCGCATTGTTCGCGGTGAATTATCAACGCCCTCGCCAATTGAATTGAGAGCACGACTGAACGCGATGGATCTGCAACTAATTAGTTTCGATGCAAAGTCAAACTCTTATCTCGAAGTGCTAAAAGAACTGAGTCCAAATCGTTGGTTGCCGGTTCGATCTCGCGATGTCGAACTTGCCTTGCATCAGTTAGCGAT
The DNA here is from genome assembly GCA_037367405.1 of Ottelia alismoides. Classification (NCBI taxonomy): domain Eukaryota; kingdom Viridiplantae; phylum Streptophyta; class Magnoliopsida; order Alismatales; family Hydrocharitaceae; genus Ottelia; species Ottelia alismoides. Next base: position 226,239 of record JAZKJV010004808.1, on the reverse strand, counting down.
GATGCTGCGCAGCGGTCTTAAGTTGCTCGATGCGCTCAAAGCATTGCAGATGCAGTGCGAGCGTCGGTCCATGTCAGCGGTGATTGGGTCTGTGTATGAAGAAGTAAACAAAGGGGCCTCTCTTTCCGACTCGCTTGCCAAACATAAATCGATTCCGCTGATCGTGGTGCAATTGGTCAGTGTCGGCGAGCAAACTGGCCGTTTAGATCACGTACTGGTACAAGCGCAAGAGCATTTGGCTCAACGTCGCACGATGGTAACCGAAGTTCGCGTGGCCTTAGCCTATCCAGCGGTGGTGACATTGGCTGCGATATCGATTGCTGTCTACTTAATTGTCGCAGTCATACCTGAATTGCAGAAATTTCTAAATGCGATGGGCCGCAAACTGCCGGCGATGACTCAATCGCTGGTAGACCTAGCTCAATGGGTAGAATGGAATGGAGTTGGGTTGGTTACGACGGCCGCTGCTCTGATGGCGGGAGTCGCGGTGATTCTTTACTCGAAACCATGCCGCCATTGGGTAGACAGATTTCTACTTCTTACTCCAATCATCGGCGGAATACTGCGTCTATCGGGTACCGCAGGCCTTGCAAGCGGGCTTGCAACCATGACGCAAAGCGGGATTCGATTGGTGGATGCAGTCAAAATAGCGATACCAATGCAGAACAATTCCTATCTGGCGACGCTACTTGCCAGCGCCAGCGAATCGATAATGCGCGGACATGCCTTGGCCCCAGCCCTCGCGGCCAAAGGTGGATTCACTCCCATCTTGGCCAGCATGATCGAAGTCGCCGAGCGGGCTGGTAACATGGACCAAACATTGGCAGAGGTGGCAAGGTACTGCGATGTAGAACTAAAGGCGAAAATCAAACGCCTTGGGCAGTTGATTGAACCAACGGTCATCGTATTGGCGGGTGGAATTGTTGGCTATGTTTATATCGCCTTCTTCATGGCTCTAATGAGTGCCGGGGGGAATTTTAGATGACGAGAATTGCGCTGTGCTTTGTCTTGATTTTGATTCCCGTACTTGCAAATGGACAAGATCCAACGATTCCCAGCAAGGATATCGTTGCGCGATTGAAGGTTGAACAACCTGCTGCGGAGACGCAGAAGGCCGAGCCGACACCGAACTTCAAATTGCGAGCGATCGTGTTGGCGAACTCTGACAAAGGGACTGCGATTCTCGAAGCGGATGGAAGACGGTTTCGGATTTCGCTCGACCGAGCGGCAACAGAACTGCGAAAGACCAACATAAATCTGGCCAGTACAACAGCGGACGTCCAAATTCGCAGGAACAATTTCTACGTCGTTGATTTTTCCCAAACATTGATCGTTTTATCTGACGGCGTTACGAAATTCTTCGTTCAATAAATCCTTCAGAATTGCAACTTCATGGCTTAGAGTTTGTCGCAGCCAAGTCACATTACAAGCCACTGGGTAATGCCTTAGTCATTACCCAAGTTTTGATATTCGATAGCATGTTCTTCACAGCATTTGAACCGCAGGCGCTATAGCGCCTGCGGTTCAAATACTGCAAAATCTCGTTGGTCGGACGGCAATTCGATATCACGGTGTGTAACGAGCCAAGAATTTATCGGCATTGGAATCCACTTTAGAGCTAGCATCTAACTGTTAATGGCGTCCAAACTCACGTGAGGCCCATACTGCGTGAGAAAGCACCCCAGACGGTCTTGTAAAAATGGGCGGTTGTGTTAGTCTGGTCCTAACGCTGATGGAGGACTGAGAGTGTTGCTCCCCGCATTTTGGGGTTTGGCGAAAAGCGACCTGGTAGCCGCTGAACGCAAGGATTCCCCAACATTCAACTCGTTCCTCAGTCAAAATTTGCTGCCGATCCCCGCTTGCTTGCCGACGTGTGAAGTTGATTAACCATCAGTGTTCAACTTCTCCTTAGTATGGTACCCTCGCCATACGAATCGACTTCACACGTCGTCCCTTTCCTTCGATGGATGACTCCTTTTTCGGAGTTGCGCATGATCACGCCTGACAACTCTGCGTCTGCTTCCCCAACACGACGCGGCTTCATCAAGGGATCGTCCATGCTGCTGGCGGGTAGCACCATTCCGCCGGCTCCTCAGTTAGAACAACGGGCTGCGAACCCAAAAACAAAGATCCTTCGCATTGGCCTAGTTGGTTGCGGTACTCGCGGAACGGCGATCGTAGCTAGGGCCCTCGCACAAGTTGAATTTCCAGTTTGCCTCGTTGCGGTGGCCGATGTTTTCGAAGATCGCATCCAGCAAGCGACTCGATCACTACGTAGCAAAGTAGCACCGGCACAAATAGCGATTGAAGGCCGTAGGTTTCTTGGCTTGGATAGCTATCGTCGACTTATGGAGTGCGATCTGGATATTGTCATCCTGGCAACACCACCTGGATTCCGACCCTTGCACATGGAAGCTGCCGTTCAAGCCGGTAAGCATGTATTCGTTGAAAAACCCGTTGCTACTGATGTTCCTGGAGCTCAACGGTTCTTGGACGCGGGCAAGTTAGCGGAACAGTTGGGTTTGGCGGTCTGTGTCGGACTACAGCGCCGCCATCAATCAAGTTACACAGAGACGATCGAGAAACTCCAGCAGGGAATCATTGGCCATATTAACTTTTGCCGCGTCTATTGGAATCAAGGTCCGATGTGGATTCGCAAGCGAGTGGTCAACCAGTCTGAGCTTGAGTATCAACTGCGCAACTGGTACTACTTTAATTGGCTGAGCGGCGACCACATAGTCGAACAGCATGTGCACAATTTAGATGTCATCAATTGGCTTATTGGTGAACCGCCCGCGAAAGCTCAAGGTATGGGCGGACGGCAGCTACGAACCAAAAACGATTGCGGGCAGATTTACGATCATCATTGTGTCGAGTTTACCTATTCCAATGGTACGAAACTGCTGAGCATGTGTCGTCAGATGCCTGGCTGTTGGAATGCTGTGGGAGAATTCGCACACGGATCGTTGGGCTGGGCGGATATTGCATCAGGCAAAATTTACGATCATGCCAACAACTTGATATGGCAGTCCAGTTCAACACTTGGATCGTCGGTCGATGCGATCGATAATCAACTTCAGCATGCACTGACATCAATTCAAGCGGGCCACGTGCTGAATGAGAGTCACTACGGATACCAGAGCACGATGACTGCGATTCTGGGGCGGATGGCAACCTACAGCGGTAAAGAAATCACCTGGAAATCGTGCGTTTCCGATCGCTTGCATCTGGCCGATATCGACCAGATGCATCATTTGAATGGCGAGGCACCTTTAGTGCCAGATCGCCATGGCAACTATCAGGTAATGCACCCAGGTTGCGAAGAAGTCTAGTGTGCCGCGTCGCTCCGTCGACGCGATTTGCAGTGTGCCGCGTCGCTCCGTCGACGCGATTTGCTGATTCAACAAATCAAGACACTCTGTCGTTTATCCAACAACTATGCCTTGAATGCGTCTAATTTGCTCATCAGGGCATCAATGGCAGGTTTCAGAATGGCTTCAACACCTGGAATCGCCATGACTTTATCAATGATTGGCTTGAGTTGTCCAAGCGAAGATTGAAAAGCGCCAGCAACAGCGGTCTTGGCGGCGTCAGGCATTTTGCTGAACATCTCGGTCATGCCACCAAAACCCTCAGTCAGCTTGCCAAGTTCGGGGAGTGCAGATGTGGCGGAAGCTTCGTCCTTGACGGCACCAAGTGTGCTGGTCACTTTGCCAAACATCTCAGTAACTTGTTTGAGCATTTCCGAGCCACCCTCAACGCCTGCCAAGGCATCCCCGGCGGCATTCTTAGCAGCATCAGCGACACCACTGGCGGCTTTACTGGTCATGTCTTTGGCTGCTTCGGGTGAACAACCAATCGAAACGACAATCGCCAGTGACAACAACGCGAAAAACGATCGAACCATTTTCTGTGAACTCCATAGAGTGGGCGTAAATGAGGGCCGCCCAAATTTGAGGGCCCTAACTTCAGCTAGTTTTATCGCAAGCGTGTGTTTTGCACAACGACTTGAGGACGAAGCACTAGACGCGACGCCGATCTTGTTCCTTTGTTATGGACTTCAAGTGTTCGTCGATGGATACCAGATCAAACTCTTTCATCACATCGGCGACACGAATCGATGGGTCGAGCGACTCGATGATCGACCACTCTTCAAAGGCGAAGGAGCGAATGCGTATGCGTGAGCCATATTTGCTGACCACATCACCAAACCGGCTGACAAATGGCCAGGTATGCATGAAGGCTTTTTCTAGATTGACTGTAGCGCATACCCAAGGATGCCATCGACTGGTCACGGCAAGCTCTTCGCCAGTGAAATCACAAACCTTAGAAACGTCCTTGTTCGTACTTGACACAACACAATATCGATGTTGCCAAGCACGCGAACTGATCATTTGGCCTCCGGCGAAAGCGCTTGGCCAGAAAACAATTTCAGCACCTTGACTTTGCAAGTGGCGCCATCCATCATCCCATTGAATATCAAAGCAAATTTGGGCACCAACTTTGCCAAAGTCCGTTTGATAAACAGAAGGAGTCAACGTGCCTGGAGTGATGCCTTCTTCCATTTCACCGACGGTTGGATGCGCCTTGCGATATTCGCCAATCACGCTTCCCTTTCGATCCAGGAACACAGCCGAGTTGTAGAATTTGCCCTTTTCCTTGGTATAGGTTGGGCAAACCACATAACAATTGTTGTCGCGAGCAAAGGCTGCGAATCGGTCAAGAATGGGCCCTGTGTTCTGCTCGGCGATATCAGCAATTTTGGGAGACGCGCTATCAATGTTAGCGCAAGGGAAAATCTCAGGTAAACAGATCACATCTGGCTCCACCTTCACCGCTTGGGCCATCCGCCCAAGGATCTGATCAACCATCTTCATGTGATTGGATGCTCGCAATCCCTCCTGCGCGATGGTTGCGATGGCAACTTGACGTGGCAAACGGCTCGGAAGCTTTTGCGGTTCTGCTGCTTTTGCGGTATGGGCGTGCATCACCGCCGCGCTTGCAATCGATGCGGTCGCAATAGTGGCACCGCGTTTGAAAAAACTGCGTCGATCATTGCCATCGTTTTTGGGTTCGGAACCAACCATCGTACAAACCTCCGGAAAGAGAGATTAAGCAGTAAGTTGCAAAGCATTGAACAGTAAGTGGATCAACTTCCTATATTGTCTTGCAAATTTCGCCGAAAGACAACTCGGCGTCCAAAACCCGTGCATAGTGCTCGCATCAATCAACATTGAGCAAAAAGCAATCAATTAGAAAAGCGGCTTATTGGGATTGAGCGTGCGCGAGAAGATCATGGCGGAAGAACATTATGCGGAAGCGTCACGGCGCAAGAATGAGCCCGGGAACAATTGCAAACGATTCCCTCGGCAGACGGCTAGCGCCTGCGGTTCATATACTGCTATTCTCGCTGGTCAGACGGTAACTTGTGGGTTTAGACAAGCGTTGAAACGCTGGTTTACCTAAGTTGGCCAAAGGCTCTTCAATCGGCAACCCAACTTTTCCAACTTGGGCAGCACGAGTTCATCGATATCCAGTCGATCGGCTTTCGACAGCAGCCATTCAGTTCGACTTGCAATAAAGAACAGTCCGACAACTGCAATCGCTGCGATGCTTGGACCGAGTAGTAATACGGCGGGTAATACCGTAAACAAGACCGTGCGTCCTTCAACCCGACATCCAAACTGTTGCATACTACGGAAGGTTAGTAGCATGACGGCAAAGTTCGCAATCAGTGTCGATATAACTGCACCGGTTAAACCGTAATGATGAACCAAATACCATCCCAATCCGATGTTGACCATCAATCCAATGACCAAATTCAAACTATGTCTATTGGTTCGTTCTGCGCAGAACAAGTAGGATGATCCAATAATGTGCATGCTCGCCCAGATGCACTGAACTAAGGACAATCCAAGAATCGATTCCGCTCCGCGATATCTGTCCTCGAAAACAACTTTGAACAGTATCGGGGATACTAGTAAAGCTCCGATGGCGATAGCTGTGAACAGGAGGCTAACCATCGAAAGAACTTGTTGCATTCGCCGTCGGATGCTTTGCGGTCGAGCGGCTTCCCAATCTGCGCTCAGGTAAGGCAGTAGAATGCCACCAAGCATCATGGCAATACTTGTCATTAGGTTAGGAATGATCCGGCCACAATAGTATTGACCAACCAGCGCTTGCCCTACCGATTCGCCACCATTGCTAAAGTGCAACAGCATGTAGCGATCGCTCAACTCAAAGACATTGGCGAGTAAATTGGCGCCCCAAAGGGCGGCAGCAAAAGGCAGAATCCTTGGCCACAACTCGCGCTGCGTTAGCGGCTCGCTTGTAACAAATTGGTCACTGCAGTTCTTCCATACACTCCACATCCCCACCGCCATACCCAACAAGCAAGCGATGGCGTAGCAAGGCAACAGCACCGTCCACGGTCCGCCGAGGCTCAACCAAGCGATTCCAAGTATGGCGAAGCTGGTTCCCATTGCGAATTGCATCCGCGAAGTCACCCGCACTTGGCGTAGTGAAATGGTCACATCGAAAGCGATGTTGTAACCGACTTGCGCGACCATCGTGATGGCGGTCCATGCAAGCACAGAATAAGAAAAGGATTCGCCATAGATCATCCAACTGAAACGCTCGCGGAAACACACCACCAGCACAGCGATGAAAAAGGTGCTGGCCACACAAGCAACGACTACCCTGGTGAGATACGCTTTGAGTGAGCCTCGCTGGCGATAGTATTCAACGAATTTGCCGAACGAACCTGGCAATCCGAGAACAACGAACGGGGCCGAAATCATAAAGAAACTGTTGGCTAGCGCCCACAATCCAAGATCTGCATCGGATAGGAATTGGCAAAATCCAAGATTGCGTACCAGCCCAACAATCCGTTGGCCAACATTGATGATCAACATCAGGACCACGCCACGGGCAAACGAATCACCGAATGAGGATTCTTTTGGAGCAGCAGCTTGCAAAGCGGTCATGAATCGATTGCTTTTGTCGCGACCGTACAATTGAATCCAAAGCGTCGGCAGATTTGTACAGCCCAGCGATATGGCAATTTTTCTAGCATGGATTCGAATCGCACCTTAATGGGCGTCATATCAAAAGCGTCGGACAAGAATATCTGATTGCGGCTTATGAAGTTTGGCGATTGAACGCGTGCAAATCCGGCGGCTCGCAATAATCCGTTGACTTGCCCCAGCGTGTACTCTTTCAAATGAAATCCAACTGCTTCCGAACGCGGTGGCATGTACATGTCGGTACAGTCGCTTGGACGCATGTGCCAGTTGGGCGTAATCGTTACCAGTTTTCCACCAGGTACGAGCAATTGGTAAAGTCGTTCGAGATAGTCGCTGATCTCGTCCACCGGGATATGTTCAAAAACATCATTCCAATAAGCCAGACTGTAACTCTCTCGATGTGCGTCCATGTCCATTGATTGGAAATCACCCAACCAAAGGTTACCGTGATATTCGTATGGAAGTTTGGCTTTTGCTTCATCGTACAGTTGTCCAGCAACCTCTAAACCACCAACACGATATCCCTGATCAGCCGCTGCTGAAAGCAGTATCCCAGCGCCGAACCCGAGTTCAAACACGCCGCCGTTGAGTCCATAGCGCGATTGCTGGGCCAGCAAATCAATGACAAACTGGGTATAGCGTCGATCCATTCCCATCGATAATGTGTCGCCATCCACCTTGCGTTGAGCGATCTCATCAAGAATCATGCAGATTGATTCATAGGCCTGACGCACGATAGCAGTTCGTTCAGGACTGCCCTTTTTCGAAGCCGCTATCTGCTGGGCATAAGCTGGCTCCTGCTGGATTTGCAGAGCATACAGTTCTTCAACTGTCAGCCCAGTCAGGTTGACTTTGGACCCATCAACCAACTCAATCTCCGTGGTCCGAACGCCCGGAAACGGCAGGACCATTGGAATTTCAGTGGATGAATTCGGTTCGATTGAATACATGGCTACTATTTCGGGCGCGATGCAAGAAAATTTCTACGCGATACTCTAGATCGCGATAGAAAGCCGTCCATTAATTCGTGGCTATTTGACGGAAACTTACAATAATTAACATACCGAAAGCCTCGCAAGTGGTAACCAAACCGTTACAACCGGACCGAACGGCCTCTGTAATAATGCCCGCGATAACCGCTGGCATTGGCCTGGTGTATCTAGTTTTGTCAGTCGGGCAACCTGGCAAAGCGAAATCACGTGCGGATGATTTTCTAAACAGTCATGGTTAGAATAAGAGCGCATTGCTTACCAAGCTCCCTTTTTGGGGCTGTTCACACGAGATACCCAACTCTCCCATTGGAGGTCGTGTGGTTTGATAAGTTTTACGTACTAACGGATTACCAAACTCTCCCTGGGAGTGGCCATCCCCTCCCCGGCGGCTGACACGTCCGACCCTCCTGCACGGTTGGGTTTGTTTAGTTGGTTCGTGAATGTATTTAGATAGAATATCCCTCCACCCAAAATCAAATCCCTTCGCGAAGGATCCTCTCCGAATGAAGACGATGATTCCGTTTTCGTGTGCGCTGGCATGCCTACTTAGTCTTGCTTGTATCGCTTCTGCCCAAGACCGTCGCATTGTGTTTCTCGCTGGTAAACCCAGCCACGGTTATGGTTCACATGAACACTTAGCTGGCTCGCGCATCCTTGCTGACACGATTCAACGGGCTGCACCGAACATCAAGTGCGATGTCTATCCAGGTGGGTGGCCCGAGGATGAAAAAGTACTGGAAGGGGCACATGCGATCGTAATGTATGCCGATGGCGGCGGGAATCATCCGGCTCTGAATCATTTAAAAACTCTTGGCCAGTACATGGACAAAGGTGTTGGGTTTGCATGCCTTCATTACGCAGTTGAAGTTCCTAAGGATCGTGGTGGTCCCGAGTTCCTCAAATGGTTAGGCGGCTACTTCGAAACACATTGGTCGGTCAATCCTCATTGGGATGCCGAGTTCAAATCGTTGCCCAATCATCCCGCGACGCGAGGTGTAAAACCTTTTGTGGCCAATGACGAATGGTACTTTCATATGCGGTTCCAACCCGACATGAAAGGCGTAACCCCATTGTTAACTGCCATCGCACCCGAGTCGACGATGAGCCGTCCAGATGGTCCGCACAGCGGAAATCCAGACGTCCGCAAAGAAGTTGCCAATCATGTGCCTCAGCATGTTGCCTGGGCCTATGAACGGCCCGATGGTGGAAGATCCTTTGGCTTTACCGGTGGTCACTATCATTGGAATTGGGGCCGCGAGGACATCCTGAAATTGGCATGTAATGCAATCTGCTGGACAGCTAAAGCCGAGGTTCCTGCCAATGGCCTGGCCGTCAATCAACCATCGTTCGACACCTTGAAACAAGGCCAAGACGAACAACCGCCCGGCAATTTCAAGCCCGAAGAAATCAAGTCCCAATTTAAGTTGACTGGAACTTCGACGAATATCAAAAACGATTCTGCTGCCAAGACGCAACCTGTAAAACTATATGCCAGTCCGGTTATGACCACTAAAACGCCCGGACATAAGTTGGACATTGAAGTCGATCTCAAGGGAGCTAAGAGCCTGTTTCTTGTGGTGAACGATGGCGGGGACAGTATCTCTTGCGACTGGGCCGATTGGATCGAACCAACGTTGATTGGCAAAGACAAGAAACTGGATCTGACAACACTCAATTGGACAACCGCATCAACCAGTTGGGGACAAGTTCACAAGAATCTCAATGCAGGAGGTAAACCACTCAAGATCCATGGAACGGTCCATGAAAAGGGGATCGGCGCTCATTCCAATTCGGTGATCGGGTTTAACGTTCCAGAAGGCTTTGAAAAATTCAAAGCAACGATTGGACTCGATAATGGCGGAACCGATCAAGGTAATGGCGAGGCCACATCCGTGCAATTCGCCGTGTATGCCAATGCCGCACCTGGCCCATCCGAAGCCCAGGGTGGTTCTCCAAATGGCCATCGACCAGAAGACGCAGTTGCCGGATTGACGATCGCTCCGGGATTGGAAGCGACATTGACCGCTTCCGAACCCAATTTGCTCTCACTAACGAATCTCGATATTGACCATCGCGGTCGCATTTGGGTTTGTGAAGTCGTCAACTACCGTCGCCACAATGGCGAACGTCCGGAAGGCGATCGTATTCTCATTCTCGAAGATACCGATCACGATGGCAAAGCGGATAAGTCGCAAGTCTATTATCAAGGGCGAGATATTGACTCGGCTATGGGTATCTGCGTACTAGGAAATAAAGTGATCGTTTCAGCCTCGCCCAACGTATGGGTCTTTACCGACGAAGATGGTGACGACAAACCTGATCGCAAGGAACTCTTCTTCAGCAAAACAGGCGACCCGCAGCATGACCACTCGGCTCACTCGTTCCTGTTTGGGCCAGATGGCAAACTCTATTGGAATTTTGGTAACACAGGTCATACCGTGCACGATGCGGCCGGCAAGATTGTGGTCGACAAAGCCGGCAATGAAGTTCGTGACAATCTGAAGCCATATACCAACGGCATGCCGTTCCGATGCAACATGGACGGATCGGAATTCGAAGTGCTGGGATACAACTTCCGCAACAACTATGAAGTCACCGTCGATTCCTTCGGTGCTCTTTGGCAATCGGACAATGATGATGATGGCAATCGCGCCACTCGAATCAACTTTGTGATGGAGTTCGGTAACTATGGTTACGTCGATCAAATCACAGGCGAAGGCTGGCGAGCCCCCCGAACCAATATGGAAGCTGACATTCCGCTCCAGCATTGGCACTTGAATGATCCCGGCGTGGTTCCAACGATGTTGATCACTGGAGCAGGATCGCCAACGGGTATCACGGTTTATGAGGGTGAACTGCTGCCAGAAGTCTATCGCAATCAAGTGATTCACTGCGATGCAGGGCCGAATGTGGTCCGAGCTTATCCGGCCAGCAATGATGGTGCCGGGTACAAAGCCGAAATTGCGAACCTGATGGTCGGTGAACAAGATCGATGGTTCCGCCCCGCCGACGTTTGCGTTGCTCCGGATGGTAGCCTATTTGTTACCGATTGGTATGATCCAGGAGTTGGCGGCCACAACATGCAAGACATGGAACGCGGTCGATTGTTCCGTGTTGCTACGCCAGGCAAGAAGTATGAGGTTCCGAAGTTTGATTTCACGACGCCTGCTGGCGCAGTTGAGGCGATGCGCAATCCTTGCTTGTCGGTGCGATACATGGCTTGGCAAGCCATTCAGAAATTCGGTGATTCATCTGTTGAGCCGCTGAAGAAATTAGCCAAAGATGATAATCCTCGCCTGCGAGCGCGGGCCCTTTGGGCCCTCGGCAAACTCAAGGGGCACGGTGAAGAAGCTCATCAAATGGCGATCCAAGATAAAGATGCCAACGTTCGCATGATGAGCATCCGACTGGCTAGACAGTTGAATGTCCCTGCCGAAAAATATTTCACGCAGCTGGTTAAAGATAGCTCACCTCAAGTTCGACGCGAACTGGCGATCGCTCTTCGATTTGACAAGTCGGCCGTAATGCCCAGCCTGTGGAGCCAGTTGGCTTTGCAACACGATGGCAAAGATCGTTGGTACTTGGAAGCACTAGGTATTGGTGCCGAATTGCGTTGGCCAGAGTGCTTGACTGCGTATCTGCGTTCCACCTCTTCCACTATCAGTGATGCTAGTCGAGATATCATCTGGCGCAGTCGAGCTCCTGAAGCAGCCAAGTTAATCACCAAGATGTTGCTTGACCCCACGTTACCTGACTCGGAAGTGCCACGACTGTTCCGCAGTTTGGATTTCCATGCCAAAACGGATCGAACCGAAGCACTTACTTCATTGGTCGCTGAGAGCAAGGCTCCATCAGAGTCCGAACAGATGCAACGCGATACGGTGATCGTAGAAGCCCTGTTAAAGCTGCCTGAACTGAAGATAAGTGAGCGTCCAGACTCGCTGGCTGCAGTCGAAAGAGTGCTCGGCCGAACCAAAGATCGACGTGAGCAACTGCGAATCGTTCAACAGTTGGGTAGTAAGGACGCCAACAAGCGGTTGATTGATATGGCCATGACTGGCGAAATGGATTCGGCAAGCGTGGGAGCCTTTGAGGCCCTGGTACAACGTGGTGCGGCTGATCAAATTGCGGCATTGACGGGCTCGGATAAACTTGAGATCGCTAGCCGTGCGGCCGAGGTATTAGCCCTTTGCAATGGCAAGGAGATTGGAAAGATACTCACCGAGTTGATGAACAATCAAAAGGCTTTGCCCGAGGCGCGAGCGGCTGCGGCGAAGGGCCTAACCCGCAATGATCAAGGTGCACGAAGCCTGATCGCTGCAGCCCGCGCAGGCAAACTGCCAAACGAAGTTCGATTTGTGGTTGGCTCCAATTTGCGAGCCAGTCGCAATGAAGAGATTCGAAATGCAGCCGTTGAACTGTTCCCAAGTCCCAAGACATCCGCCAAAGAACCCGTTCCACCAATGCCTGAGTTGTTGGCCAAGAAGGGTGATGCGGTTACTGGCGAAAAGATCTTTAAGACCACCGGTACCTGTGCCAATTGTCATGTGGTTCGCAACCAAGGCAAAGTGGTCGGCCCCGATTTGTCCGAGATCGGCAGCAAACTAACACGCGAGGCGATGTTTGTTTCGGTACTCGATCCATCGGCAGGGATTAGCCACAACTACGAAAGCTATATGGCATTGATGGACTCGGGGCAAACGGTCGTCGGCGTGATGGTCAGTCAAACTGGTGACACCCTCGTTTTGAAGGACGCCCAAGCCATCGAAAGATCGCTAAAGAAGTCCGAGATCGAACAACTTAAGAAGCAAGAGAAATCGATCATGCCTGAGAACTTAATCGAAAATCTCAGCACTCAAGACTTGGTTGACATCGTTGAGTACATGCTGACGTTGAAGAAAGCTCCGTAGTTGTCGTATCGTTTGAGGACGGAGTTTTTGATTTCGGTGTCATTTCCTAAGACGCATCAACCGTTGCAAAATGGATTGATGCGTCGATCGTTAGCATTCCGCTGACGCTACCACTCACCAGTGAAAACTTCGACGGCGCCGCCGGTCATGAAAACATGATTGGATTTCTCGTCCCAGCTCAGTTGGAGATCGCCGCCCAGTAGATGAATCAACACTTGGCGCTCTGTACGGCCTGTCAAAACACCAGCCACACATACTGCACTTGCACCAGTTCCACAGGCCCAAGTTTCTCCTGAACCACGCTCCCAAGTTCGTTGACGCAATTCATTCCGCGACAACACTTCAACAAATTCAACGTTCGTTCGCTTAGGAAATCGCGGATCGCATTCAATGGATGGGCCAACGCCTAAGACCATCGCATCTGTGGCCTGAGGGACAAAGGTGACACAATGGGGATTGCCCATAGATACGCACGTTACTTTTAGTTGCTGGTCCCCGAACTGAACCGGCAAGTCAATCACTGGCTCGGCCGCAAGCGTTGTGGGAACTCGAACTGGCGACGTGATCGGTTCGCCCATATCGACGGTGATCCATTTGGCTTTGCCAGATTCGACCTGCAAGTCCAAGGACAGGACTCCCGCGCCCGTTTCGATCTTCAGTTTGTCTTTGCGGCTAATGTTGTGGTCGTAAACCAGCTTGGCCACGCAACGAATGCCGTTTCCACACATTTCCGACTCACTGCCATCGGCATTGAACATCCGCATCTTCGCGTCGGCAACTTCCGATGGCTCAACCAAGATTAAGCCATCCGCACCGACACCGAACCGTCGATGGGAGATCGCGATTGAGACTTCAGCCGGATTCTGTGGACTGGGTTGAGTGAAGCAGTTGACATAAACATAGTCATTCCCTGCTCCGTGCATTTTGATGAATTTCATGTTGACTCACTTTAAAACCAACATCCTACAAAGCATGGCGAGGTTTGCAAAGGCAATCATCCTACTGCTCTGTCCATCTTAGATTTTGGGGTTACGGGGTCGGGAGGAACCGGGCCCCCCCCTCTCCTCAAAAATTTTGTTTTGATTCGCTAGTGATTGAAGCCGCCAATAGACTCAGAAAATCAAAACAAAATTTTTGAGGAGAGGGGATGGGGGTGAGGAGCACGCGTTTGACTTGGCGACAAAGTACACCGATGTGTCCCGTCCATGTGAATTTGGGTATCGAGAGTTATAGGAACTTGCAGAGATTGATCGAGCAACCTAGCGAGATTTCTGGTAATTTGAAACACAAAACAAAAACGGATCAACCAGTGAGGAGAGGGTGAGCGCGGTTCACAGCGCCCTCCCGGTATGCAGACTCAACCCTAAAATCTAAACTGGACAAAGCCCAAGGACTCGGCGATACCTGTTTAGGGTTTCTGCGGACTTGGCAACTTGGATTGCAACCAATCTTGCAATGACAGAACCATTTTGTCTTGTTGTTTGTCAATCTGCTTGTTCATCTTTTCAACAAGCTTGGCATTCGTTTCTTCTATTTTGCGCTCAACGGTCCCGCGTGCACCTTCGCCAAGGACCTTGGCAAAGTCACCACCAATTTGACTGACACGGCGAACGCGGAAGTAGCTCAAATCAACCACTGCCTGTTCGACTTTAGGTCGGATGATGACATCAGGCGGTAACTTGAGCGGATTTAGCTTGAACAGAACGGTGCCGCTGATGGTTAGTTTGATGGCCGCGTCAGCGTCAACGCTGATGCTGACCAACTGCACATCGCGCAACCATTGGCTCATGCGGCCGTGCACATCCAGCAATCCTTCCACCGAAACACTGAAATCAATTCCGCCAGCCGGATTGGATTGCAGTTTGTGAAACTCAATATGCAGGTTCTTTTCTGGTTCCACAAATGCCACATGATATCGCGTCCACGTGCCGGAGTTGACCATTTTTTTACGACGCTTGGTCTCAATACGGCCATCTTCGCGGCGCAATTCGATGCCGTCCCAAACTTCTTTCTGATGTCCCCATTTGCGAGTGTCTTCGTAGTCTTCCGGCAAGTTCTCGCGAATCAAATTGGTGAGCCAACCAATTATCTGCGGTGAGGCAAAATCGCCTACGGTCTGTGAACTGGCCGCCGGATACGCAAACACCTTGTTCGAGGTGGACAATCCAGCCGCTGGTAGAATCGAAAAGGGTGAAACCGCTGGTGATGGAGCATGCTGAGCAGCGGTCTTGTTGACGGTCGCAGCTAACAGACTCCATCCAAAGAAAAACGCTGCAACGCGAATGCACATGTTTGACTCACCTTACTCTTGATGACAAAAGGTGAATCTAGCGTGCACAGCTACCTCAACGCAACAGCAAGTGAATGCTAGCGATTGGTTGAAAACAGCGGACGAATGACAAAAAAATGAATGACAAAAAGATGAAAACCGGAGTGCTGAGGTTAGGCTCTGTAGATTTACCCAACTCTCCCTTGGGAGAGTCGCGAGGTACACGAGCGGAGAGGAATGCAGTGCCGAGCAGTGCTCGCCGATTTCGCAGAAATCGGCCTACGCCCTCTATTTTCGCATCGCGATCTGAACAGCGATCTCGCCCTTCGGGCAACTAAATACCACCGTTTCAATCAGCGCGCCGGGATTAAATGAAATCTGGTGATAGGGACCGCTCACGGTCGTTGGGATACCTAAGGCAATCTCGGACAGGTTGATGCGATCTTTGGCACCACCGCCTATCATGTTGGCCAGTTCGCCGACCATATCGCGAATATCCGCGTTGATCGCAACGTACTTGCCACCCAAGAATGCCTCGGCGGCTGCGAAAGCGATTTGTTTGTCCATGCTCACAACGACGGTACCTTGTACCTCACCGGAGAATCCAATGATGCCACTAATGTCATAGCCAGTTCGATAGGTTGTGCCCCGGCCGGTACCTTCAACGACCATGTCCCATCCTAGAATGGTATTGAACACGTTTTGCGTGCTGTCCGCAAAGTGTTGCAGGTAATCATGGGTGGTTGGTGTTGTACTATCAACGCTCATCATGGTTTCCTTAATGATACAGGCTATGTGCTGGTGCGATTAGCTGATGTACTTGTCAAGTTTCGCGCGGAGCACATCGTTGTCAAAAGGCTTAGTGAGATAGTCCGTCACGCCAGCCTGTATGGCTTTCACAACTTGCCCACGTTGCGATTCGGTGGTGATCATGATGATTGGTATCTCTGTACCCGTTGCGCGAACTTCAGTGACCAACTCCAATCCATTTTTCTCTGGCATGTTCCAGTCCGTGATGAGCATGTCATAGGTTTCTTCCTGAAAAAAATTGAATGCTTCCAGACCATCAACCGCTTCGGTGCATTCGGTGACACCTAAGGAATTGAGTGAACGCACAATTACTTTTCGCATGACCCCCGAATCATCCGCCACAAGAACTTTCACAGTTGGCTCCTCAAGCTCTGAACTATTGCGATGTGGGCTTGTTCTACAATCTACTCGTCGATGAGGACCACCAGTAACGATGGTTGCCCCAACACTAGAGCTTTGCATTCGTTTAAACTGAAAGCTTCGCAAAAGAGCGTTATCTACTTCATTTTGCACTCATTGCACTGTCCGAATGCATTACTTACTGAAGATGGAATCCCATTCGTCCACCCTGGGCGTCGACTTTTGTGCGGGTTTTGCCGCGTAGAGTGGTAGTGCGGTTTCTGTCATCGTTCGCGGTTGGCTTGGGTCGGCCATTGCCGTTCGCCCGACTTCGCTCAATTCGTCTAGCGCCGAAAGAATCTCTTTCTCAGCAGCTAGTACCACGGCGTTTTCAATTTCGATAGAGCGGGTTGACTCTGTGGCCTTCAATGCGGCAGCCTGTTTTTCGGCATCCATTTGAACTTTCAACTCCGACAGTTGCTCTTCCAAGTTTGCAATCTCTGCAGACGTTGATTGTTTGCTTTTCTTCAAATCCTCGATCGATTGCTGCAAATGCGTCAGCTCCGCCGCGGCTGACTCTTTTGCCGTATGAAGCGACTGATACTCCTGTTTCAAATCGCTCAGTTTGGATTGGGTGTGGGTCAACCTGTCGTTGCATTCCAGCACGGAATTGCTTGTGACCTCCTTGAGGTTTCCCAATGCATTGATTGCTTCGAGCAACTCGGTTGCTTGATTCTCGGCGCTCGACACCTGATCTTCTATCAGCTTCAGTTCTGCCTTCTTCGATTCGATTAGACCATCTGTCATTGATACTCTATCAAGCAATTCTCCGCGTTCTGATTCAAGGCCTTCAACCGTTGCCTGCAATTCGACGATTTGCGCATCCAGTTGGCTTTTTTCGATTCCGGCCTCTGAAATACGACTTTCTAACAATCGTATTGCTTCATTCTTTGAATTGATTGCCGTTTCCAATTCACGAAGGTGGGATTGAGCGGATTCAACTTCCCAACGAAGTGCTTGAGCAGCCTTCGTTAACGACTGAATCTCTGTTTCAAAATCAACAACGCGAGCCTGGCATCGATCGACTTCACCGCTGACTGCCTGCAATTCAGCCACGCGATCAAGATAGTCATTTTCCAAGTCCATTAGCATGACTTTGATCGATTCTCGCGAGCGAATATCCAGATCGAGTTTGTCAAGTTCGGACTGCCGCCGCTCGATGTTTTGGGCGATCTCTGATAGCTCAGATTGTCGAGCGGCGAGGGCCGTCTCGGCGCTAGCCAGATCTTGTCTTACTCCTTGCAATTTCGAAATTCTGTCCTCAAGGTCATCGATTTCAGATTCCCGTTGAGCGATCTCGATTGACAGTTGTTCGATTCTTGCTTCGCACCCCGTCTTGTGCGCATTCAAGATATCAAGCTCATGTTGAACATCCGCTTGCTCACGTCGCTCTTCGGCAATTGCGTTTTGGATCTCTGTGTAGATCGCATTTTGTTCCTGGATTTCGAATTGGCGATTCTCAACAGCAATTGCCAGCGCTTTGCATTCGGATTCCAATTTGTCTCGTTGTTGTTGACCAGTGACAAGCTCCAATCGGATTTGTTTCAATTGTTGGTTTGCACTTGCAAGGTCGGTCTCTGCTTCCACCGAGTGTAGCTTCAATTCCTCCAGGGCACTCGATTGATTCTCAAGATCCTCTAAGACGCTGTCACGGCGAGCTAAAGCGTTATCCAATTCCGATTGAGATTGATTCAGCGAACGAGTAAGTTCTGTGATATTCTCCTGCATGTCGCGGTAAGCTGACTGCGCCGCGAGCAAGTCCGCATGTTGCGTTGCTAGTGCTCCGCGTGCATCCGACTCGCGACTTTGGAGTAGGTCGAATGAGGCCTCTAGTTCAGTTTGCATCTTCTTGCGATTTTGGATCTCGTTCTGCAGTTCAGCGAGATAGGTTTGCCATTGTTTAGCGACGTTTTGCGCATCGGCAACTTCATCCGTTGATTTCTGTAGCTGCATTTCAAGTTTGGAGCACATTTCTCGTTGCTCCTCTAAATTCTGTTGGAGCTGGAAAAGTTGCTCTTCAGTGCGAGATGCGCGCTGCTGACAATCCGCTTCTAACGCCCTTGATGACTCCAGCTTTTGGAGTACCGCTGATAAATCCGCTTCTGCAGTCTCCTTAGCCGACATACGATCTGAGTAACTCGCTTCCAGATCGGTCAGCTCTCGATGAATTGTTTCCAGTTGGGCTTCAGCAGTGGCCAGTTCTTCCTGGGTTACTGTTGACTTGGAGACTAGCAACTCCTGTTGATGTTCTAGCCGCACTAATTGATCAGTTGCAATTTCAATCTGTCGTTCCAATGTAGATGCGCTATCCTTGAGCACAGCGATCTCCGCAGCCTCAGCTTGCAATTGATTCAGACTATCGCGTTTCTCTTGCAGTTCTGTAGTAGTTTGGTCCAAGTCAGATTTGACGAGTAGGTACTCTTCGTGCAGTTGTTGCAGATGGCTCTCACGCTGTCCCAAATCGCCGTTTAGCGATTCGATTTGGCTTGTGCGAATTGCGATTTCTTCGATCACGCTGGCTTTTTGTAATTGCAATGCAGCAATTTCAGACTCAAGCCTCCGGGCGGTATCCTGGAAGTTCAACACATCCTGTTCGAGCAGCTCTAAATCGGAATTCTTGTTAGCAATGTCCGCTTCGATCGCTTGTGTGCGGTAGTTGCCATGTTCGATTTTTTGGTTTAGCTCGTCGATTGACTTCGTTTTCTCATGCAGTGCATCGGACAGTTGAACGATTTCCTGTTGCAATCGATCCGACTCGATTCGTTTCGCATCGCACTCTGCCACTAATTCGCTCAACTGCTGATCGATTTTCTCTCGTTCTTCTCGGGCGGCCTGGAGATCCCGTGACTCTGCGCGGAGTGAAATCATTTCTTGTTTGAATGTTAGTAACTCTGCGGACCGTAGCTCGACTTGCTCGGCCAGTTTCGCAGCCCGCTTTTCCTGCATCTCAGCCAGTCGGCCGGCATCTGCAACTGCTTTTTCAGCGTCGGAGAGTCTTTTGTCTGACTCAGATTTGAGCTGTTCTAGCTTTGCCAAATTTCCATCCAACTCCATTTGTAGTGAGTGGTTTCGGTTTTGCAAATCTCGCTCTTTCTCGGCTAACTGATCTATGGAATCCTCAAACTTTCGTTCCGCTTCTTGCAGCGCGCAGATTCTAGATTCGAACTGACTCGCTAGTTCGGTTTGTTGATTCGAATCGACTTCAAACTTCGCTGCGTTCACGGCAATCGTCAATCGTTCGAACTGATCGATTTGTTGTAGCAGCGCTGCGATACGGCTTTCCAGTTCACTCTGCAGTTGATTCAGTTCACTTTGCTGCAATTTCAGCACGCCGATGGCGGCCTCGGCAGTGACAATTGCCTCCGAACTAGCACGCAACTCGGCTTCATTCTTGAGTAAATTCTCGCGTTGCGAATTCAACTGCATTTCCAACGCTAGTGACTGGTTCACGAAATCCAGGTGTCGGCTTTGAGCCATCTCGCGATGCTTGTTCGCTTCAGCAATTTCTGACTTTAGAGTTTCAATCTCGTCCGTAACTTGTTTCAGTTCAAGATGTCGGGTGGTCAACAAGCTCTCGACCTCAGCTAGTTCGCCATCAAGGATTGCCTTCGAATCAACTAACGCCTGATTCTCAAGTTGGCTCTTGTCTCGATCCTCGCGGCCTTGACGGAGTTTGGTATGCAACTCTGCCAACTCCAGTTGATTATTGCTTATCGCCTCTGCAAGTTCTTTCTTCGATTCTGACTGATTTTGGAGCTCCGAATTCAACTTGGCCAATGCGGTAAGGATTTCTTGCTTCTCTTGTTCCGCAATCGCAATTCGTTGCTGAATGTTCTTGAGTGAGGCAGATCCATCTGACAACTTTTTGTCCTGTTCGCATACTTCTTCGCACAGTTGGCTCTTTCGCGCGGTCAGTTCCGCCAATTCGCTTGTCGACGTAGTCAACCGGCTTTGCAACTCTGTCAATTCGCTAGCAACAGAGGATTTCTTATCAAGTTGTCCATGGATTTCTTTTGCAATCGAGTCGCGTTGCTGACTACTGCTTTCCAGATTCATCTGAGATGCAGCAAGCATTTTCTCCGTTTCGGTCTTTTTTTGCATTAGTCCATCAAGGGCCTTTTGAGCTTCGACGGTATTCGCATGGATTGATTCCAGTTGGCTTTCATGCGTTTTCAGTTCTTCGGCCAGCAGTTGCCACTTGAATCGCTCGGCTTCAACGGAGTACTTGCAACGATTTAACTCGTTGGTCCAATGTAGTCGCTCTTGGGCAAGGGATTGCATATGAGTTGCCAGATCATCCATTCGATATGCCAACTGCGCACGTTCGTTTTGGAAGTGGGTTTTGCCCCGCGCCAAATCGGAAGCAACACATAGGGACACCAACACATGCAAAATAGCGATTCCAAAGTTGCAAATGATCAATTGATTGCTGCTAACACCGGCCCCAATGAGGCAGAGATTGAGCACGACCGTTAGTAGCGCCACAATACCGAATAGGCCGAAAGTAATGCGACTGATCCGGAGCCCAGTTGGCTGTACGGAAGTTGGTGGATTCGTCAGGAAGTCGTTGGTGGTACGAGTCCAATCCGACAATTGTTTGGACAGATTGGTACTGTCGATTTCCATGGCCTCCAGCAACGCCGTGTCTGTCGGGCCGCTCAGCAATTCGGGTGTTGGTAGTTGATGCATTTGATCACCGGGTCTTCGTTCCAACGCGTTCCATGTCTTTAACTCGACGCTCCATAGCTTCCAAGCGACTGGCCAGATCGCTTGCATCACCGGTCGCGATAAAATCCTGTGAGTTTCGGTTCTTGTCGAGCGCTACGTTCCACCAGTCCATACCGATTTCGCGAGCTTTCTCGATGGAACAGACTACCAATCGAATCTGAATGGTCAGCAGTTCAATATCGACCAGTTTGATCCGAATATCACCGGCGATCACGATGCCCATATCTAACACTCGCTCCAAAATGTCAGCGACCGATGAGGATGCGGTTGCTGTGGGAATCCGTGTAGTGCTCATGGTTGTTGCAGTCCTTTGTAACCAAGCAAGTTGATTGGTTTAGAATAGTTTTCCAAGTGGCCCTAAGTCCAAATTAAGTTCATTTCGTTGGATGCCGAACGCAGCACAGAGTGCGTCGATTGCTTCCGATTGTTTCATCAAGCATTCACCCAACTGGTCGATCTGTTGTTCCGTCAGAGTACCATTGTCCATCCGACGTATGGCTTGACGTTCGAGCAGTTCATGCAGCAGATTGACAATCGATACTGCCAGCTTTCCGAGCCCTGCAGCCGCATTGTCCGCATTCAATTCAACACGTCGGGCCGATGCTGCCGCCTGCATCATGTTATGAGCCACGTCTGCATTTTCATGCTGGCAGTCAACGTAAGGCGTCATGATTTCACCTCATCGCAAATCGATTGAGGTGGACGGCTGGCTAGACTGGCAGGGATTTCATCAAGCGCATCGATTGCGCACAGCAGACCTCGGAGTCCAATGTAAAGCAAATCCACTCCAGCAACAGAAATGGAGATATCGCCATGGATCACCACGCCCTTGGTCAAAATGCGATCCAGTGCATCGCACAACGAGATATTTTTCGCAAGTTGCTCTTTGTCATCCATGATATCCAGAATCCTTATTCGATCTCTCAACCCATTCCCTAGTCCAACTCTTACCCTTACTCTTACCCTTACTCTTACCCTTACTCTTACCCTTACTCTTACCCTTACTCTTACCCTTACTCTTACCCTTACTCTTACCCTTACCCTTACTCTTACTCTTACTTTTACTCGTGCTCCTACTCGTGCTCGTGCTCCTACTCCTACTCCTGCCCCTACTCCTACTCGTACTCCTACTCCTACTCGTATTCGTATTCGTATTCGTATTCGTCCTTACTACGATGTATTCCCTAATCTCTCGTACTCCGACTCCGATCCCAAGCACGAGCACGAGCACGAGCACGAGCACGAGCACGAGCACGAGCACGAGCACGAGCACGAGTAGGAGTAGGAGTAGGAGTAGGAGTAGGATTGCGAGGGGGGTTATTCTTCCTCCAGCATGTCCAGCAACTCAGCTTCTCGTTCGTCGAACTCCTCTTCCGTGATCTCGCCATTCTCCAACTGGAGATGCAATGCCGAAAGTTGCGACATAGCGTTAGCACGATCGTTCTCGGCTTGTTGATCAGCTGCCTTGGCAACCTCCTTGGCGATGAACAACAATCCTTTGAAGGGCGATAGTACGATGTCGTCGAGGAAAAACATTCTCTTTATTCCATGGAAAGTGCGAGTTTGACGAAACTGTACGGTGGCCATGGTCCATTGAAACTGATGGCGAATTCATCACTGAACATTTCGGCAGCTTTGTAAACGGCGTTATTGAAAGATTCTTCCGCATTGCGTTCGATCAGGCAGGCTAGCCGTGCGACGTCCGAAGGCTGAAGCGCCGGTTGTACGTCGATTTCGGTTGTATGATCGCGCAAAGCGGATGTGAGTTTGTTGGTATGCGAGTTGCGTTCCTGATTGAGCAGTGATTCGAACATTCTGCCCATTTCAATTTGTTCATCACGCGAGGCGATGCCAGCGGCTATCCGATCGCGGGCCTCAGCCAGTTCCGGAAATCGATCGACAAAGTACTTGGGGATGTTCTCGGCTGTCCATCGAAGTGACACCGACATCTCGACTTGGCCAGCAACACGGTCGATCTGGTCCTTCAATACATCTTGATTGGATTTTAGAATGCGGTTCACCTGCCGTTCATCGTCAGCGATCAATCCAAACGAAACTGGCAACATGCTCCAATGACGCGACAAATAGGTAACGACTTCTTGATGAGCGGCCAGGTATTTGCGCTGAGGTCGAATCTTTTTGACCGGAATCGGTGAAACCGCAACTGCCAAGTCACCTTGCGCAAGGACAGATACTGCGGCGCCATCAATTCCGTGTAATCCACACGATTCAACCGCCAGTTGATCGCTGGATCGCAGGAACGAATAGACGTAGTAACCGGTCATGGGTTCAATTTCAAGTGACATGCTGATTTTCCTTAGTAGGTGAAGCCGCCGTTTTGGATCGACCTCGGCTCTGGGGTTGGTTCCGGAAATGAATCCTCTGACTTTAATGCCAACAGGTGTCGGATATCATCCTGCTCAAGTTCGACAGCGCGCAGACGATCATTCAGAACCGCTACTCGTTCCAACAATCGATCGCGTTCCATCATTCGACGCGAGCGTTCCATCTCCAGAGAGGTGAGCATGATGTACAGTTCGGGGCTTTGCAGGGTCCCGATAGCTCTTCGAGAGGATTGCGTGCGAACGTTTTGCAATCCGCGTCTTGGTTTCGATCTTCCCATGATCCTTTTCCAATGCGATAGTCAGCGACAGAGCACTATGGCTGTGAAACCGCTGCACCCACTGGAATGGATTCAAACGATGGCGGTCTCGGCAAGCGGCGATTCGAATTCACTTCGTGATCGTCACTGTTTGTTTCATCGGATGTTTTTGCGTTGACCGAAAACCTTTCCTGAATTCGCTGGTTTGAATCGTTTGTGGCGGAGAGTGCAATTTCTGCAATGGAAGGTTTGCCGAGGTCATTAATGCCCTCGCTAATGTCCGCTATGACAACATCCATGCGTTTCTCGACAGTTTTTTCAACGGCCTTTTCTGGCTCTTGCAGTTCGAGTTTCTCTGGCTGTTGGTCGGCTTGCACTTTTGAAGCAGTTGGTGGGACTGGCTCTTTCGCAACGTCTCGTTTCGGTGCCGCAGTCGTACTCGGCAAATGGGCTCCACTGGTCGTAGGCTTCTTGACTTCGGCGGACTTGCGAGAAGGGTTGGTTAAAACAGAGCGGATCAATCCTTCTAAATCACTTCGCGTGAACGGTTTGGTCGCTTGACGCGTGGCATTGTAAAAGAGTACATCTTGGCAGGTTGTCATGAAGATGGGGTCGTTGGCCGATACACTTGCCTTGCGATAATCGAGTATCTTGGCAATTGCTAAAGCTGCGCGAATGGTTGGCCCATTCTTGCTACCCAATCGCTCGCGAAGGCTACGAATGATTTCAACGATCGCCGTTGCCTCTTCCGGACTGCGAGCGCTCTTGGCTTGCACAATTGCAATTTCGGTCTCGCGATCCTGATAACAAACTTCCAAAGTGATCATGCGATCAAGCAAGGCATCTTGGGATTTGTGAACGCCGACATATTCTTCTGGATTCGATGTGAAGATGGCTCGGAATTCAGGGTGAACCCGGACATAGCTTTTGTCTTGACCAGACGAAGGAATGCTGAGTATGCCCTCTTCTAGAATGCTGAGAAAAGCGTTGTTGGCTGCTGCCGGTGAACGCGTGAATTCATCATAGATCACCGTATGACCTTGTTCGCAGGCGGTGGTCAGTCGATTGCTGGACCACATCAGCGAAACCGTCTCCTCGGTCTTCAGAATGGAGCTGACGTAGTTGTCACGTACCGATTGGCGGCGATAGCCCGCATCTTTACCGAGAAGATCCGACCCGCGCAGTTCATCGTCACCATGCAACAGGGTGCAACGACGTCCAATTTGCGATGCGATGTGCAGTGCTAATGTTGTTTTGCCTGTGCCTGCGGGACCAGACAGGTGAACCGCATAGCCGATGGAGATGTATGCCAGTGCACGATTGGTCAACTCGACGATCGCAGGTGTCGCAATGAAGTCGTCACCAGCCTGCGGAATAAAGTCAGTCGTGTTGCTTTGGCTACTCAGTGCAGCGAGTGCCTTGTTCGATCCACCTCGGTTTTGTGTTGCCTCTTGCATGTTGATTCGTATTCTTTACTGGTGAAGATTGTCGATGAACACTAGCTTTGTCGAACTTTGTTTTGCCGTTGCTGAATCGGCGAATGCCGTCCTATCGTGTCGGTGGCAATGCCAATCCCGAAGAACTAACTGCGGCCGACGACAGATCACTTGTCACGGTTACGACTGGCGCTTTAATTGTTTCGTTGTGGGCATTGGTACGAACATTCTCTGTTCGGTGCGGAACTCGCGGCGTGCCCGATTGGGCTGCACCAAGTTGAATACGAGCCCAAATGCGTTTGGCCTCAAACCTGTCATTACTCCAAGCACGCGTCATGCGATTGGTCGCGTTGCAGATGCGTTGCACTTGTTGTTTGACTGACTGTATCGTCTGTTTTGCACTTCGCTCTAGTTGACGTTGAACGCGTTTGCGTTCGGTACCATTCTGTCGCAGGGTACGAGCGATGTAGCGTTTGTTGTTCGTTACTTCTTGGCGAAGACGTGAATGGAAGGCTTTGGCCTGAGACGTGCGATGCACGCGATTATCACGCAGTGCTCGCGAGACCGTCTTTTGGTTGTTGTGATTAAAGTCACTGAGTTCTTTATCCAGCAATCGGGCTTGCTTATCCAACTCCGATCGTATTTGGTCCCGTTGGCGTTCGACATCAATGCGTAGTTGCTCACGACTCTTTTCACATCGTGATATACAGGCTTTGCGTTCGACTCGAGAATTGGCGATCTTCTCGGCGAGTTGTTGCATTTGCTGACGAAAACTACTCATGTCACCTGCCTTCATTGCCATTCTGAAACCGTGAAAAACTCGCTGTAGCGAGAAGCACACACACCGATGCCAAGGCCGGTCGACGATAGCTATTGCACGATGATCGTCGAACCGGCTTTGGCTTCTCCAGTGTGATTCACACTATGCTGGTGCTGCAGCTGTTGCTGTCAAACCAATTGCTTCAGCATACTTCAAATATGTTTCAACCGAAGCGATGACTACGCGTGCTTCGATCGAGAGCAATTCGATACCGACCAAGGACACTTTGGCCCAAACGTCGATGACAACACCCTTATCGAGGATGCGGTCAACCACTTCAGCCAAGCTGGATGAATCGGTTGTCTTTTGTACTGATGCCATTTTGGAATCTCCCTAGTTTTAATTGGAAACACAACGAACGTTGATCACTACAACATTACGCGCCAAGCGACATAACAACTAAAGCACCAGCCGCGCGGCGGGTGTTCTGAGTTGCAAAACAGTTGTAATGTGCGCAGTCGCTACCGACCACCGGAAGCGAACAAAGTACGCAGTCTATCCACAACCAATCTTGCCTCTTGGTTTGTGAGGTGCATCAGATGCCCAAGTAATTGCACAACTTTGCACTACTTGTGCACCCATGCATGTCAGCGGGCGCAAACAGCTTAGGCCGCAAAGGAATAGGGTGCCCAAGGTCCCGAAACCAATGTTGGCAATCGTTCTTCAAACGCAATTGCGTTCAGCCGCTCCATGACTTGTATTAGCGAAATTCGAGAAACCAACAATTCGATACCCGCAATCCATCTGGGCGCCTGCAATTCCTGCGCAGGATCTTTCTGGCGTTCTGCAAAGGTTGGTAACGTGCGAATGGATGCTTGGGACTCACTGCAGAGAGCTCCCAACTGCCGCTTGGTTTCTTCCGCCAACTGTTCGACTTGTTGCTTCAGTCTTGATTCGAACTGGGCCAGTTGATGTTTGACTCTCAAGTAATCGCGACCGCTTGCCGCTCCGGGGACAACCCTGCGTGATGCGGGATTTCCCTCAATTGCCCAGCGAGCGTTGACTTCTGTACATGCT
This sequence comes from Ottelia alismoides, assembly GCA_037367405.1. NCBI lineage: Eukaryota > Viridiplantae > Streptophyta > Magnoliopsida > Alismatales > Hydrocharitaceae > Ottelia > Ottelia alismoides. The sequence continues at coordinate 199,231 of JAZKJV010004808.1, read as the reverse complement.
TGAATGCGTTTCAGTTGATGCAAATACAATTCAGTTCTGCCAGCAATATGCCGCTCTAAATCACCCAAGGTGATTTTGATTCCAAATCGAAAAGGCAAGATGTCAGCTGCTTGATGCAGGCTTCTTATGGCACGGTCGAACATCGCAATCGATCGTGCTTCACCGTTAGCATCCAGTGCGGATTCTGGACAGCTAGCCACAACAGCAGTAACTCCATGCATGGGAATCGATTGCAAAGTTACCTGCGCGCGTTCAGATATTTCACAAATCGCAAGCTGCGGAACATTATGAGCGATTGCAAACAGCAAGTAAGGCCTGTCTTGGCTGATCATCTTAATTGTCAAAGTGTTTCAAGCTGCCTTCGCAAGTTCGGGCAAGACCAATGCTGGGCAAAAACTGTATGCGGGCCATGGGCCTGTCAATTCCATGCGTACGCCCGTCAACGCGACTTGGTGATCACGCCATCTCTCCAGCGATTCAACCAATTGTGCAGCTTGTTGATCGTTAATAAGCAGTGCAAGATTTCCGACGAGCGACTCATCGGCGCGGTCGTTGTTCATTTGGCGTATAGGGCGTGGGACCACCGCTGTGAATTGCCTTTCCAAAGCACTTTTGAATCCGGTGAATACCTCATTAAACCATCGGTCAATTGAGGCAGTTTGAACACGTTGCATTTGCCGTAGCTTCAAATAGTTTGCACCACCCTGAGGCTTGCCCATTTGAGTGATGCCGTCCCGTCGCGCGACAAGTTCGGCGGCGATCGCAGAGTTTCCAATCAGCTTGATGCCCCATTCGCGCCGACCAACGACAAATGCGAAGTAGTTTTCTAACGTTTCCGAGTTTGCGACAGTGAACGTTTTCAAGGAATCGATGGATGAAAAGATCGCACCAAAACGCGACGGATAAAATGGCATACGTTCGCTCAAGTTTGAAACGATGGATTCGTGTGCCAAGATTAATGGCGTTAACCAATTGATGTCCGCCAAATTGCGCTCCGCTTCGGGACCTTCAAACTCAGACCTGTCTATGAGTTTGAACCAGGCTGTGATCGGCCCGATATTCCTGCGTTCCACGCCAATCGCTTTCAATAAACTCAATTCGTGCGGTTCAGCCTTCCATGCTGTTTGATCTTCGTCTCCATATCCGCGCAAGTCTTCGTGACTTTTGAGCTCTGGCGACAAGCCAAGTAGATAAAGCGCCGTGTTAGAATCAGAGTGATTAAGCATTGGAGTTCCTCTTTTGATTCAGTTTCATTTCATTCAAGCTTGACTGAATATCTGACTTGAGAATCATGATGCTCTCGGAATGACCTTCGTCACGCTGCATTCGCTCGACCGTTCGGCGAATGCTGGCACGAGCTGCGTCGCTAAGAATGGATGCAATGTCTGCACCTGAAAAACCTTCGGTTGCGTCGGCCAACTCTTCCAGATCGATCGATTGCTCGACTGGCCGATGTTTGAGATGTACCGTCAGTATTGCCAAGCGACTGGATCGATCCGGCAATCCAATTTCAATCGTTCGCTCAAAACGTCCGAATCGACGCAGAGCGGGGTCGACCATGTCGGGGCGATTGGTCGCGGCCAACACAAAGACCCCATTCAGTTCTTCGATGCCATCCATTTCGGCCAAGAATTGACTCAGAACCCGACCAGAAACTCCCGAATCCTGCGAGGAGGAATTGCGAGTGGAACAGAGGCCATCAATTTCGTCAAAGAACATCAGGCAAGGAGCCGCTTGTCGAGCTTTGCTAAAAATCTCGCGAATCCCGCGCTCCGACTCGCCAACAAACTTGGAAAGTAATTCAGGGCCCTTGATCGAAATGAAATTTACTTGACTTTCCGTAGCGGCCGCTTTGGCCAACATTGTTTTGCCAACGCCAGGCGGGCCAGCGAGTAAGATGCCTCGAGCGGGGCGAACCTTGGCTTGTGCGAATAAGGCTTCGTATTTGAGCGGCCACGTGATGGCTTCGCGGATCTGCTGTTTGATGTCCAACAATCCACCCACGTCGTCCCAGCGAACATTCGGAACTTCCACGAAGACTTCGCGAATCGCTGATGGCTCAACGGATTGAAACGCCTGCAGAAACTCAGACATCTTGACCCGTAACGCAGCCAGTTGACCGTATGGAATCCGTTTCTGCGCAAAGTCGATACGATCAAGCAGTTTGCGCAAACACACCATCGCCGCTTCTCGACAAAGTGCTTCGAGATCCGCTCCCACGAAACCGTGTGTGATAGCTGACAAATGAGCAAGATCCACATCCTCTTCCAGTGGCATGCCCCGAGTATGAATCTCAAGTATGTTCAATCGCTCGGAGCGATCTGGAATGGTGATTTCGATTTCGCGATCAAAACGACCAGGCCTACGGAGTGCTGGATCGATCGAGTTCGGTAGATTCGTCGCAGCGATCACGACAACGTTTTCGCGTTGCTTAAGACCATCCATCAATGTCAGTAACTGGGCAACTACCCGGCGTTCAACGTCACCAGCAGCGTTCTCGCGTTTGGGTGCAATCGAATCGATTTCATCGAGGAATATGATGCTGGGCGATTGCTTGCTAGCTTGTTCGAAAATCTTGCGAAGATGCGCTTCACTTTCGCCATAGTGCTTGTGAATGATCTCGGGACCGCTGATGACAAAGAACTTGGCATCTGTTTCGTGGGCGATGGCTCTTGCGATTAGCGTCTTTCCGCATCCTGGTGGACCATAAAGCAATACGCCGCGCGGAGCTTTCACACCAAGCCGTTCGAAGATCTCAGGATATTTCAGTGGCAATTCGATCATCTCACGGATGCGTTGCAACTGTGCTTTGGCACCGCCGACATCTTCATACGAGGGAGCTCGATTGACCGACTCCGTTGCCGTTTGCTCAATGATCAATTTGGTATTGGGCGAGATAATGACTGGGCCGTCGGGCTCGACCGCTTGGACATCAAAGTCGATCGATTCGTTGCCAAAGAGTATTGCTCGGATGCAACTGCCACGCATCGTTGGTAAACCATCGATTAGCGTGGCGATGTAATCCAAATCGCGTTCGATTGGTCGTAACTTGCGAGGACGTAGCGTGACGCGAATCGCATCGTTGGCTTCAACCTTTTCGATTTCAACCGAATCATCGATACCACAGCCAGCGGACTCGCGGATCACTCCATCCAATTGAATACGCGATTGCCCCCGCGCATCTTTGTGAGCCGGCATGGCTTTACCGACGGTCGTTTTTTGTCCAACAATTTGGACGATGTCACCAGATCGAATGCCGAGTGCGAGCATATCGGCTGGATCGAGACGCGCTAGACCTCGGCCAACATCGCGACCCGATGCTTCCAGAACTCGGAGGCGAAGCTTTGTCGTTGGATTGGCTACGGCCATAAGTGGATAATCCTTCAATGCTGACCTGATAACCGAACATTCCATGTCCGGCTTGAATTCAATCTGTCTTTCAGACGTCGCGCGCTTGGACTATTTCGTTAAACGAATTTCGATCACACCGTTGTTGGCAGTAATGGAAACTTGCTCTGGTCCAAAGACTGCCGGTAGTTCCATGTCGCGCTGGAACTCAGCAGTCTTGCTTTTGCCGCAGATCGTCAGCCTAGTTTCGTTGAAGGCTAGCGAGACATCTTCACTGGATACTCCAGGCATTTCGGCGATCACCAAGACGTGATCCGCTTCGTCAAAAACTTCAACGTGAGGTTCTCGCTTCTGAGGCGTTGCGACTGGCTTAGGAGCAGGCTTCGCACTGGTTGATTTCGAAATCGGTTCAATCGTTTGTTCGCCATCTTTACCCGGCCCGAACTTGACGGAGAATCCATAAGACGTCATCACCTTCTTGCCACAATCTGTCTCACTTTGGGCTCTCTGAAGGCTTTCGCCTTTCTCGGCCAGTTCACTGAACTTGCCAAGTATGTTGGTCATGCCGCTCAGTAAACCATCGATACCGAGCATGGACGATAGGTCTGCGGCGGTCTTTTTGTTTTGTGCGTCGTCGGTATCGCTCATTATTCTGCGCTCCATGGGTTACTGACTGAGTAGGCAACTGGAAAGAGTTGCAGTTAAGCCTAGCTTTGATTCTTTGCAGCCCACCAAAGCAATCGGAATTGGCGGTGGAAATGCATTTGAGTTTTAGGACCAACTCATGACAATCAACGAATCATCCTCGATTACATTGCAATAACCGCTGTTTAGCGTAGAGCAGGAATTGGGGAATTCTTTAGCTGCCGCTCCATGTGCAAAATCGTGCAATTCTCCGTAGGCCGATTTCTCCGAAATCGGCGAACGAAATAGCCCTTCTCAACTCGCGACTCTCCCAGAGAGGTCGTGCGGTTTTTAAGTTGCTTTACGCTAAGGATTTCTGCCAAACCCTCCCGTTTCGGCCGTTTCGGGAGGGTCGGACGTGTCAGCGGCCGGTGAGGGCTTGCTTAGTGGATCCGCAACGAACCCTCTCCGCTCGTGTACCTCGCGACTCTCCCAGAGGGAGAGTTGGGTAAACCGTTAGTCCGTAACAACTCAGAAAACCACACGACCTCCAAACGGGAGAGTTGGGAAAGCCGCAGTTGCCGTGGCAGAATTTTTCTAGCCCTTTCCCCGCCCGAGCGCTTGACATGCGTGAAAGCTTCTTGATAATGAGACAAAGTATCAACAGTTTGTCGAGTTAAACAAGCTTTGCTTGTTTCAATTTGTGATTTGGTACCAACATTACGGTTGACTTAGACTAATTAACCTGAGTGGGCTACATAATGAACGGAAATGCGAGACTGGTTGGAGGTGGGGTACGAGCTGGGTTCACGTTAGTAGAACTTTTGGTGGTCATCGCAATCATCGGGATCCTAGTGGGATTATTGTTGCCCGCAGTGCAAGCGGCTCGTGAAGCGGCTCGTCGCATGAGCTGTTCGAACAATCTCAAGCAGATTGGCTTGGCAATGCACAACTATGAAAGTGCCCATCGAGTGCTGCCACCATCCACAATCTCATTGGGTGGTTCAGCAGGACAACCGTGGAGCGCGCATGCGTTCATCATTCCGTTCCTGGAAGGCTCGAACATTTCGGCCCGCATCAACTACAGTTTGGGCTACCACGACGGTACTAACAAATCGATGTTTCCGCCCAGCGGGGTCGCCACGGTTCGAGTTCCTGTCTATCTATGCCCTAGTGATCCCAACGACAAAATGCGCGTGGATGCAGGAGTGAACGTGCATTATCCTCTGAACTATGGTTTATCCGTCGGCCAGTACTTGATCTACAATCCAGCCAGTCGGCAGGATGGCGGCGCCGCGTTTGCACCTAATCGTAAAAACAGTCTCTCTGGTTTTGTCGACGGCCTTAGCAATACAGTAGGCATGTCGGAGGTCAAAGCTTTCAATCCTCGTTTTCATGATTTTGTTGGGATGCCCACTGTTCCTCCAGCACATCCCGACCTTGTATCAGCCAGCTATACCGGCGGCAGTTGGTCGGCCAATCTAGGTCATACGGAGTGGGTTTGTGGTCGCGCTATCCATACAGGTTTTACCAGTACGTTCGCACCCAATACCAAAGTGCCTCACGTTCAAGATGGAGTCGCCTATGACATCGATGTGATGAGTTCTCGGGAGGGACGCAACCAGATTGATGTGACACGCGGAATCGTAACCTCGCGGAGCTATCACGTCGGCCTGGTTAACTCCCTGTTGATGGACGGGTCGGTCCGCAGTTTTACCAACAGCATCGATCTTGCCGCTTGGCAAGTCCTCAATACTCGGGCAGGCGGCGAGATTAACGGAGACTTCTAGGCTGGTTGTTCAAACCGTCCGAGCGTGTGCAGCGGTCTGGGAGGGCTGGCTTAGTCGATCCGCAACGAACCCTCTCCGCTCGTGTACCTCGCGACTCTCCCAGATGGAGAGTTGGGTAAAGCGTTAGCACGTAACAACTTGAAAACCACACGACCTCCAAAAGGGAGAGTTGGGAAATACGTAACAACTTATTGAACCGCAGGATCTTGCGGTGACAGATCACAAGCGAAAGTTTGGCTTACTCACTCGATTGCACGGAACCACTTCGAGATGATGTGATCCACCGCATGACTTCGTTTCGGTCAGGCACTGGAGCCGAACGCAAAAATCGCTCGGCTTCTTTCGTTGCACAGAATTGAACGATTTTTTGGTGGAGCGATGCTGGGTTGGCTGCTTCCAGTTCGTCCGCGTTGTGAATATCGACAGCGACCAGCAGCTGCGCTTTGTACCCACATAGCGCGGGTACGTCACAAACCAACTCCGCTTGAGCTTGCCAACGTTCAAGCAAATCCGGCTTGATCCAGCTGGTATTTAACTCCTTTGCCATCCACTCTGGATCGGCGTCCAGGAATTGCTTGATCGTGTTGATACCAATTTCACGGAACCTGACCGCTGTTTTAGGACCGATGGACGGAGCGTCGACAATCGGTGAGTCTTCAGTGACTCGATCATTGTCTTCTAATTCGCGTGGGGGCGGGGCAGACTTCTTAGTCGTCTGTTGAGTTTGCGTCGTTACCGACGCAACCGTCACTGGCTTAGTCCTTTCGGGCTCGGCAGGTTCAGCCTGAGTTTGCTTGATTTCAGCAAGATTTGTTATGGGGGCTTCTACAGCAACCGGTATATCGTTCAACTCGCTCTGCATCGACTTGGCAGATTTGTTGGCACCACTGGGGAACTTTACTATGGGTTCTGGACGACGCGGTTCAACGAGGACACGTACTGGTTCTTCAGTTGGCTTGAGGGTGATTCTTCGTCGACGTTCTTCCGGCCTCTTTTTGAGTCGGTTCGAAGCAGAAGACAGTGGCTGTGGTTCGACAGGGGCAAGAGCTATAGTGGGTTCTGCCGCCTTTCGATCCTTCTCGCGTTCTTTGCGAACCACTTTTGATTCCAGTGGCATACCCTCTTCCAGTTTACCGGTGCGCGTGTATTCATCGAAGATTCGTTGAACGGCGCTGCGTTCGGCGGAGTCCGTGAATTTCTTTACTACAAAGGCCCGAGGGACATCCAGGGTGGCGATCAAGGTTGCCATAGTTAGCGAACTATCGGGCAAATCTACGCTGGTCATGGTGGCCATACGTGTCAGCACAGCAGCCCAGCCGTTTAATGCCAAATCAAACAGCCCACTCAACGTTCGACGGGCTTCGATACCTAATCCTTGTCGCGGATCCACGGTACCACGCGTTAAGTTGTAAATCTCAATTAAGCGATGGTAGTGCTGATGAGCGATCGTAGCAGCATCGACGACCGCTTGTTCAATCCAATTCTCTTCAGTTCCAATGGACAGCTGGATAGGCGCTTTGGCGAATTGGCACAGGGCATAAATGTCCTCGTACGATTTGCAGATGCTCCATTCCATGGGTCGGTGCACAACCGTTTCACGATCCGATTGCCCAGTGTGTAGTGGCATGATCGGATCGGTGAAATAGTGACTGAGGACCCCGCAAGAATAAGCCGCTTCACGCCATTGTCCAGCATTCAAGTGCTCGAGCGATTTCTCTAACCATTGTCGACATGCTTTGGGGGCTCCACCCCAGCAATGATCGCTGATGTGGAGAACATGGTTTTGAAAGTCTTTGAATCGATCGTCTGGGTCTTTGGAGCCGAGGAGATAATCGGAATAGTGTTTCAGCAAAAGATCGCGCAGGCGGCCAGTCCGGCTCAGGCTCATCGGATCTACGATGCGTTCGAGTGCATCGATTGCAAAGAAGTGGTGTGTACTTCTGCATCGTGCGGCACGTAAGATTGGAATCAACATTTGAGTCTGCATAACTGGAGGAAGCCGCGAACCGAGCTCCCCGGGCTCCCCCTCCCCTCAAACATCTTGTTTTAATTCGCTGGTGATTAAAGCCATCTATAGACTCAGACAATCAAAACAAAATGTTTGAGGAGTGGGGATGGGGGGTGAGGAGCACGCGTTTGACTTGGGGGCGACAGTTCGAGGTTTACGTTCAACGGCCGAAAAAAATCCCGACCCCGTCACTCCCAGTGCCTGTGGATTTCTCTTTGCCTGGCGTCTTTGTTTTGCGTCTAACTGATTGACTTTCGATCGCGATCACCCTATAGTGGGCTGTTTTTTAATTCGCACATGAGGGGTTCTGTGTGGCCGTGCATCAACGAGCAATTCAATCGGACTGTCCACTTTGCGATGAATCTTCTTTTGATTTTCGCTTTGAAAAGAAAGGAAGATTCTTCTGGCGGTGCCGTAATTGTGGCATGGAAAAGCAAGATCCGCTACCAACGTTGCAAGAATTGCAAAGCTATTACGACGAGTCATTTTCACAAGGAATGTACAAGACTTTTTCAAACGCTTCCGTCATGAAAAAGATGACAGCCAAGAGCCGGATCGGGGAGCTTGAAAAGCATATCGACCTAAAAGGGAAATGGCTGGACGTTGGCTGCGCGAACGGGGTTTTTGTTGAGGAATTGGCTGCATATGGTGTCGAAGCGGAAGGCGTTGAACTGAGCGAAAACGCGGTCGCTGAAGCACGGGACCGCGGGCTAACAGTAAGTGTGGGAACATTGGAAGATATCGGCGATGCAACCTACGATTGTATTACGGCATTTGACGTGCTTGAGCACGTGCTTGACCCGTTGCAATTCTTGCGGTCGCTACACCAGCGGTTGAAGCCGGGTGGGAAGTTTGTCATCACAGTCCCTAATCGCGTATCTTGGTCGGCTCGCTTGATGGGGGCAAGCTGGTATTTTTATATCCCTGAAGAGCATATGTTCTATTTTGCCCCCAGCGACCTTACGAAGCTTTGCGAGAAAGTTGGGCTCCGAGTCGTATCGGCCGGCACGACCTTCAAGCCACTCTCGTTCAACTATTCTTTGACTCAGTTCCAAGAATACAACCCTCTCATTTTCCAAGTCCTGCGAGTATTGGGCTTCTTTTTACCTAAGGCATTGAAGGAGCATAATTTCAGGCTACCGATCGGTGAGATGATGTTGACCGGAGAGCGTTCGTCAATAGTTGAGCAATCAAAGAATCCCACTCGCCGGCTGTCGTCTATAGGTTCGAGGCACTAGGCTTCTGAAATTCTACCCAGGTGGAAAGATCTGGGCCACTTCCTTCGACTTAGTACATCGCCAGATGGTGGAACATCTGAGGTTGCTGCAATCCACCGTCTGGCGACGGTGGCTATCGCGTTAAAAAATTAACGCAAAGGTATTGCTTTCTGGATCGCTTTGCGCTACATTATTAGCGCACAGGCTCAAGTTAATTAGCGAGACCATCGATAGGGCGAATCAAATGGGCAACCTCTATTTAACTACGTTCGCAATTACTCTTTCAACTTGGTCATAATTCGTGAATGGCTCTTCTCCAATGTCTTTCAGTACGATCTGTCCCTTTGCGTCGTACACAAACGTTCCGTGAAGTGGCTCTGTTCCGAATGCGCTCATTTCTCGGAACACTGCTTGACTCGGATCCGAAAGGACCGTGAAAGGGAGAGCTCGAAATCAGCTAAATTCGATTCCGGTGTAACGACAACCACCGGAAACTTTGAAGTTTCGATTTTCTTTCTAAACGCAGCAAGCTGAGTCATGCAGTGGATACATGTTGATCCCTTTATTAAGACTAACATGTGCGGTTTACCCGCAACTCCTCTAAGTTTCGTTGGCTGCCCGCTGCATCGACTAGTTTTGGGGGAATAGATTGGTCGGCTTTTGAATTGCCTACCGAAACAATGCTTTGAATTGGCGAACCGAGAAAAACCCATTTTGCAACTGAGGGAACACCATCTTGGTCAAGAATAAACAGCATGTAATGTCCCGAAGGTGCTATCGAATTAGGAGGCATTCCACCGGGCGCTTGAGCTTCAATAGTATTAGGCCCCGTGGTCCTAAATGTTAGCGGAATAAACTCTTTGACTACTGTCTGTCTGGTGGGTTACTGCCATTGGCTTCGCAAGGACAATTCTTGAAATACGACTTGGGTCTGGCGTTTCTATATTGATTACTTGACCATGCCGCACAGACTTTGAAGCGGTGCTGATCACAGGACGTGGGCCCTTAAAAAGGTATGGTGGGCTGAAGACTTCGATTGTGTTTTGGACACTCACAGAACATCCGCCATCTTGAGCACCACCAGCAGCCATCACCTCGCCTGATGGCAGAAGTATCGCCATTGAATGGTAGTGCCGAGGCCGAATCATTTCGTCCATTTCAAGAATGCGGTCTAAGCGCGGATCGTACAGCTCGCATCGGCCACCATTAGGAGGTGGGTTCGAACCTGTCTCTTTGCCGCCACATATAAATACGGTCCGTCCGGAAGAACGACAGCGTTTGGATGGACCCTAGGCTCAAGCAGAGGGAAACGGTCTCCCCACCGAGGTGAAAAAGACGTCAAGTCCATTGTTTGTGCAGTTGAACTAGTCCCAAGGTCTCCACCACCGATTACCATTGCCTGGACGAATGGAGAACTCTGATTGAAGAGAAGCACTGACATTCCCTTAACCCTGTGGTTGTTCTCCAACGTCCGCCAGGATCCTGTGTTCGAATTGGAAAACGTAAATATCCCAGTCGGATCAGCGATCGCACCGCTTGGAGATTGATCACAACGCTCGAATCCTGTAGGAGCATGAAAGATCTCTCCACCTGGAAGTAAATGCAGTCCGGGATATGTTGGCCGGAATGAGAGATCACCAGCAGGGCCGGTTGCGGTAACAAGTTCAAACTTGTCAGTAGCTTCCGAATATATCTCCATTCTTGGAGCTGGATCATCTCCAACTTCCTGCCAACCTGATGCAACCAAGATTCGACTAGGTTCTTGCCCAAGGGTAACCAACGTGGGATACCAGCGTTTAAAGGCCATGTCATTCGATGTTCGACTCCACTTAACTGTTTGTGGATCGAACTTCCAGCCTTCTATGGAAGATGGTTGGCCGGGGCCGCCCCCACCGCCGCCAACTGCAAGGAGTCGTCCATCTCGGAGAAATGAATGTCCACTACAGAAGAGGTTCGCGGTGAGTCCTGTTGTACTACCAGGAATGATCTGAATCGAACTCGCAGCAGGCGCAGTGGGATCCCACAACACCGTGTTTAAATTGTTTGGTATCAGTATCACCTTGCCATTATGCAGCAGGGCTGCGTTCATCACTGGTTCTTCGATCCCGTTTACGGACACCGTAGCGACTTCGCGCCATTGACCAAACACACTCGGTCCTAGAGAGTTGACAAATCGCTCAAAAGTGCCATCGCCGCTTTCATCGGGCCGTAGCTCTTCAGACACTCGCGTGCGTCCTTCCATCCTTCAGCGGGCCGTGCGAGTATCATCTTCTCCGCGACAGCTAATGAAAGTCCTGTGATATTCATGTTCTTGCTTTCGGGTGTCGGATGCTTTCTGGGTGCGTGTTCGTTGGGAATTCGAGTTTCTGCGGTGACTTCAGCAGATCGAATGGGGCATATGCTTGATTGGCAAAGCGAAGCATTCGTCGTGCTACACTTGGCGACAGCGCTGGGCGAATTCACTGCAGGAGCTTTTTCAACTTGGCCCTTCATGCCACCAAAGTGCACGGTGCACAGGAACGGCACAGCCGTCGTAATGTCCTCAAAGGACCTCGAATGTTGCGATTGTTGTGGGGCCTCCGGGTGCAGCGGGAACTACCGTGCCATACAACTTCAAGTCGTCAGTCTGCTTCAGTACTGCGTTGGGCTTCATTGTCCCGGGCGGATCATTTTTCAGCAGAACCAAACTCTCATCTGGTGAACGCTACGCCGTGCGTGATTCTCGGATCGGCTTGACGGAAGACAACGATCTGCCCCTTCTTGGCAGTTACCTTCAAGTTCTTTGACTGCACTCCTCCCGAATTCCAGAACACACCCGGACCGGCATCAACTGTGATTTCCGTTGGCGCTGGCGAATTCACTGCAGGAGCTTTTTCAACTTGGCCCTTCATGCCACCAAAGTGCACGGTGCACAGGAACGGCACAGCCGTCGTAATGTCCTCAAGGACCTCGAATGTTGCGATTGTTGTGGGGCCTCCGGGTGCAGCGGGAACTACCGTGCCATACAACTTCAAGTCGTCAGTCTGCTTCAGTACTGCGTTGGGCTTCATTGTCCCGGGCGGATCATTCTTCAGCAGAACCAAACTCTCATCTGTGAACGCTACGCCGTGCGTGATTCTCGGATCGGCTTGACGGAAGACAACGATCTGCCCCTTCTTGGCAGTTACCTTCAAGTTCTTTGACTGCACTCCTCCCGAATTCCAGAACACACCCGGACCGGCATCAACTGTGATTTCCGTTGGCGCTGCCGAATTCACTGCAGGAGCTTTTTCAACTTGGCCCTTCATGCCACCAAAGTGCACGGTGCAAAGGAACGGCACAGCCGTCGTAATGTCCTCAAGGACCTCGAATGTTGCGATTGTTGTGGGGCCTCCGGGTGCAGCGGGAACTACCGTGCCATACAACTTCAAGTCGTCAGTTTGCTTCAGTACTGCGTTGGGCTTCATTGTCCCGGGCGGATCATTCTTCAGCAGGACCAAACTCTCATCTGTGAACGCTACGCCGTGCGTGATTCTCGGATCGGCTTGACGGAAGACAACGATCTGCCCCTTCTTGGCAGTTACCTTCAAGTTCTTTGACTGCACTCCTCCCGAATTCCAGAACACACCCGGACCGGCATCAACTGTGATTTCCGTCGGCGCCGCCGAATTCACTGCGGGAGCTTTTTCAACTTGGCCCTTCATGCCACCAAAGTGCACGGTGCACAGGAACGGCACAGCCGTCGTAATGTCCTCAAGGACCTCGAATGTTGCGATTGTTGTGGGGCCTCCGGGTGCAGCGGGAACTACCGTGCCATACAACTTCAAGTCGTCAGTCTGCTTCAGTACTGCGTTGGGCTTCATTGTCCCGGGCGGATCATTCTTCAGCAGGACCAAACTCTCATCTGTGAACGCTACGCCGTGCGTGATTCTCTGATCGGCTTGACGGAAGACAACGATCTGCCCCTTCTTGGCAGTTACCTTCAAGTTCTTTGACTGCACTCCTCCCGAATTCCAGAACACACCCGGACCGGCATCAACTGTGATTTCCGTCGGCGCTGCCGAGCCAAGGCGCGCAAGAGTGTCTAAAATTTCTGAGGGTGTCGCATCCGCAGATAGTCGTGTTGCCATGTCAACCGAATCGCTGTAGGCAAATATCATTCCGGTGTGTTTTTGCCCTAAGAGCACCTCACCTGCCATCGCATCGCCTCGCTCTGTGCATTCGAACTTGATCTTGGTGGGTGCAACTGGGGTTGACCTGACTTTCAATCTAAGTAGCACCTGCCCTGGCGTTTTTGTCGACTTATAGTTTTTCCCACTAGCAGCATCAAAACTCTCTTGTCCATCGACCTGCTCTGACTCGACAAATTGCTTAATGCTGTCCCAATTTGTGATACTCAAACCACGTGCACCGTCGACATCGCTGCCGACTTTCCACACTATACTGTCACCCTCAATCACTCGTAACGACTCTGGAGACCAGCCGTTCGATCGAGCTTCGATTACCTTACCAGCCGAAGTAACTTCCGGCGAAACTGGATTGAGACGCCTAATGAGTTCAACAGAGACATCGGACATCCCAAGTTTCTCACGAAGAAGGCTGATGTCAGCTAAATTCCCTCGAAGGAAACTCCATCCTTGCTTTGCTCCAATACTTTCAGAGTACTTCTTCAGAACCTCCGATGTGTCATGCTCTGGATCAAGTGTAATGGAAACAATGAACACTTCGCTTCCTAATCGTGAACCGAGCCTTCGTTGCAGCATTGCAAGCTTGCCCATCAAAGGAGCGCAGACGCCTTCATCACAGCGAGTGTAGAAGAAATTGACAAGGACGACTTTGCCCTTGATGTACTCCTTGTAAAAGTCGATTGTGTCATTTTGGCTCAACGAACTCAGAGGAGTTATTGCATCCTGCAATCCTACCTTTGGAAACCGAGCTTCTCTGGAAATTTGGCCGACCACTGGCGCTGGGTTTAAGCAAAACAACAGATAACAAAGCACCGTAAATGAGACGATTTGTGAAAGGAATCGCATCGTATTCTCGCTGTTTCTTGAAGAGGGGTTCGAGTGGTTCCGACCGTTGGACTCGGGAAATATTGCTACCAGTCACCTACAACGTCGAAGCGAAGCATCATCTCATGGTCTTCGTGAAGGACGTTGTGACAATGGATTGGATACTTTCCGAGGAAGTCCCGAAATCTTATGAAAATCTGTACTGTTTCGAGCGGGTCAAGACGAAGCACATCTTTCTTGCATTTCTCGTACTCCTTGGGGAGGGCTCCAGAGCCTAATACAACTGCTCCACAATCACCTGAGTCTGCCTGAATCTTCCTCCAGAGTATCCGAAATTCTTCCATATGAATGTGGACGGGATGAGCCCATGCACCGCTGTTGCGAATAGTCCAGACTTCACCATCAGGACCATCTTCACCTTGTACCAAGCTGTTTCTAGGAACTTCAAGCCTTCCTGGTCGCAGCTTTGCCGAACCCGCTGGGGAGACGTGAAAGGGATGACCGTTAATCACCCATTCCTGGCCACTCGGTCCATCCATCGAAAATTCGAAATAGCGATGATTGGGAAGCAGCATAAGATCTGCCGGGCTCTTTCTTTGTTTCGTGTTCGGATCAGTTAGGTAGCTTGGCAGTTCTGGGCTTTTGCGCAATTCGCCAGGAATGACACTTGGATCGTCCACGATGTCGCCTTTGACCTCGAACATCAAAATGTAATCCCCCGGATCATCATTTCCGATTACATTCACGGTTTGGTAGCCCAAGAACGTTCCGAAAGGCGCAGGTCTCGCCTTTGGACCTTCGCCACTGTCGTTCATGATCAAGCGATTAACTAGATACAACTTGTCGCCAGCTGTATGCCCAGAAAAATCAATGACAATGTCAGCCCGCTCAGAGACAGACAAAAGAAGACCATCAGCTGGAGGAATTTGATATGGCGTTTCCAGCAAGCTTTCGTCATTGCCAATTTGAACGAAGCCTTGGTCATCAGGTGGAGAATCGAAGTTCGCTCGCTTAGTGAGAAAGAACTGGTAGAACCGAGACGGTCCGGCGTTCACTAAACGAAATCGGTACTTTCTTCGCTTGACGCTTAGCTTTGGCTTAAGCTGGCCGTTAACCGCAAACACGTCCCCCAAGAAGCCATTCGAAACTGGGGCAACGGGGTGCCCGAGCGGCCGTGTATCCGGTAAGTGAAGCTCAGCAACTGTCTCGCCCGTCCCGTTATCGACGAGCCGAAACTGCTTATCCTGAATGATAAGAGGGATATCAAATTCGCCACTTGGAAGTTTCAGTGCGGGAGCAGGATCGTTTTCGTTTCCTGTATCAATCTCATCGAAAACAAGATGAACTCCTACCAGACCCTTGTAAGTATTTGGCGAGGTCTTGTGAATGGAATGGTCATGATACCAGAGCGTTGAAAGCGATTCCGCTAAGTCACCCTTGCTGACATTCGGGGCGGCCTCTCCATCGCTTCGTTCGGGATTAAGGCCCGCGCGAAACATAGCATAATGGTGATCGCGAAATCGCAAGTTCTTGATGGAACTGGGATACTCCGGGATGTGTAGTCGCTCGTTCGGGCTGAAAATTGGCGGGTAGACGTCAGCCGGATTACCGTCACTTTCCGAAGCCGTGTGGCCGTTATGCAGATGCGTCGAAATACGTGGATCGCCGAAACGGCCAGGAATCAATTTTCCAGGTCGACGATTTCCATCTTCGTCAAAGTACAACTCATAAATTTCATTGATAATCCGAACTAAGAGAGGTTTATCATGGTAACTTTTAAAGGTTGGGCCAGGATATTTCCCATCGTAGCCCCAAATCACGCTTCCAGCTGCGTATGGAGGTTTGCTGTGAAAAGCGTGCCTAGCTTCGCTTACCTTAAGGACGTAGAAAACCTGTGGAGGAAACTGCACGTTATTAGCTGAATTTCGCTGATGAAGAGCGACAATTCGTTCTAACGAATTGCGGTATGTCGTGAGTGCGTCTACACCTGAGATTTGAGGGTAAACCGTACCATTTGGCTTGGTACCGCCGTTCTCGGTGAGTTCCAGGTCTGCTTCACCTGATAAAGGGCTTTTGAAATGGATAGGTCGCAACTCGTCTGTGAATGGATCGACGATCGCAGGGCTGAGTTCATCAAACAACCCACCAGTCGGCCGCGGAACTAGAGCCGCAGAGGCAGCCCTATGTGCAACCAGAACCGCCCCCCCAACTACCAGACTCACCTTCAACATCTCGCGCCGGTTTAGGCTCGGAAGGCCGCGCGTTGAGTCGTCCATAATAGTGCCTGTCGTGTTTTGTTATCACGAATCGAAATTCAATCACAATTTTTACGGATTCAGAGGGATTACTGCTCGCCGGTTGCAGTCATCGCCGGGGCGCAAATCTTGTCGACTTAACGGAAACTCCATTTCGTTGGTGAGCATCTTCAACGTCGTTTGCCAAATCTTCGATCGTTGCCCAGATTGCCCCTAGTTCGACAAGACCTTGCTTTGTACAAAAAGAACGAGCATACCCGCAGAACTCTATGAATATTACAAGGCTGTCGGCATCAATGATTGGCGTTGGCACTCCATCATGACCTCGGTGGGTTGGATTTAGCCCAAACTTTAGCCACTCCCTCAATTCAACATGGTCAATTGAATCCCCTGATACTGGGAACTGATTTACCAGCCGATCCATCACCCTGCTGACACAGGCATCAAATCGCCGTATCAAGTCGGCGTCAGGTTGCTGGCCCGCTGCGACTGCAGAACCTACTTGTCGGCCAAGCGATATGACAAGATGAGGGTCGTCGAGCTGCTCACCAGGGAACTTCTCGTATTTCTCCCAGTACCACATGCGATCCCAAAACATCTGAGCATTGCGATCACCCATGATCAACCTTCCTAAGAAATGTCGGAATTAGTTTTAGGGATTATTTACAATCCTAACCTAAGGGCGCAGTTAACCTAAGGGCTGGCAATTCTGATGTCAATGATCAAAACAATTATTTTTGCATTAAAAGTAGGTTCTTAATAAATATCGAGTTTTCCGGTATTCCAGATGCTTTTGACCAAACCCGATCCATCAGACGAAATAGGGTCATGCAAGCATAAAGAGGATCGATCTTGAATTAGGGATTCGCGTCAACGGCCAGCAGCTTTTCTGCTTGGGGAAGCAGCACATGCATCGCCAGCCAATCGCTCATGTAGGGTGAACTTGCAAATCCATAGGTTCCGCTGCCAGTGGTTTTCTCCAACTCGTCGAGAGCCGGCTTTGCCTTCGCCAGCCAATCCCTCGCCTCTTGAGGCCGAGCAAGCTGATGGCAAGCCATCGCCAGAATCAAATAGTTTTGTCCACGGCCAAGCCAATTTGGCTGGGTCTGAAGCGATTCTTCCAACCGAGCAATCGATAGTTCATATTGAGCGTTACGATAGTGTGCAACGCCCAGTCCGTAGAGATACCAAGCTGACTTTGGGTTTGCCGAAACGGCTTGCTGCGCCAAACGTATTGCAGCGGTGCGATCTACGCCTGCCACGTCGCTCAGCGAACAGGCTCGTGAGATCGAACTCGCGGCCGACGGAACGTCGATGTGATCGGCGCGTCGTAGGGCCGAATCGCATAACTTGAAAAAACCTGCTTCGTCATCGGCCAGCATGTAACAGGCGGCTAACGAATGGATGATCGCGGGAACCGAACCATGATCTTGTTGGTCGCCCAAAATCGACAGACATTTCTCATAGTCGATGGCTGCTTTCGACCATTCCCGTCGATTCGCATAAATTTTTCCACGAGCCAACCACAGCGCAAATTGGTCCGGATGTAGTTGGATCAGTCTTTCAAAGACTTCGGGGTGTTCAACCATTTCAAACACGTATGACAACTCTCGCAGCAGGGGCCGGACTGCAAGCGGCAATTTGCCAATAGCCGTCGAATAGCTGGCGGCTGCTTCATCCCATGCCTGGCGCTCAATCGCCTCCCTCCCGGCTTCCATGTAGCTGGTAACGTCGCCCTGGCAGATCTCCAAGGCCCTTTTTTGGAGAGTAACCAGACGAGGGTCTTCGACAGAAGGAGAACTGCCGTTGGATGTTTTCAGTTCACGGTACAAGATTTGACATTGCAACCAGTCGAACCAGCTAATTGGCATCAAAGGCCCATTGATCATCTCCTTGATCCACTGTTCACGAGCAACCTCAAACTTGTCGAGGGCCTTCTGAGCTTCGTCGACGCGGCCAAGTCCCCTCAGAGCAATTGCCTGGTACAAGTGATGAACCCGATGAATTCCACTAGGAGACTTGCTAGCGGTGGCCAACAACTGCTCAGACACATCAAGTGACTTCTGATAGTTTCCGGCTCGAATGTAGGCTAAGGGGGTTGCAGATCTGTGCCAGGGTTTGTCGCTGGCGGCGAGCAGTTGATCAGCCCGGCGCTCAAGTTCATCTGGAGCCAGAATGGGTCGAGAGGAAAGGCAGCAGGCATTCAGCAATCGCATTCGAACGTCACTGCCAACGTATCGTCCATATTGCCTCACCAACTCCTGGCACGCCGCTCGATAATCGGACTCGTTTCCGCTGTAGTATTGCAACACCGCATGCTCGAAACAAGTTTGCCAATGATTTCGCGAGCTAAGACGAAAGGTATGAGCGTAGTCCGCTGCAGCAAGATCCCAAAGTCCTAGGTCCGAGTAAAGCGTTCGACGATAGACATAAATCGTATTCAAGTCTGGCTCTATTTCGCTTGCCTCAGCGAACTTTGCCAGTGCAGAAGCGACATTGTCGCGATAGTAGAACTCGATGCCCTCATTCGCTAGTTGCATGGCAGTTCTTAGCCGCTGCGATGCCCATAACGCATTTTCCTTGGCTGCCACTGCTTCTTGACGTGCGAGTTCCGATCGTGCCTGTTCCGCAATTGCTCTTTGTTCCGAGCGTGTTGCCTGTACGGCCAGCCAGCCAGTGACAGTCGCTCCGACTACCAAGAGCGATACAAACGCGACGCTTGTATTGATCAGCAAGCGGTGTTTGCGGGCGAACTTGGTGACCCGATACCACGTGCTCGGCGGGCAAGCCTCCACCGTTTCGTCGCGAAGATAGCGTTCGATATCGCGAGCCAGACCGTTGGCCGTTTCGTATCTCCTGGCACGATCCTTTTCTAAACATCGCATGACAATCCAGTCCAGTTCGCCCGATAGATCTCGGCGAAGTTTCTGCGGATCGGTGTGACGATGCTGCGCAATGACAGTTGCCTCGTCACCTAGTGTACTGACCTTCAGACTAGGACGTGGCGGTTCTTCTTCCCTGATAATCCGCAGCATCTCTGCATGCGCTCCGGCTCGCAGTCGCTTGGCGTCCAGCGGCGTTTTGCCGGTAAGCAATTCGTATAAGAGCACACCGAGCGAATAGATATCGCTGCGCGTATCGATCCCCAGTCCGCTCATTTCGGCCTGTTCGGGGCTCATGTACGACGGCGTGCCGATCATCTGGCCGTAAGCCGTATAGATCGACTTTTCGGTGAGTTGTTTACTCAGCGCTTTCGAGACACCAAAATCAATGACTTTGGCTACTGGTTTGCCATCGTGTAGGGTGACCATGATGTTGGATGGCTTGAGATCGCGATGAATGATTCCTTTTTGGTGAGCGTGTTGCACGGCTCGGCAAACTTCGCCAAAAAGCACCAATCGATCGCGTGTCGGTAACAAGTTTTTGTCACAAAAGTCTGTAATTGGCACCCCGTGAACTAGTTCCATCACAAAATAAGGTCGGCCGCTGTCGGTCGCCCCAGCGTCCAGCACGCGGGCAACATTCGGATGGTCCATTAGGGCCAACGCCTGTCGCTCCGCCTCAAACCGGGCGACGACTTCCTTGGTGTCCATCCCTGGTTTGATAATCTTGAGCGCGACTTTGCGTCGAACTGGCGTTTCCTGCTCAGCCACAAATACGATTCCGAATCCTCCTTCGCCAATTTGCTCCCGCAGCTTGTAAGGACCGATGATTGTTCCGGGTTTGGCGAGCATGCCGTAGTCCAGCGTTGCCGCCATGGGTTTGCATAGAAAGCTGCCTGCCGCTGAATGCGAGTTTAGTAGCCGCTCGATGCGACCCCGCATTCCCGAATTTTCACCACAGGCGGCACAGATGAAGGCTGCTCGCTCTTCAGGAGAGCTGTAGTTGAGAGCTTCGGCAAAGATTGATTCTTCGGTTCTTGTCATGGTCGGTATCTCCGGTCTGTGAAATGTCTCCTTACACAGTGCGTACTGCGAACCCAAGACCTATCATTCTTCTTTCAAAATTTTGCAGTATTCCCGCGTTGCCGGTGATCCTCGTCATTACCCACTATTTCCTGGTGCAGCCAAGCTCTCGCGTAGTTCCAATATCGGTGAGCAGTCGCGATCGATACATCAATTGCCGCAGCCGCTTGTTCCATGGTCAGTCCAGCAAAATAGCGGAGCTTGACCAACCGGGCGTGCTTCTCGTACAGTTTTTCGAATTTTTCGAGTGCTTCATTCAGCGCCAATATGTCATCCGAGATGCGCGGCATCGTTGGCTCGACTAGGTTTATATCCATCCTCTCGCGACCGCCACCTCTGATAAGCGCACGCTTTCTCCGAGCGTTTTCTATTAGGATGCGCCGCATGGCCTCCGCAGCCGCAGCGAAAAAGTGTCCACGATTATTCCAATGTTGAAGGTGGTCAACGTCGACCAATCGTAGGTAGGCTTCATGAACGAGTGCTGTGGGTTGCAATGTATGCCCTGCTCCCTCATTTGACATTCTCTGCGCAGCCAAGCGGTGAAGTTCGTCATAAACCAACGTCAACAATTCGGTAGCGGCTTGCGGATCTCCCCGCTCAACTTGAGCCAAGATTATGGTGACATCAGACATCGAGACGTGCCTGCAACTACGAGTTAAGAGAGATGCCCCTTTCATACTACCAACGACAGCCGGAGACGTCGAGCAATATCCAGTTTTCCTTCGAAACAAGCCGTTCAACCAGATACGAAGCGCCGCCGCCAACGTCGATGATTCTCCCTTCCGAAGTTCTGGAATAGAGAACAACGCCGCGCTTTGTCAATTTTGCAGTTAGACTTCTCGATAGCAGAATAAAGATGTGGACAAATGAGTTTTGGCGGTAGGTTGACTCATGTCAGGGACACTTCATGAAAAGTCGACTGGAAGCAGATCCTGGATCAAGAACTGGCCCCGCTTTCCCCGGTGCGCTAACTGATATAGATCACGGCTCCGTGATTGTATAAAGCTGGCCAAGTTCGATGTTGTTCAACACTTGCGTTTGACCACTGACAGGCCACTGAATTTCTACGTAGTCAATCCGCTTGGCATTGCCAAGACCAATCGTTTGCCGCAATGGATTCGCTCCAAAACTGCTCCCAGAGGTAACCGTTCGATAGACTGTTAATGTGGGAGTAACCACTTTGATTCGAGCACCGATGGCCGCTCGGTTCGTTTTGGTGCCTACCAATTTCAAAGTGAGCCATGAATTCTCGTGGCCAGGATTTTGAAAAAGGATATTGTGATATTTGTCGCCATTGACTGCACCGCCCATCTGCATAAACAAATCAACGTTGCCATCTTCGTCCCAGTCACCGCAGGCGGTTCCGTGCCCTTTCTGCAAATTCCCCGTTCCCGATGAAGCTGTGATTTCAGCAAACTTTTTACCGCCCAGGTTTCGGAACATTCGGTTGGGGACCAGCATGGAATAGTTTGGGTCGCCTGTGCCCAAATACATATCCAAGAATCCATCATTATCAAAATCGCCGAAGTTGGAGCCCATTGTTGAGAAACAATGATTCAATCCTACTTCTTGAGTCACATCTTCAAACCGCTTGCCTTCTACATTTCGAAACAGTCGATTGGATGCACTGCGATTCTCCTTGCCCGTGAAACCTGCGATAACGTCTGCCAGGGTACGATCGTAGCTGGTCGCAAAGATATCCAGCCAACCATCGTTGTCATAATCCCAAGACCAGCACGCGAAGCCCTCTTTAGGGCCATCAATTCCCAGTTCTGATTCTTTGCTTGTGAAAGTACCATTCCGATTGTTGACATAGAACTTGGCAGATTCACCGCCCATATAGTTTACGAACAGGTCAACAAATCGATCGTTGTTGTAGTTATCCAAGTCACACCTTTGCAAGGAGCCGGTTCCCGATCCACCGACTCCCGCAAACCTCAGCAAGATCACGAAAAGTTCCGTTTTGTTCATTGTGATAAAGTCGGCATGGTCCATACTCACTGCACACAAACACATCCATCCACCCGTCGTTATCGTAATCCGCCCAACCGGCTGCAATGAATTAATGTGGGCTCCTAAACCGCTTTCTACCGTAACATTCGTAAAGCTTCCCTTTCCATCGTTTCTCAGCAAACTCAGGGCATCGCTTGATCGCGTAGCAACCAAGCTCCGCGAATGATCAATACATCCATATCGCCATCATTGTCAAAGTCGCATTGAACGCAATTGATCCCACCCTTTTCGTTCAGCAGCCTCGCCTGTTCCGTGGCTTCGACGAACTTGGTTCGACCCGAGTTCAAATAAAGTGGCAGCGTGTTCGGTTGGATCGAATGAAGTTATAAAAATGTCTAGTAATCCCCTCATTGTCGAAGTCCTCCAATAATGCCTCCGCCGCCAAGATTCAACCGATTGACTCCACCTTGTGACCAAACGTCGCGGAATCGCCCGATGGCGTACGCTTCATCATTCTTTAAAATGTTCAAGGCTGACTAAAAACTTGGCTGGTACTTTGTGCGGGTATTCGCCCAGCGTCATATAGGCAACATTCAGTAACCACCGAACGCCCATATCATCGGGGAACCTGCTGAAGGTACTCGGTAAAGTGCTTGATAGCCAATCGTGACCCCATCTCGTTCTGGTGAACGGCGGCCGAGGCGATAGGCAAAATGCAAGAGCTTTTCCCCTCGGCACATGATGCAGTTTTCCCGTTTCCCCCTTTCGTAACCCCACCATTCCCTGAAGTTAGATGATCGAATACAAACTGTCGGCTGCCTGCTTAGGATCCTTTTCAATCAATTACGGCAGTCTGACAATACTTCATACGCTTCATCTGACTTGCCATCAAATTCAGACATATCGTTTTGTAGTACCCAATTGCAAACTGTTCAGCACCACTCAGTGATTTGCCAGCCGTACTTTGTGCCAACCGAGCAAGTAATCTGCTAACGTTGGTCGAAGGAAAGTCCCACCTCGGCAGACGTAGCATTGCTTGGCCATCGCGCCACTTTGGGATAAACAGTTCGAAAACCTGCTTCGTCCATGGCGTCTCGTGGTTGATACACGAGACCCTCTTTCGTTTTTGCCTTATCAATCGCATCAGGTGAACTACTGTTGGCCATTCCAGAGCTGACCTGAGTTACATAGTGAAAAATCTTCCCCGCAAAAAACGCGGCTAGACAGCAAGCAAGAAATATCGCAAACCGAAAAATTGCCGACACTGGTTTTGCTACCTTTGAAGCATCGGTCGGCGATTCTTCTTTTGATGTTGACATAGTTTGCTCGCTGATGAGATTTGCGTCTATCTATTCTAATTCCGTCGGCGCGATCCGCTTAAAGAAGAAACCTAGTGTGTAGTTCTTTGTTTGGGTGCCAGCAATGTCAGGATTATCGTCGAGTTGCAATTTGCGGTGCCCAGTTCCGGCGCTTCAGTCAAGCTCACTGGGTACTGCAAAGCGATTAGCTTTGCCAAAAGGATACTTGGGCAGTTGGCATTTTAGTAGTGGACCTTGTTTTTGGGGGGCACTTTGCAACCAGATACGGCTGGCATGATTAGGCAATTGGATTGTTGCTGAACTTCTTCGTCTTCGCCCGATCCAGCGTTTGTAAGTTACCAGTTCAAAGTACTAAGCATTTGCCGGTCAAGCGTATTTTACGTCATTAATCATTCGAAGTTGCCATTTGGTATACTCTCTGGCAAGGCCAGTGGCACAAAAAAACCGAATAGTGCAACACCAAAAGTCGTACCTAAGGCAATTCCAAAGACAACTATGTACAGGTCTTCACTCAACTTTCTGGTCTTCGCCGCGTGTTGTTGTGTGGCAGTGAATCTTGGCAGTCGCGTCTTAAGTGCCGATGACGCTTTAGTTCGGAAGATAGATAAACTAGTCCAAGATCTGGGCATTACCAGCGATAGTCCTGGCGTGGCCATCCTGATACACCAACCAGGACATGTCAACTTCAGTAAGGGCTATGGGCTTGCTAACCTAAACCGAAAAACGCCCATTACGAGCTCGACGCTGTTTGAACTTGCTTCGGCCTCCAAGCCCATTACCGCAACAGCGGTTCTAATTCTTTCCGAGCAAGGCAAACTATCGCTCGATGACGACGTGAGAAAACATCTACCTGAACTGCCAGATTATGCGTCGCGTCGCAAGATTACCGTGCGAGACCTGCTGCAGCATATCTCTGGACTTCCGGACTACATGGCCTTTCAAAATGTTCCCGCCAAGAATTCGACATTCCGGATTAACGAAGATTATCTCTCCCAGTTCGAGCCACAAAAAGACACGTTTCCACTCCGATTTCAGCCTGGCGAGAAATACGAGTACAGCAATGCCAACTATATGCTGCTGGCGACTCTGGTCCAGCGTGTATCCAAGAAGCCTTTTTCAGAGTTTATGCGCGACAACGTTTTTGCCCCGGCTGGAATGAAGGCCACGTTTGTCTGTGACAGTCCCAGCGCCAGGCCTAAAGACGGTGACATAACGGCAATTGGATACATCAAGGAAGGAGAAAGATGGAATGCCATGTGGGGCGCTCCACCAGATCGGAATGAAGAAATGCTGACGGTTGGTGACGGTGCAATCTGGTCCACAGTCGAAGACGTCGCCCGCTGGGACGCTGCGGTTCGTGCTGGCAAGTACTTTAAGAAACCTCTGGCACGAGCTGCGATGACACCATCAAACACTCGCGATGGCGCTACGAACAACTACGGACTGGGGTGGACCCTGTACTTCGACGGGGCGAAGCTTATTGGGATGGGCCACGATGGATATTGGGGTGGTTTCTCCACTACTTACTACAGCAATTTAATGAATCGCCGTACCACGGTCATTCTATCCAATTGCAACTCCTATGGCGGCGACGAATTCTGGTACAAGCTTGATGCAGTTGTGGATCAACATCTGAGTCAGCGACGCAAACGATAAAGGCAACTTGACATGGCCACTACGAATGACGATCGCAATACCAGTTCGATACGTCGCTTCGTCATTACTATATGTGTTGTCGTTTCCGGTTTCGCATGCGCCATCTCATTTGTGCGAAAGCAAGCACAGTTGCATTTCCTGCGGCAGCAAGCTGAATGGCGACAAAAGTCTTTTGTCAACGTGAAATCTGGAAACCCAAGAGCATGGGTGATGGATTCCAAGCTACTCCCGATGCTGGCGGGCGACGCCGACTGCCGACGAATCGTTACAAGCCTGGAGTTCACCGCGCGCCACCTTGATACTGCTGACGTACAGTCCGTTTCTGAACTAAAGAATGTCTCATCCATGATGTTCTATTGCACGAAGGGAACCAAGGACTTGCTGCTGGCTGCACGAACGCTTCCGGTCATAAGCGAGATCTACTTTGAGATGCCGGACCTGCGCCCTGATGACTATCTATTGCTGAAAGAGTTTCCGCAATTGAAGAAGGTACGGTTTGAACATGTGATGGAAGATAAGTGGATCGAACGTCTAAAATCCGAACTACCGAGTGTTCTCATCGATGCGCCGTTCCCTCGATCAAAAGAACCCAGCATGGGACAATGACCTGTGAAATCACGCTGTTATCGGAAAGATTGAGACTTGGCACTCTCGAAGATTTGATTCGTCAGCGATTCATGGATTTCGAAGTTGCAAGTGACCCGATTATCATCAATGTATTGGCTAGTGTTTCGCCACAATTTGGCTTTGGGGTTGCGTCTGAGTGACAAGCCCGGTTCGTGGCGTGTGCCCGCTATTGATACTCAACCCTAAATTCAAATTGTGTCGAATCACTACTGCCTTCCGGCTGATAAGTCACCTTAAAATGTGAGTTTTACATAGGTTTCTAAGCGGGACGCTCTATAGCGCCTTCCGGCTGATGCAACTCTTGGTTGCTCAACGTTTTTCAATGTATTCTGTTTAGTATTTGGAGCTCATGAATAATCCGGGCTAGTAACTTAACAACTTCCTACTTCTTGGCGATGACGTCGACGGATTGCCCAACTTGGAATGATCCGGCTCTCAATAGAACAACTGTTTCACTGCCTTCGAGACCGGATTGGATCTCCACATCATCTCCAACGCGCAGTCCGAGTTCGATGGGGCGATGTTGAATCTTGCCTTCAACCACCACACAACATTTGGTCCCGTCGATAGCCTTGACTATGGCGCCGGTTGGCAATGTTAGAACGTTATCCCGCTGCTCAAGAAGCATCTTGGTGGTAACGAAAGCGCCAGGCAATAGTTTCAATGCGCTATTGTCGAGATCGATTTCCGCCGAAAGCGAGCGGCTTTGAGGATCGAGTTGCAAACTGGTGCGAGTGACTCTAGCCTCAATCTTTCCATTTGGCAGCGAAGGCGAAAGGATGGTCACCGAATCACCGACGCCAGCCTTCCCAAAGCCTGAATCAACCCATGCAGCTTCATTTTCAGGGACGTTCACAAAGACACGCACTTTACTTAGGTTTGCAACCGTCATCAGCGGCTCGGCATTGCTCGTTCCCGCAGGCTGGACATAATGACCTGCGTCTACGTGCCGGCTCGTAACAAATCCGTCGAAAGGAGCCGTGAGTTCCGTATAGCTCAACATCGTTTCGGCTTGTGCAATATCCGATTGAGAAACTCTCAATTTTGCCTTGGCAGCGTCGATGTCGGCTTGGGCAGTAAGGACCTTTGCTTCAGCCTCCCTCTGGCGTGCCTTCGCGGACTCGATATTCGCCAACGCTTCCTTACGGGCGGCAGCCGCCGATTGAAACTGGCTTTGTGTTTCATCGGCGAGTTTGGGTGTCACCGATCCCTTGCTGACAAGTTGCTGGATTCGTTTAAACTCGGAGTCCCAACGAGCGAACTCGGCATCAGTCCTGCCAATTCCAGCTTCAGCCTGAGCGACCAAGGATTTCGATGAGTTCAATGCCGCCTCGGCCGCAACAAGTGAGGCTTCGGCTTGTTTGACTTGAGCTTCAGCTTGGCCAAGCAAGCCACGTTTTTGTTCAAGTTGATCCCTGTACTCAGGTGCATGGATGCGAATCAGCATTTGGCCCTTCGCTACCTTGTCTCCAATATCCAGCTTCACCGATTCCACATAGCCAGGCAGCTTCGACAGTATGGGAGCTTCTTCAAAAGCAACGACGCGGCCCGGTTGCTCCGTATACAACTGAAGTGTCTTCTTGATCGGAACCCCCGCTGTCACTCGATCAAGTGAGCTTGCCGGAGCTGCTGCTGAATCGCCTGTGGAGATACTTGCCGTGGAGATACTCGCCGTGGAGACAATCGCTTGTTTCGTATTGCAACCTGGTAGTGCAACTAAGGACAAGGATGCGAATGAGGAAAAGGCTATAAGTACTTTGTTCATGTTCGGTTTACTTGGATAAATGTCTTGATTTGCTTAGACCGCAAAGTGTCGACTCTCGGGATCATCAGGGTCCATCGAGGCTGACTTCAAGGTTGCTCGCGATTGCAATAGCGCGAAGAAAAGTGGCAAAACAAAAAGTGTGGCAAGCGTTGCAGCAATCAACCCTCCGACAACAGCGCGGCCCAACGGGGCATTCTGCTGACCTGATTCTCCAAAGGCCAACGCCATCGGCAACATCCCGGCAATCATTGCCAAACTGGTCATTAAGATCGCGCGAAGTCTGCTGCCCGCTCCACTGACCGCAGCGATCTTTGCTTCGCTTCCTTCGCGGCGACGCTTCTCGGCGAACGTCACAAGAAGAATGGCATTGGCCATAGCGACACCGACAGCCATGATCGCGCCGATGAACGATTGGATGTTGACCGTTGTATTGGTGAGATAGAGCATTATCAACACGCCCGCAACAACGGCTGGAATGGTCGAGACGGTGACAAGGGACAAACGAATCGATTGAAAATTCGCTGTCAACAGTAAGAAAACGACAACGATTGCAAGCAACAGCCCGATCGAAAGTCCTGATTGCATTTCTTGCATGGGAGGAATCTGACCGCGCACTTCCACCGTGCTGCCGGTTGGCGGAGCTCCTGCTTTAGCGATGGCCGCTTTCACCAAAGTCGAAACCGATCCAAGATCACTACCCGCGAAGTTGGCAGTGAGCGTTACTTGTCGCTTCATGTTGTAGCGATCGTATTGTCCGGGCATTGTCCCTCGCTCTAGCGAGGCGATGTCTTGAATGAGTACCTGGCCATCGGTGGTCTTTCGAAGCGGAATGCGGCCGAGTTGAGCGACCGATCCAATCGTCTCAACATCATACGGAGTACGCACAACAGGCCGCGGGATTTCGACCTGAACTTGATAGGCGATACCACTCTTCGGATCCGCCCAATAGTTGGGAACCACGAATCGACTGGATGAAGTTGCCGTGACCAAAGCTCGCGAAACATCGATCGGCATGAGACCCGCCATTCCCGCCTTTTCGCGATCCACGTTGACCTGCACCGTCGGATAATCCATCGATTGCCCCAACTGTATATCACGAAGCACGGGAACAAGTGCAAGTTCCTTCCTTAGCTTTTCAACGAACTCGCGATTCTTGGCGAAATCAGAACCGCTGACGACCACTTCGATGGGAGTCGGCGAACCGAAGCTCATCACTTCGTTCACGATATCGGATGGCTCAAACGAGAAACGCACGTCGGGCATCTCCTTTGCCAGCCGCCCCCGGACTCGTTCTTTCATCACTTCATCGGACAAATTCAAGTTGTCGCGAAGGTCCACGTAAAGAATGGCTTCCTCAGGACCACGTGACCACTGATACACAGCATTTACGGGGAAGTTGGAGTGGACCATTCCTACGTAACCCAACGTCAGTTCCATATTCTGAGAGCCCAGTTCCTCGCTGATTAGCCCAAGCGCTTGCTTCGCCAACGCTTCAGACTTTTCGATGTGAGTGCCATCGGGGGCTCGCATTCGAAGGCGAAACTGTCCGGCATCAACAACAGGGAAAACTCCTTGACCCAATTTAGGGCCAATCCACGCAATCGTACTGACACAGATCGCCAAATAGCCAGGAACCACCAGCCAACGTGTTCGAACCAATCCGGCAAGCAGACCTTCATAGGCATTGCGAAAAAGATCAAATCGAGTTTGATGATTCGCGCTTCGAGTGTTATTGGCTCTCAGTAGCCAGACCGACAGAACGGGAACAAACGTACTGGAGAGGAAATAGGATGCGATCATGGCGAATCCAACCGCCAAGGAAAGCGGTACGAACATCGCTCGTGCCGCTCCTTGCATGAAGAAAGACGAAACGAAGACTGCCAGGATGCATAACATCGCGAGCAAGCGGGGCACGATGGTCTCCATCGACCCATCACGAACAGCTCTCGCAAGCGGTACGCCACGGTGTAGGTGAGCGTGGATGTTCTCGATCGCGACCGTAGCTTCATCAACGAGGATTCCGATCGCCAGAGCTAATCCACCCAAGGTCATCAAGTTGATTGTCTGGCCGGTGATCCACAGTGCGACAATGGAACTGAAAAGTGCCAATGGAATATTCAAGACAACGATCAGCGAACTGCGCCAATCACGGAGGAATAGCAGGATCATCAAGCCGACCAGCGCAGCCCCGAGGACGCCTTCGGTTACGACGCCTCTGACGGCCCGGGTTACATAGGGTGATTGATCAAACTCAAAGCGCACGTCGATGCCTTCACCATCCGCACCAAGAGCTTCTTTCATTTTGGGTAGGGCATCTTTGATGTTATTGATCACGCTTAGGGTCGATGCTTCAGCTCGCTTGGTGGCCAAGATGTAAACGGCTCGGCGTCCGTTGACCAGTGCGTAGCCAGCGGGCGCGTCGGCAGAATCTTGAATCGTTGCCAGGTCACGTATGAAGACTGGAGATTCGCCCATGCGGACGGGAATCGAACCTAACTGTTGTGGGTCTTTCACAACCGAGTTGACCGGCACAATCGGGTACGAGTCACCTATCGGAACATTACCGGAAGGACTGATCGTGTTGCCTTTTGTAATCGCTGTAATCACTTCATCAGGCGACATGCTGTAAGATTGCAACTTCTTGGGATCAACTGTAATGACGATCGATCGAGCACTACCTCCAAACGGCGGCGGTGCAGAAACACCAGGCAAGCTTGAGAACATCGGGCGGACTCGGAAGAGAGCCAAGTCCTGTATCTCAGCGATGCTGCGAGTGTCACTGGATAAAACCAAATAACCCACGGGCACGCTACCGGTGTCGAATCGCATCACGAACGGCGACACCGTTCCAGGCGGCATGAATGCCTGCGAGCGGTTGACGTAGTTGATCGTTTCCGCCATCGCTTGAGCCATATTGGTCTCAGGATGGAAGTACAGCTTCATCAGCGCCGTACCCTGGACGTTCCGCGACTCTACATGTTGTATGCCGCTGATATACAGGAAGTGATACTCGTAATAGTTGGTGAGAAAACCTTCCATCTGCGCGGGGTCCATCCCGCCGTAGGGTTGGCAAACGTAAATAACCGGCAAGTTCAGCTTCGGGAAAATGTCCACTTCCATTCCCTTGGGCAGCCCCGCGGGATAGGGCAACTTGTAGTGCTGAAACACGGACGGACCAACGGCCAAGAAGCAGCCAAGTGCCAAGCTAAGGACGAGCACCATGACGGTAGCAGGGCGACGCATGGCCGAAAGTATGAGTTGCATGCAGCGATGATTCCGATCTTTTCAGCGAAAACTACGGCGGCGTTGATTCCTAACGCAACCGATTCCGTTCAGCTAAGCAGCAAAGTCTACCAAGTTAGAAATCCCATTCTAATCGCTGCGACTGAGGCCGCACGAATCGAAACTGTCTTTTGGTCACTACAACCGCTAGTCGCTGAACCACCGATTGTCGAAACATCCACTATAGAAGGCATAGACGGACCTTGTCCCGTTCGTGGGGTGATCAGCAACATGAGGCGACAACTACATTTTGGCGTGGGTGCAATCTCCGTATCGTTGATGCTTGCCGGTTGCGCGAGTCCCAGTCCAGCAAAGCCGCTTCATAGAACGACTTCGGTGACGCGCGCATCAACGCCGAAGCGTGACCAAGGACTTAATCGTGCTGCGCCGCCTGCATCGATCCAGCCCGTTTCACATCAGATGGTTGCCACCGCTGAAAGCGGTCCTTTCGTTGGCGATTCAAACACTCTTATTGCGGCTGCCATTCCGGTTGCAGTGCAAAGCTCAGAATTAGACCGATCACCGGACAACTCTGATCAACCGGCTACCGCGCCAACAGTTCCAATCAATCTTCCGACCGCGTTGGCCATGATCGGTGGACAACATCCGGTTGTCGGCTTCGCACGGTGGCGAGTTCAAGAAGCCTATGCACAGCTCGATCAAGCCAAAGTCATGTGGCTTCCAAGTATCCAGTCGGGTTTCAACTACCGACGACGCGACGGCAACTACCAAGACGTTCAAGGCGCGATCGTCGATGTGAATCTTAACTCGTTCAATTATGGACTTGGTGCAGCAGCCGTCGGGGCAGGTTCTCCCTCCCAGCCTGGTATCGTAGCTCGGTTTCATTTGGCTGATGCCTTGTTCTTACCCAAGGCCACCGAGAAGAATGCTTGGGCCAGGCAACACGCAGCGTCGGCGACACTCAATCAACAGCTTCTCAACAGTGGCATCGCTTACATCGACTTGCTGGAAGCATATCAGGATGCGGAGATTGTCGCTGCGGCAGTGAAGCGTACTGAGGATCTCGCTGAAATCACAAAGAACTTTGCAGAAGCAGGAGAGGGCCTACAGTCTGATGCAGACCGTACCGCGACAGAACTGTCGTTGCTAAAGACGCGTGCGTTAGCCGCACGTGAACGACAGTTGGTTGCTTCCACTCGACTAGCGCGCGCACTCAGTATCCCGATGACATCAGACATCATTCCTCAAGATTTGGTTGCCGTACCTCTCGAAATGATGTCCCAAGCATACGACGAAGCTTCGCTCATTGCTGCTGGACTTTCCACGAGGCCTGAGTTGAAAGAATCACAAGCTTTGGTCGCGGCTGCTTGCGAGGCTTACAAGCGAGAGAAGTTTGCGCCCTTCGTACCAAGCGTACTGCTGGGATTTAGCTCTACCAGCTTCGGCGGAGGCCTGGGAAGCAATGCAGGCAATTTCGGCGGGCGGTACGATATCGATGCCCTGATGGTGTGGGAGACGCGAAATCTAGGCTTCGGCGAAGGAGCCGCGCGTCGCGAGCGTAGTGCACAGGTGCAACAAGCGACGTTTGCAAAGCTAAGGATGTTGGACCAAGTTGCCCAAGAAGTCGCAGAAGCAAATATCCAAGTCAGTATTCGCAAGCAGCAGGTTGAGATGGCACAGTCAGCTATTGCATCTGCACGCGACTCGTACACTCGAAACGTCGATCGTATTCGAGATGCAAAAGGTCTACCGATTGAAGTCCTCCAGTCTATCCAAGCTCTGGAAACCTCTGAGCGTGCTTATCTGCGAGTGGTCTCCGACTACAATCGATCTCAGCTACAGCTTCAATGGGCTTTAGGATGGCCAGTAAAATCGCCGTGAGTCCTAGAGTTTTGCGGGGGCAAAAGTCAACGCCTACAACAGTTACGGCCTAAGAAAACGTGCCGTTGCGGCATCTCAGACCGCCTCAGCTCACTCGCTTAATACGACGACTCCATCACGAATCTTGTCGCTCGGGTAGTTCACAACTTCATCTTCTGGAGTAAGGCCTGAAAGGACTTGGGCTTCAAGATTATTTGATTGACCCACGTCAATCACCTGTGTTCGCACCCGCAGGTTCTTCACTGCAAAGACGGCCCAGTCCTTGCCTTTTCGGAACAGTGCACCTGAGGGGACTTTCGTTGCAAGCGGATCCTCCCAAACTACAATTCTGGCATCGACGCGAAAATCATCTCCTACTCCCTTTAATCGCTCCGTTGACTCTACGAAGTCAGCGATGACATTGACTCGCTGCTCCTCTACGCCGAGGGCAGATATCTTAGTAAAGCCCGATGGCTCTACTAAACGTACTCTTGCTTCGATTGGACCAACGCCTGCATGGTCAATGAGAACTCTTGCACCTAGTTTAATTCGTGGCGCGTCGACGGAGAGCACATCGATGACAATCTCAAGCTCCTTGGTATTTCCAATCTCTACCAACGGCTGCCCTGCGTTTGCGACAGTGGCATTCTCTTGAAGCACGCGAAACACCTGTCCACTAACGGGAGAACGAATCTCCAGTCGGCTCAGTTCCGGCTGGCCTTCAGATGGTGGTCGGGTTCTAACGAAAGCAGCCTTGGCAAGTTCGTACTCATAACTAGCCACACGATCGCCAAATTCAGCCCCTCGAAGCGTCGCAGCAGCGATGCGCTCCTGATGCTCTGCCGAGTCGACGTCTGCTTGCGAAATAGCCAGTGGGACCGTTAAGCTTTTCGCCCTGGCTAAATCGTGTTTTGCAAGGGCGTAAGCTTCACGAGCTGCTTCCAGCCTGGCTTGAGACTGCTGCATAGCTGCCTCAGCCGCTTTCACTCGTGACTCAGCTTCTGCAAGGGAACGCGCATCCAGGAGCGCAGGATTGGTCGGTTCGATGGTGGTAATCACTGTCTTGTTTGCCTCGACGATGTCACCCGCGTGCAGTGCCAAGCGTGCCATCAGGCCAGAGACGGGAGCTGAGACGATGTATCGTTCTTTCACACGGGTCTTTCCATCTTCATCCACTGTAACCATCATCGGCCCCTGTGTAACTCGAACGATCTCAACGCGGACTGAAGATGGCCAGAGCGCATAGGTAAGTAGCAGGCCGCACAATCCCATTCCAAACATCCAGGGTAAACTTCGAATCAATGGTCTCATGGTCAATCCCGCGCTTTAAGAACTTCGACCAAGTTGAAATTGTCCATGCGTTTTCTGACAAACAGAGCAGAGATTAGTGATGCAAGTACCACTACAACCGCCGCCATCGCGTAGGTTCTCCCTTGGATAACTAAGGGAAACCGATGCAATTCCGTATTGAGCGCGATGCAGAGTAACCAGGATAGTCCATACCCCATCATTAAACCTAAGGGGATCGCAGCGACGACGAGTATCGCTAATTCCCCAAGGAGTATTCGCGACGTCTCTCTCCGAGTAAAGCCCAGTACTCTTAGCGTCGCCAGCTCACGGGACCTCTCCGCAAGCGAGATACGAGCGCAATTATAGACGACTCCTACTGCGACAATCGCAGCGAAAATGACATTAATGAGCTTCATCCGCAATATATTCTCGGCCATGGTTCTCTGATAGCTTTCGATATCAGCTCGTTTGATACTTACGCCCGCAACGCGCGGCACTCGTTGCAACTGTTGGTACAATTTTCCGACCGCTGCAGCATCAGTAGACATTGTCGCTCCCGACACAGCATCCTGCTCGCGCATAAGACGATGCAGCGAATCAATCTCTACATACGCACTCAGATCCAGATAGTCATCTAATACCGCAGCTATGGGCAACTCCATGGTTGTCCTTAAACCTTCCAAAACTTCGACCTTCACTTGATCGCCACAACGACAGTCCAACAGGTTGGCCAACCGACGCGACAGAACGAGGCTACCGGGAGGCAATTCGATTGGCCCGCGTATAGGATCGACCACGCGAAAAAGCTGTTGAGTCGGCGGCAAACCCAACAACTCCATGCGCCGCTTATTCTGCTGATGAACCAAGCGGACGGGTACGGCTCGAAATGGCTCGACGGTTCTCACTCCAGGCAAGCGTTTCAATTCAAAGAGTGCTGCTCGGGGCGTTGGCTCGACAAAGGTCACCATGACGTCGTGGCGATGAACGCGGAAGAATTGGAAATCCAGCGTGTGCTCAACCGTATCTTGGACAAAGTTACCCATCA
This sequence comes from Ottelia alismoides, assembly GCA_037367405.1. Classification (NCBI taxonomy): domain Eukaryota; kingdom Viridiplantae; phylum Streptophyta; class Magnoliopsida; order Alismatales; family Hydrocharitaceae; genus Ottelia; species Ottelia alismoides. The sequence goes on along the minus strand of JAZKJV010004808.1, from coordinate 164,275 downwards.
CCAAGATAGCTACGGACAAGGCGATGCCGACCGTGGAAAGTGCAGAACGTAGCGGCCAGCGTTCGAGATGCCGCAATATCATTCGTGACGTTTGTGATAGTAGAGGTTGCAGTCCGATGCGTTCAGCAATACTCTGTCGATATCGTGGTGGCGCTTCAGGTTGCATGGCTTGTGCGGGCGGGACAGAAGCTGCTTTCCACACGGCATTCCAAACACCAGCAGTTACTGCACAAAGTGCCAGCGCGCTTGTTACCAAGACAAGTCGCCAGTCAAGTTCGTAGTCGATGACAGGAAAGCGAAAGAATCGCGTGTAGAGCATCGTTAAGTCCCAGCCAAGTTTGGCTCCAATCAAGGTACCCACTGTAACACCGCAGATGCCAACGATGATCGCAAAGGAAAGATAATGCAGCACCAGTTCGCCAGGGCGGTAGCCAAATGCTCGCATCATGGCAATCTGTTCGCGCTGAATGGCAATTTGACGAGAGGTCACAACATGAATCAGAAACATCGTGACGACTAGAAAAATTGTCGGGGGTACCAACGCCATCGTACGCAACTGAATGAGTTCATTCTCAAGAAAACGATGCGAAGGTTGTAGATTTCGGCCGTATGCGTTCGCACCACCGTATGCGGCTAGTAGCATATCGAGTTGATTCAGAACAGCAGCCTCACTCGATCCGTGGGATAGAGTCAACGAGAGGTCATTAAATGCTTCATGTAGATTACACGCTGACGACAACTCTTCGTATCCCATCCACATGACGCCGTAACGTTTATCATCAGGCAGCAGCTCTCCCGGCCTGACCGAATAAACATACTCAGCCGAGAGCGCTACACCGGCTACGCGCAGCGAGCGTCTCTTTCCGTTGATGATGGCAGTCAGTGAATCTCCTGGTCGAAGTCGATTGGCATTTGCGAAGCCCTCGGACAAAAGTACCTCGCCGGTGCGATTGGGCTCTAAGAATCGACCCGCACGAAGGTAAAGTTTGTTGACAATCGGCTCGCCACGTTCCGGCAGTGAAACGATGCGTCCGGTGGCAGGTTCGGGCATGTCAGGGAGGATTAGATTGACCTGAGTCACAACCCTCGCGTCTACCGACTGTACACCAACCATTTCTCTCACTCGCGGCAGCAGTGTTCGCGGGGCCCGTTTGAGGTGAATGAATACATGACCAAATCGCGATTGATCATAGAATCGAGATCGACTCGATTGAAGTGATTGAAAGGTACTGACGGACATGATGACCACAGCAATGCCGGCAGCCAAAACGCTGATGATCGCTAGATTTTGCCACCGCAATTGCCAGAGTTCGCGAAAGAGCTTGATGCGGAGAGTGGACATATTCACCAGGTCAGTTTCGAAGCTGCGACGCGATGAGCATTTGCAAAGGACTCTGAGATCTCTCCGTCTCGCAATTTGATTACCCGATCCGCCATCTCTGCGATGGACGCATTGTGAGTAATGATGGCGGTTGTGGTGCCAAGTGTTTCATTAATGCGTTGAATGGCTTCCAGAACTACGATCCCTGTCTTGACATCCAATGCTCCGGTCGGCTCATCGCAAAGCAAAACATCAGGTTGCTTGGCGATGGCGCGGGCAATTGCCACTCGCTGCTGCTCACCGCCGCTGAGCTGGGCTGGATAATGGTTCATTCGACTTTCCAGTCCAACCAGCTTCAAGGCTTCGGCAGGAGGCATGGGATGCTCGGCAATGTCAGTCACCAAGGCGACGTTTTCCAAGGCTGTTAGGCTTGGGATCAAATTGTAGAACTGAAACACAAAGCCCACATGCTGTCGTCGGTAGTGCGTTAGAATCGCATCATCATCGTGGGACAAATCGTGATCGCGAAATCGGACTTGACCTGCTGTTGGAACATCCAAGCCTCCTAGAATGTTGAGCAATGTTGACTTGCCACTACCCGATGGGCCGAGAAACACAACGAACTCGCCAGCAAACAGGTCCAGATCGACGTTCTTGATGGCCCACACATCATTCTCGCCTACACGGTAGACCCTGGAGATGCCACGAGCGCAGAAGATAGGGGCGTCGCTTGCTGTCTCCATAAGCAGTTTCGCTTAGTCGTCATCAAAACAATGGGCCAATTGCCTATTCCCTACAAGCCGAATAACTTGAAGAAGGCTATGCGCGGCACAAGAAGGAACCGAGCGGCGATTCGCAACACCTCGCTTACGCGTCGGGTTGCTTTTTGCAGCAACCTGCTAGTGCTTGATACTAATTCTACCACAAGGCTGAGTCACGCTGGCTAAAGCAAGGAATTGAAAGCTAAAGAGGGTGCATGACCAGAGGCGTTAACCCTCCAGCGGTCCGCTTCGAACCTTCTAGTAGCTAGTTCAAAGAGCATTTTAAGTCGATTGGCGTGGCTTGATCGGCGATGGCATCGCAGATATGATTTTGCGCTGCAAAGATTAACCGAATGCCCAACGCCTGCAGGATGATCATAACATTCTGGTATATGTAGTATGCAATGTCTGCACCTATCGATACACCCGTTAGTTTACTGGAACGAGTCAAAAACGGCGACGAGGACGCATGGACCACGTTTGCTTCAAGATATACTGACGTCTTGAAACATTGGTGCCGTGGTTGGAACATCTCAACGATCGATAGTGATGATCTGATCCAGGATGCTTTGTTATCCATATTAATTAGCATTCCAAAGTTTGAGAGGCAGCGGGCTGGCAGCTTTCGAAGGTGGATTAAAACGATCGCTTGGCGGTGCTGGTGCGACGCCATGTCCAAATCAGAACGCCTGCAGTATTTGGACTTAGTCCACAAGCTGCAAACGCCCGCGGCCTACCGAGAGCTGGAAGCAGAGTTTGATCGCATTGCAGTGGAAGAAATCCTGCAAACTTCACTTCAGCGCGCACGCAATCGGGTACAGGAACAGACTTGGGAAGCATTCCGTTTGACCGCTCTGGACGAACAACCGGCATCGAAAGTAGCCGAACTGCTCGACATGAATGTCGATGCGATTTATGCAGCCAGATGTCGAGTTCAAAAACTTGTTTCAGAAGAGTTTAATCGGCTAGATCAAGACTAACGGCTGCGATTCGAGGGGCACGACCGCAGGTAGAGCCTGCAATTCAGTGGGTTCCAGGGTGGCGTTCAGCGACAAGTGTCCAAATTTCTTCTTTTTGAGCATCAGGTTTTGGCCTTGGCTCGGGATTTATTGATGTAGTTCGATTTGCGCCCACAACTTTCAACGATTGACTTCGATTTTCCCGCAAGTTTGGCAAGTTTTACGTTATGGGTCTTTCCCTTCGGTTAACCGATTGTCCGATTTCGCAGATGATCGCCGGTTATGCGAACTGTACGCTCGACGATCATCAAGTGGAGCAAGTGGACGTTCACCTTCCCGAGTGCGATCACTGCCGTGAACGACTGGTCGAGCTTATTGAAAGTGGCGTTGGGCCAGATTGGTTGCCATCGGCTCGGAAACTACAGCGGACAACTGTGGAAAGCTCGAACCAAGCGACTCTTCGCGCCGACCAGTCATCGCAATCGACGGTTAAGATCGCGGAGGCTATTCCTCAATCCCCAGATGACCGTTACCAGCCTTTAAGGCTGCATGGTAAAGGAGGCATGGGAGAAGTCTGGCTGGGCTGGGATGTTGTCTTGAAACGCCAAGTTGCCCTGAAGCAGCTTCCTACTGGTCAGCAGAACGAAAAGCTGATTCGTCGTTTGCAGCATGAAGCGTCTTCACTCGCTCGTCTCTCGCATCCAAATATAGTCTCCGTCTTCGAGATTGTGGTACTGGCTCAAAAGCGTACCATCGTCATGGAGTTCATTGATGGACCAACCCTGTCGCAGTTTCGGAAGGACTCTGTTTTGAGCGAGCGCCAGGCAGCTCAGATTCTAGAGAAATTGGCCAGCGCAGTAGCACACGCCCATGATCAAGGAGTGATTCACCGCGACCTCAAGCCAGGAAATGTGCTCTTGTGCTGGCCAGGCAATGCCGAGAGTGCCAAGCGGGAAATTGACCACGCCGTTCCAAAACTGACCGACTTCGGCTTGGCAAGAATCATCGAAGACGACTATCTGACTCGCACCGGAGAACTTCTCGGAACTCCCGCCTACATGGCTCCAGAACAAACCGTCGGACAAGCCATCTTGGTCGGTCCTTCAGCAGACATCTACGGACTGGGAGCGATCCTCTACGAACTACTTGTCGGTACTCCACCCCATGTCAGTGACGACCCCGTCGCAACGCTTCTCGCCGTACGTGAACGCGAACCACTGGCACCACGCGCGATACGTCCAGAATTGTCGCGCGACATTGAGACTATATGTTTAAAGTGCTTGAGCAAAATGCCGAAGGATCGCTACGCGCGAGCTGTTGACTTACGGAGTGACTTGCTCGCTTTCTTAGAAGGTCGTCCCATCGCCGCTCGGCCATTGAATTCGCTGGTCTTGGCCATGCGTTGGTCGCGTCGACACAAGCCAGTTGTGTTGGCCGCATTTGCCAGCCTGGCGTTGCTCTTGACTATCTTAGTGGCCAGCTTATGGACAGCGGCCACCGAGCGCAAGCTGCGTCTGTTGGCAGATCAAGCCAAGCAGGAAGCGAAGCTTTCAGAAGAGAAGATTGCCTCTGAAGCAGAGAGAGCCAATCGCGCGCTGGCGCTGAACCAAGAGCATTTTGACGTGGCGTTGTACCAAGTCCTGACGCTCGCCCAACTTATGGCTTGGGCTCAATTCTCCATGCAAGAACCCAAAATGGAAGACTACCATCGGAAAATTGATGAAGTAGTCAAACAGATTTGCGCGACCTATTTGAACTCATTGCCCGCGCCCGAACAATGGACGTTCCGCGAAGCCCAGATGGTGAGCCGGTATGTCCAAATGATGCATGTTCTTGGACAACCTGACCAGTATGTAGTTTGGCAAGAACGGCTAGAATCCATAGTACACAGGATTGAACAAGAATCCCCCAAGGATGCGAATTTGTACGATTTCCTCGACAGACACAACTCCGTCTTGTGGGAGGATAAAGCAAGCGCCGGCCAGTTCCATTTGTCGGGCCACTACGCTGAGAAGTCCGCCAACGCAGCTCTATCGAGACTCGAATTCTACCCTGATGACTTGCATCAGCTCCGACGCTGTTCTTACGTGTTCATGATGGCGGGGCAATCGTACAGTCGAGCGGGAGACCACGAAAGTGCTCAGCGAGTCGCCAACAAATCGTTGTCATTAGACCGACAGCTCCTGACCAAAGCGGAAGCTACCGAGGTGGACAAGGTCAGCTTCCTGGATAAGCTCATCATGCACCGTCAAATTTTCGTTGACGCCAAGCATACCGAAGCCAACAAGCATGTGGCGGAATTCCATTCACTGGCCAGCCAGTTTGAACCAAGTTCGGAATTCTACGAAAGAGTGCAAGGGATTATCGAGAGGTTTAATGCGATACAGGGGCCTCCGTAACCCTTTCTGCAAAGACGCAGTCGCCTACTGGTTACCAGTCTCTGCTTGGTAACGCATGTCTTCCAGTCTCTGCCTTCGGTCTTTACGATCCTTCAGTCGGAGTGGAGGACACGCACGTGAGGCAGAGCCTCGAAGACAGTGCGTTCCAAGGCGGAGCCTTGGAACGAGGTACAGTTCTTAGATGCATTGCCTTCGGCTTTTACGATCCCGCCAGTGCGTTCCAAGCCAAAGCCTTGGAACGTAGCAAAATATTTCTATTGAATCTCTGATCTTTAGAATCAGGTTTTGGCATTTGCTCCGGATCTATAACTAGTTCTGGTCGCTGCTGCGATTAATGAGTATTAACGTCGTGCCGCAACAGAACTAAACGTTCTCCACGGGTTTGGCACGCGGCTGAACCATGTTTTTACGATGTATTTCTTTTTAAAGGAACAACGATGCGAAATTGGAAATCCCTGGTTCTGATGAGTTTTCTTCTTCTGCAACCGGCAATCGCCGATGCAGGCATACTTATGGCATTTACGGGTACTTCCGGCTCGAGCGAGATTACTGTGACGCTGAGCGGCACAACTACTTTGTCGTCTTACGGTATTGGTGGTTTTGGGACATCCTTTGGTTTCTCTCCGCAAGACTGGTTCACGGAGACGGAATTCGACCCTTTTTTTGGAGGATTGCGTCCAAAGAATACCAGCGCAGTCAATCTCTCCAGCAACCTGGAGTTTCGAAACGCTTCAAATAACGCACTGAGAGCAAGTTTCAATCGGATTCAGGGCCTCAACGGTGGAAACTTTGGTGACGGTTGGAGTTTGTGGGCAACTGACTTTTTTGGCCTGAATGTCGGTGACACCGTGACTGCATTTGGAAGTGCTACGTTCACGCTTGGGAACGGATTTACGATCGACAGTATCGCTAACGGCACGTACATTGGCGAACCATTCAACGCTTTTCCAGTGACGATGACATGGAATGCGTCTCCTGTGGCCGCTGTTCCAGAACCATCGTCCATGCTTATCCTGGCTCTTGGATCGGGAGTAATGGGGCTTTGTCGAGTGCGTCGTCAGCGTCTTACGGCTCCAGCCACTTCTGCGGTAGTGTAAAACGCAGGGGCTGCGGACGATTCCACATTTGTAGTTTGGCAGCGAACTGGTTACCAGGCTCCGCCCTGGTAACCGAATGACTGTGTAGTGAAATTGCAACCCGCTGTCCGGGCCGGCCCAAGCAACAGTAACCCAATGTCTTAGCCGCACTGCATTCGGTTTCTACTATCACGCCGATGAAGAAAAGTGCGTTCCAAGGCAGCCTTGGAACGAGGTAAAACAATTCTTTTAAATATCTGATCTTTAGAATCAGGTTTTGGCATTTGCTCTGGATCTATAACTAGTTCTGATCGCCCCTTCGATTAATGACCATTAACGTCGCGCCGTACCAGAACTTCCTGTTCTCTCCTTTTTGTCCAGAGTAGCTTTTTAATAGGACTCGCCTGATGTTGTGTCGGTCAATTGTCCCTTACCTTCTCTCATTTCTTGTCTTGCGCCATGCAGGGTGGTATGACGCGGTTGGCTGCCGCCTTGATTGTCGCGTTTGTGATTGCCCAGACCGACTTTACGCCGCGTGCTTACGGCGGCGTGATCATTCAGCCCACTGCCGCCTCCACAAACGCTATGCTTATCGGAGGCGAACTAGACGACCTGCGGAACCAGTCCCTGCTCACTACTGGGTACACAAATTTGGTGACCGACTTTGACACATATATGGCGACGTCGCCAACCGCGTCCGGCGGCGGCCCTGCGTTTGATGGCTTCGCATATAATGTCGATTTCAATCTTGGTGGTACATACACTATCGAGTCGTTTGCATTATGGAACGATGGAATTGGTATCAAGGATTTCGAATTGCTGGCTTCTCCGGACGGAACGTTCGGCGGCAATTCCATCTCGCTGGGTACTTTCGTCGCTAGCCAGGGCTCGTTCAAAGGCCTCAGAGGAGTACAAGTTTTCACGTTTGCCCCAACCTCGGCAGCATTCGTACGACTTACCTCTTTAAGCGACTACCAAGGGTCTGGCTTTACAATCATCAATCAGGTAGCGTTCGAACAAGCCTCCCCCGCCGCCCCCGCCGTACCTGAACCGTCGTCACTTGCAGTGTTTCTTGCAGCGGGAGCCATCGGCATGACCCGCCGCCGCCGAGCAAAATGGCATAGATGCGGTTGAAGCAATGGAAGACTCATCGCTCCTGGTTACCATCCTCTTAAAGAACTCTCCGAGCGAGATATGAGTCCGAGTTAGGTGACACACTAAACCAAAGCAATCGTGTTTCGCGATGCTGCCATCTAGTTGAGATTCAACGCCTTAATTCGCGAGACGAGCGTAGTCGGTTTCATGCCCAGGAGTTTTGCCGCTCCGTCGTCTCCATAGATTTTGCCTTTGGAGTGCTTTAACGCAGCACGTATGTTTCGTGCTTCAAATTGACGGAGTTCTGCAACGGTGAGAATGCGATCATGCGACGAATCATTCTCGCTCGGAGCGGAAGACGATCCACTCGGTCGAAGATGCGCAAACGAGAGTCGCCCGCGATCGGAGACAATACAGGCACGCTCAAGTTCATGCTGCAATTCGCGAACGTTGCCGGGCCATGTGTATCGCTGCAGATCTTGAATGTTGGCAAGCGTTAGCTTGAACTTCGCATGTCCAACTTGCCTGGAAAAACGTTGCAAGAAGTGCTCTGCCAATAGCGGAACATCTTCGAGACGCTTTCGCAGTGGCGGTAGCTCTAGAGGGAATACGCTCAGGCGATAGTAAAGGTCTTGTCGAAATCGACCGGCATCCGCTTCAGCGCGGAGATCACGATTGGTGGCTGCGATAATTCGAACATTGACCTTACGAGTTCGCTCCTCTCCTATGCGCTCGAGTTCTCCTTCTTGAAGAACACGCAAGAGCTTGGCTTGCATGTCGAGCGGTATCTCTCCGATCTCGTCGAGGAACAAAGTACCGCCATCCGCCAACTCGAATCGACCGATCCGATCGCGCAATGCACCGGTAAACGAACCTTTGCTGTGCCCAAAGAATTCACTCTCGTAGAGTTCGCGAGGAATGGCCGCACAGTTGACTTTGATCAGTGGTCGGTTAGCGCGACGACTGCAACGATGGATTTCTCTGGCAACAACTTCTTTGCCCGTTCCGCTTTCACCAAGAATCAAGACTGAACTGTCCGTATTGGCAACTAATTCGATTTGACGAGTGATAAGGCTAATGGCCGGGCTCGCTCCAATCAATTCACCAAATGACGAACCAACATTCACCTCTTCGCGCAGATACTCGTTCTCGATTTCGAGGCGACTTTTCAGAGCAGCGATTTCATCCACCATCCTTGCACTGGCGATCGCTGCGGCCAGGTGGTCTGCGATCATCCGAAACCATTCAAAACAGGTTGGCCCTGGCTTCGCCCTTGCGAACAGCCCAAGAACTCCTAAAACCTCTCCCCGATGCACCAAAGGATGACCCGCGAATGATTGGATCTGCTCATGCTTAATCCAAAGAGGTTCGGCGACCCAATCGTGATCTGTACGCACGTCAGCGACCTCCAACGATTGTCCAGTCGTGGCGATGCGGCCGACCTTTCGTACGCCCAAGGGAAACCTCATAAAGCGCCCATCAAGTCGTGACCAATCCGCTGCTTTGTCAAATTTCGACAGTCCACTACTCGCCACGAGATGTAAACACTGAGTGCGATCTGGACACTCGTGCGCGAAATTGCATCGCGCGCAATTCGCGGAGGGCGTCGGAAGCTTAAGCCAGATTCTCGCGAGGGCAACATTCGGGTTGGCTGCCAATCGAGTGACCGCCAGCGGTAGTAAGTCGCTAAGCAAATGGTGACCGGCCAATTCAAGCAAAAGCGCTTTGGGGTCTTGTAATAGACCAATCGCTTTCACTTTGTTTTTCCTGTCAGACATGACCCAAGGATAACGACTTTTCGTTGTCGAAGCAACGATTTTTCGCGATTCAACGAATTTTCGTTGCGTCTGATTAACGGCGCATTCGGCGTAAGTCTTTTCTGCTTAACCACTTACGAAACTCCGATTGCATTGGCACGCAAATTGATTAGTAGAGTATCAAACGCGTTAGACTTCCTGACGCTGAACAACATCTACGACACTGGAATCAACCATGACTCGAATTCAAGCTATTGCACTTGAAAACGCAACGGGCAAAGCCAAGGAACTTCTGAATGCCGTCAACGGCAAGCTGGGAATGGTACCCAATATGGCTCGGACCATGGCCAAGGCGCCGGCGGTATTGGAGGGCTATCTGGCCTTCAGTGGTTCGCTGGCAAAGGGGACCCTGCCAGCAAAATTGCGAGAACAGATCGCGCTCGCGGTGGCAGAGCGTAACAACTGCGAATATTGCCTCGCAGCACACTCGACGATCGGCAAGATGGTTGGCCTCAGTGAAGAACAAATCCTCGATAGTCGGCAAGCCAAAGCCATTGATTCGAAGACCGATGCGGTGCTTCAATTCGCGGGAAGACTGGTCGACGACCGTGGACGAATCAGCGACGTCGACTTGAATGCGCTGCGAAACGCGGGTGTCGACGATGCAACGATAGCGGAGGTTGTAGCGAACGTAGCCCTTAACATTTTTACGAACTACTTCAACCACGTTTCGGATCCCGAGATCGATTTTCCAAAGGCATCGCCAATCAGTTCTGAACCGGAATCCTGTAGCGCCAGCGGCACATGCTGTTCATCCCACTAGTACTCGCGAATGCAGATTCCTACCAGCTTTGCCAAAGAGATAGTCATGAATTCAACATCCATACTTTGCCCGCCATTCGACCTTGAAAAAGCGACCGCGAAAGTTCGCGCGGCTGAGAATGCTTGGAACTCCCGTGATCCAAATCGAGTCTCGATGTCGTACACCGAAGATTCGATTTGGAGAAACCGTGATCGCTTCATTCAAGGACGAGCCGAGATTGTTCGCTTCTTGGCGGGCAAATGGGCGCGAGAGCAGGACTATCGATTGATCAAGGAGCTTTGGGCATTTGCTGACAACCGAATTGCTGTTCGTTTTCAGTACGAATGGCATAACGACAATAATCAGTGGTTCCGTAGTTACGGTAATGAACTATGGGAGTTTGACACGAATGGGTTGATGCGAAGGCGAGAGGCGAGCATCAACGATGTCCTGATTCAAACACACGATCGTCACTTTCTGTGGCCCGCGCCAGGCGATCGGCCCGAGTCGCACGCAGGGCTTAGTGGGGTTGAATAGCTCGCACTTCGACGTCGGCTCGTGGTTCGACGATGACCAGTCGACCAACGAGTCGCATCCGGCAGATGCGACCCACCACAACACCCAGAGATAAAGTAACGCTGCCTCTTGCAAGCTTTATCCTGATGATCCGATTTTACAATTTAAAACAGTTAACAAAGACAAATCATGAAGCGAAACTATAAGAATTCGATTGGCTGGATGATGGTAGTGGGGCTTATGAATGCCGTCTTTTTCGCCGCCAATGTGTCGGCCCAATCACCCGCAACTACGAACAACCATGAAATCATCGTTCATCACAGAACAATGAAAGTAGATGAACTGGAAATCTTTTTCCGCGAGGCAGGTCCGAAATCTGCGCCTACGGTTGTTCTTCTGCACGGCTTTCCAACCAGCTCGCAGATGTTCCGCAATCTCATTCCCAAATTGGCCGACAAGTATCATGTGATTGCACCTGACTATCCCGGATTCGGACAGAGTTCGATGCCCAAGGGGTCCGAGTTCGACTACACCTTCGATCACCTCGCAACGGTGGTTGATCACTTTCTGGAGGAGCTAAAGATACAATCCTATGTGCTTTACGTTCAAGACTATGGCGCGCCCATTGGTTACCGAGTGGCTACTGCGCATCCCGAGCGTGTTCGCGGCTTTATCGTCCAGAATGGAAATGCTTACGACGAGGGTTTGGATAACGACTTTTGGAAACCGATCAAGGACTACTGGAAGAACCCGAATGACTCTGCAAAGCGAGAAGCTCTGAGAGGATTTCTTAGTTATGAAGCAACCAAGTGGCAATACACTCATGGCGTTCCAGAAGTTGACCGCATCAGTCCAGATGGACCGGCACACGACCAGTTCTTGCTGGATCGTGAAGGAAATAAGGACATTCAGCTTGATCTGTTTCTAAGCTATGGAAGTAACCCGCCACTCTATCCAAAGTGGCAGGAATACTTCCGCAAGCATCAACCACCGACGCTCATTGTTTGGGGCAAGAATGATCAAATTTTCCCAGCGACGGGTGCAGAACCTTATCTGCGTGACCTCAAGAAGATCGATTTTCACCTGCTTGATGCCGGCCACTTCGCCTTGGAGTCCAACGGCGACGAGATTGCAAACCTCATTCTTGCGTTTCTAAGTAAGACTTATGCCAAGTAACCTGCATCGAAAGCAAGTCAAAACATGACCAAGCACAGACCCACAAGCGACATCGCGTTCACGCCAGCCGTTAAGGCGATTCAGTCTGAGAAAGGTTCACGACAAAGCTACGCTCGAATGGAATCGCGAGGAGGTTGGCAGAATACCGTAACTCCCGAGCTCGCAGGCTTCATCGCTGAATTGGACATGTTTTACCTGGGAACAGCGAACCGTGAAGGACAGCCATACATTCAGTATCGTGGAGGCCCCAAAGGATTCTTAAAGGTCGTTGACGAGCGAACACTGGGGTTTGCTGACTTTGGAGGCAATCGCCAATATATTTCCTTAGGTAACCTGTCAGAGAACTCGAAAGCGTTTTTGTTTCTGATGGACTATGTAAATCAACAGCGAATCAAAGTGTGGGGAACTGCCCAAGCGATCGAGGGTGATTCCGCTTTGCTCGAAGGGCTTCAAGATCCGGCCTATGACGGTAAGGTTGAGCGGGCGATCCTCTTTCGCATTGAAGCCTGGGATGTGAATTGCCCACAGCACATTCATCGTCGATTTCCAGCCGCAACAGTCGAGCAGTACATTGCTTCCCTGCGGAACCAGATAACGGATCTAGAGGGAGTGATAGCGAGATTAAATGCACGCAACAGGTAATCGCCGAGTTCACTACATCGTCTAAAGATGTTCATTGTTAGTGATGCTCTTCTGCTGAAGTCAATTTCGCAAAGTGCTCATCCGATGGCGTCAAGCTTCCCACTCTTAACTATCTCGCTTGACAAAAAATCTAGTGCAACCGAATATTTGTCACGCCATGCTGGAGAGTTGCGAGTCGCTTACCAACCAGCATTTGCAAAAGTCCAGTTTTTGCGAGAAATGGCAAGAGTTTCAGGCCCACTCTAGACTTAAGACTGTCGGCCCGAAGGAATGTTTGACTTTGCTTGCGTTGGTAATCCTGAATAGTAGTGATTTCTGGCATACGTTCGGTCATTACCTGCTTAGCCGCTGCATCTAGTTCGGCTGCTACTCCGCGTCGAACAAGAATTGGCCCAAGATGATTTGCGGCAACCACAGCATCTCGTAGTGCCATATTGATCCCTTGCCCTCCGTTAGGCGACATGGGATGTGCCGCATCACCTAGCAAAAGCAAGCCGGGATTGGACCAATTCTGTGCACAGCCCACCATCACATCCAGTAGTACAGGCTTACTAAGCGATTCTGGATTAGCCAACAAATGTGCCCCAAGATCGGGTGATGTTCGATTCAAAAGCTCCTGTGTGAGGCTTTCTGTACCACCAGCTTTCAACTGTTTGAAATGGCCCTTGTCAATCGTCATACCAACCCACAATCGACCATCGGCAGTCGGGATACCACCTGTCAGACATCCGTTTCCCATCTCTAAGCGAACTGTTCCGCGATCAGGCCAAAAATCGGGCAACGGTACAACAAAATTCAGAACATCAAAGTGTTGGGGCGAACGCACCTCGGCAAAATCGCCGTGCTTACGAAGAGTGGAATACCTGCCATCAGTGGCGATGATAATGTCACACATTATCACTCGCTTTCCATCTGTTCCTTCAACAAGTACTCCGGAAACTCTGCCCTCTTCACGAACTACATCTCGTACGGAAGTTGACATGAGGAGTTCAAAATTCGCGTACCTTTGTGATGCCGAAGTGATTAAACGCAATATGCCAGGCTGAGGAACAAAATTCGCAACAAACCCGAGCGATTCGGATTCCAAGCGCGCGCAAATTCGTCCTTTCTGATAGAGCTCTATTGTCTTTATAGCTGCATGAGGAAGCTTTAGGATCTCGTCCCGAAACCCCATTTGGTCCAAAACCATCATGCCACTTGGCTGGAGTCCATCACCACGAAACGTGCGCTCGAAGTCGGCGTGTCGCTCAATTAATGTCACTCGCACACCACGGCGAGCAAACATGTAACCCAATGCAGCGCCAGCGGGTCCCGCTCCAACGATTACGGCATGTCCAGTTTCCATTTTTGTTTTGACGCGACGTTCATCCGACATTGCCATTGATACACGTTCTCACGAAAAAAATCTTGTAACGAGTTCGTAAAGAACACTCTGAAGAAAGTAAGTTTACCATCTTTAGTGAAGGGGATTTTTCACGACAACTGCGACATAAATCAGATCAGAGGCAAGAAGTAGAATTCCTTGCTCTCCCATCAGCAACAATGAAGTTCCCTGCGAGGATAAGAAAGGCAAGACCAACCAAGCACGAGAGAATTACGAAGAAGTCGCGACCAATACTTCCTTTCTATGAGCGCAACGTTGACAACATTGCTTCCAAGTGCATCTCCGAGGGCTATTTGTGGCTTCTTCGCTAATGCTGAAGTGATCGACAGAGATTTCGGGGCTTGAAGTAGCAAACGCAGCACAATCCCCAGGACATCATGGGAACCCAATGAATTGCAGGCTCTGCTGGCTCTGCCTGCCGATCGAACCGGAGGCTGGGGAGGCGGAGCCTCGAAGACAGTGCGTTCCCAGGCAAAGCCTGGGAACGAGCATCTTGTGGCATTTTCAATTCTTACAACAAAATTCGGAATTTTTTGTCGCACGGAATCACAGGCGTCGCATTGAAAGATAGAGCCTTCCAAGCAGCGGCACTGGATTCACATACACTGATCGTTTTTGTGGATCTGCCTACTTTGCTTTGGTTGAAGGTATAATCCCTATCGCCGCGCCAGTCGCAGTGAAGTACCAAGCCTGCAAAAGTGAGATGATGAACGAACGAGCCCTTTTCGATGCTGCCCTTGAACTCGAAGACCCAGTTAAACGTCGAATTTTTGTCGAGAAAGCCTGTGCGGGCAACCAAGAATTATTGCAGAAAGTGATGTCACTTCTGGCCGCACATGAACAAGCAAACTCGTTTCTTGAGAACCCGGCAATCAAGCTTGATCCTAGCGACGTCAGTAAGACAGCGCTAGCCAGCGACATCGATAAGACAAGCGATTTTTCGATCGGTAACTCCGATGAAGCTTTTGCGAAGGCACCCACGAAAGAGATTGACAGAGACGACGAAGATCAGGTTGATCTGAGTTTTCTAATGCCCTCCGCCAAATCCGGCTCGATCGGTTCCTTGGGACACTATGAGATCCTTCAAATTCTCGGCCAAGGTGGTTTTGGAATCGTCCTAAAGGCCTTTGATGAAAAGCTTCATCGCTTGGTGGCCATCAAGGTCATGAACCCACAGATGGCTACAACCTCGCCGCCTCGTAAGCGCTTTCTTCGCGAAGCGCGATCGGTGGCTGCGATCAAGAACGAAAACATTGTTCAAGTTTACAGCGTTGAGGAACAACCGCTGCCATATATGGTGATGGAGTTCATTGACGGGCAAACGCTGCAAGACAAGCTCGACGGTAACGGCCCCTTAGACGTCAACGAGGTTCTGTACCTTGGTCGTCAAATGGCCGTTGCCTTGGCGGCCGCTCATGCGCTGGGCATCATCCACCGCGACATCAAGCCAGGAAACATATTGCTTGAGCAGGGCGCGGAGCAAAAAGTCAAGATCACCGATTTTGGATTAGCCCGAACCGTGGACGATGCAAGCATGACCCGTACTGGATTGATTTCGGGTACGCCGATGTACATGGCTCCCGAGCAAGCACTTGGCTTGACGCTTGACCATCGTACCGATCTCTTCAGCTTGGGAAGCGTCCTATATCAGATGGCATGTGGTCGCCCGCCCTTTCGTGCCCCTACCACGGTAGCTGTGCTGCGACGTGTCGCCGAGGACACTCCGCGATCCCTGCAGGAAATCGTGCCCGAACTTCCCGACTGGATGGTCGTGATCATCAACAAGTTGCTGGAAAAGAAACCTGAAGATCGCTTTCAGTCTGCGGAGGAAGTGGCCGAGGTACTGCAAAAATGCCAATCCGAATTGCAACTCAAGGGGATCGTCACAGGCGTTCCTTTACCCCAAAGTCGCCATCTGGCGACGCAAGATAAACCTTCATCGGCGGACGAATCATCTGCCAAGCATTCGTCCTTAAACCAGTCACCCCAGCAACCTGAAATCAATCAGCCGAGTGCCATCCCACAAGACTTGCCTCGACGGAGCGAGACGGATAAGTTGAAACTCTCCTGGACCCTCTACGGCATTCTGCTTGGCGTTATGGTGCTGCTGCCGATCTTGTTTGGGAAGCAGATTGGAGATTATATGAATGGTTGGATCTGGCCAGCGATCCCGGCCTTGCCCGCAACCAGTGTTGCCGGTGGTCTTGAGTTCGACGGCAAGGACGATTTTGTCAGAATCGAAGCCGTTGACTGGTCCTATCCACAGTTCACCATTGAAGCCTTCGTCACATCGGCACCGAACAGCGATAACGGAACGGTTGTGCAACTGGGAAGCGGTGGCGATAAACCGGAGTGGATGTCGCTCTACGATGACCATCCAGCCGATTCGGGAAAGCGTCTTAGCGGCGCTGCAATTCAGGGGAAAACGCCTTTTGCCAACACATCAGCACCTCTCACGGCTGGCGTTCGACAGCATCGAGCTTTGGTGTTCGACGGACGCCACATGCATTACTACGTGAACGGAATCTGGCAGGCCAAACGATTTGCCGAAGCTCATGAGGGTCTAATGTGGAAGATGAAGAACTTGCGGATCGCCTGCGACGGCAGCGAGCGGCGATTCTTCCAAGGTCGCATCGATCAAGTCCGCATTTCCCGCGTCGCCAGATACGACAACAACTTTGCTCCAATCACAAGCTTGACCAGCGATGATTCGACATTGGCATTGTACAACTTCGATGAAGGGGCTGGTGAGATTCTAAAAGATGCTAGCGGCAACGGCCATGATGGTAAGATCGTTGGGGCGAAGTGGGTGAACTCGAAGTCACGTGACGTGACCTCCAATCCAAACTCGCCGCCATCAGAAAATTCAAATACTAAATCCAAGATTTCGAATGCTTTGACGGGTTGGCCCGCTGACGCACCGCCACCGGCGATCGCGCCGTTCAATGCCGCGCAGGCGAAGCAGCATCAGGAAGCATGGGCGAAGTATCTCAAGGTTCCGGTCGAATACACGAACTCTATCGGCATGAAGTTTCGTCTCATCCCGCCGGGGGAGTTCCTGATGGGTGCACCCCAAGACGAGATTGATGCTCTGGTTGCGACAAACGATCCGCAAAACAAGGTTTGGGAAGACGTCATTCGATCGCAGGGACCGCAACACAAAGTGATCCTGACGCAACCTTTCTATGCGGGCATCCACGAAGTCACTCAGGGTCAATTTCAACGAGTAATGGGCGAACAGAATCAAACGTTGACACAACCCGAGGGCACGCTGGAGACCAGCGAATCACGCAAAGTAAATCATCCTGTGCGGACTGCGACATGGGGCGATGCAATCAAATTCACCGTCCAGCTAAGTCAACAGGAAAAACTCCCCGCTTCGTATTTGGCGGCAGATGGGCAGTGGATTCCGCAGAACAGTTCCGGCTATCGCCTTCCAACGGAAGCTCAATGGGAATTTTTCTGCCGCGCGGGAACAACGACTCGGTACTGGAGTGGTCCGGCGAAAGACGACCTTTTGGCGGTGGACTGGGTCGCTGAGAATTCTGAAAACAGAACTCATGCAGTGGGCGAGAAGCCCGCAAACCCATTCGGACTCTTCGATGTCCATGGAAATGAGATCGAGTGGACCGAGAATGAGTTCGATCCAACTGGCTACCAGAAGTTCCAGGAGACTCCAGCGATCGATCCACGAAGGCTCGAGAATGCAGGTTGGACAACTTTCGTCGCTCGCGGAGGGAGAAGTGATAGTTGGGGTGTGCTGGGATGCAGTTCAGCGAACCGTTTGCCGCGGGTTTTCGGAAACGCACCAATTAAATCAGACTTTGGTGGCTGCCGATTAGTTTTAGGCGTTGAGGCTGTTCGCACATTGTCGAAACTAACAGGCCCATAGACTGTCGCTCGCAGCTATTGCATTTCACGATAAAGCCATGCTCGAGCGAAGGCCCAGATGCGATTGGCAGTGCGGGTGGAGATATCCATCATCTGGGCAACATCATCCAACTGCAGTCCAGTGAAGTATCGGAGTTGAACCAGCTCAGCGGCGGTCGCATCGACCAGCTTCAACTTGTCGAGCGCTACATGCAAGGCTTCGATATCTTCCTTAGGATCCGTCAGCTCGATATCGATCTCGGCGTCGGCAAGTTCCACGCGTTGCAGATCGGCTCCATGTTTGATTCGAGCTTTGCGCCGCGCTTGCTCCACCAGTATTCGTCGCATGGCTTCCGCGGCTGCGGCAAAGAAGTGACCACGATGCGCCCATTGGACTTCTTTGCTCCCTGCCGATATCCGAAGATACGCTTCATGAACCAGCGCAGTCGCTTGCAGGGTCTGCCCCGGTTTTTCGTTGGCAAGTTTTGCAGATGCCAATTTTCGCAATTCATCGTATACCAGCGGCAACAGCAATTCAGAAGCAGAGGGATCGCCGCGTTCCAATCCCGCGAGAATATTGGTCAAATCGTGGTTCATGTATTACCGGCATCTAAAACTTGTGCTTCGTCTAACTATAATTTTGGCGTTGAGCGTCGCACAATTGTCTCAATTGTTGCAGCTACGATTGGGTCAATCGTGCGACAATAAAACAGAACCCTAAAATCTAACCTGGACAGGGCACTAGGTTTGTTGGAGTCCGCGATAACAAGTGTTTTTGGATTATCTGTTGGATTATCTGTTACAATCGTAGCTGTTTTCAACTGACTTTAAAGACGGTCACGACGTGCCTAGCCTAACCGATTTTGTAAATGAACACCCCTGACTCCGATGACGTGACGCTGGACCGACCTCAGTACGGTTTTACAGAAGCGAAGCATCCTAAGCGGATAGGTCGCTACCGAATTGAGAGAGTTCTGGGACATGGGGGCTTTGGCTTAGTCTACTTGGCTCATGATGAAACGTTGGATCGACCAGTTGCGGTCAAAGTACCTCACGCCAAACTTGTGTCCTGTCCGGAAGACGCTGAACAGTATCTGGCGGAAGCTCGAACGGTGGCTAGCCTGGAACATCCGAACATTGTTCCAGTTCACGATGTCGGCAACTCGGCTGAGTTTCCCTGTTTCGTCGTTTCTCGATTCGTTCCAGGTTCGGATCTTGCGACGCATCTGAAACAGACTCGACTGACCTATTTAGAATCGGCGGGATTGGTGACTACCATCGCGGAGGCCTTGCATTATGCACACAAACGGGGGATTGTTCACCGCGATATCAAACCAGGAAACATTCTGATCGATGCGGATGGACAGCCATTCATCGTTGATTTCGGTTTGGCACTACGTGAAGATAGCGTTGGCAAAGGCACGCGGCATGGCGGCACACCTGCTTATATGAGTCCAGAACAAGTTCGCGGCGAAGGACATCGTGTCGATGGTCGCAGTGACATCTTCAGTCTGGGCGTTTTGTTCTATGAAATGCTCGCCGGGCGACGACCTTTCCGCGGCGATACCCATCTCGAGGTGTTCGACCAAATCCAGACATTGGAACCGCGACCACTCTCTCAGTACGACGAGCGGATTCCCAAAGAGCTGCAGCGTATCTGTTTGAAAGCCCTTTCCAAACGGGCCAGTGAGCGGTACTCATCGGCACATGAAATGGCAGAGGACTTGCGGCACTTCTTGGAATCACAAGATAGCCTGCTGATGGCTGCCACAACGAAACAAACGGCGGGCTCTGCCGAAGTTGCGGGCCCCACCATATCCACGCATTCCGATTCAGCCAAATCAACGCCGCCAAATACACATCCAGATCATCCTTCGGAGAGCCAACTGATCAAGATCATTCCGAAGGGCTTGCGTTCATTCGACGCTCACGACGCCGATTTCTTTTTAGAGTTGCTGCCTGGTCCCCGCGATCGTGTGGGCCTGCCCGATAGTTTGCGATTCTGGAAGACACATATTGAAGAAACTGATCCTGACAACACGTTTTCTGTCGGGTTGATCTATGGGCCAAGCGGCTGCGGAAAGTCGTCTCTAGTTAAAGCAGGTTTGTTGCCAAGATTGTCTCCCGATGTCATTTCCTGCTACATCGAGGCCACGCCCGAAGAAACCGAATCTCGTCTGCTGCGCGGACTGCGAAAACGTTGTCCTGCTCTCGAAGGCAATTTGAGTTTGAAAGACACCTTGGCGGCACTCAGGCGAGGTCAAGGCATTCCCATTGGCAAGAAAGTGTTGATCGTGCTCGACCAGTTCGAGCAATGGCTACACGCTAGGACAGAAGAATCGAACGCTGAACTCGTGCAGGCACTGCGGCAGTGCGACGGCGGACGGGTGCAATGCATCGTGATG
Organism: Ottelia alismoides; assembly: GCA_037367405.1. Lineage (NCBI taxonomy): Eukaryota > Viridiplantae > Streptophyta > Magnoliopsida > Alismatales > Hydrocharitaceae > Ottelia > Ottelia alismoides. Next base: position 144,112 of record JAZKJV010004808.1, on the reverse strand, counting down.
GTCCGGGACGATTTTTGGCTGGCCGTGAGTCGCTTTCTGAGAGAACTGGAAGTCCGTTTAGTTGAAGGACAGAACAGCGCTTTGACTGACCTTTTCGATTTGAACCATGCCCGAAAAGTTTTGGCGGCCTTTGGTCGAGCCTTTGGCAAACTGCCTGAAAACATTGGTGATACCACCGCAGAACAAAAAGAGTTTATCAAGCAGTCCGTTACTGGTCTCGCCGAAGAAGGCAAAGTCATCTGCGTGCGGCTGGCATTGTTTGCCGAGATGATGAAAGGCAAGACATGGACACCGACCAGCCTGAAAGAAGTTGGTGGTACTAAAGGCGTTGGCGTCACGTTCCTCGAAGAAACATTTAGCGCATCCAACTCTCCACCCGAACATCGCTACCACCAGAAAGCCGCCCGCGCGGTTCTGAAGGCTCTGCTGCCCGACACTGGGACTGACATCAAGGGTTACATGCGATCCCGTGCCGAATTGTTGGAAGCCAGTGGTTACGCCAGTCGTCCCAAGGAATTCGACGACTTGATCCAGATCTTAGATAGCGAAATCCGGCTTATCACGCCGACCGATCCCGAGGGTAAGGAAACCGATGATGACTCGCTAACTCAAACGCAGACGGGTCAGAAGTATTTCCAATTGACGCATGACTACCTCGTGCATTCTCTGCGCGAATGGCTGACTCGTAAGCAAAAGGAAACTCGCAATGGCCGAGCCGAACTGACATTGCTTGATACCTCTGTGACATGGAATGCCAGGCCGGAAGATCGGTTCCTGCCGTCGTTGCGCGAATTTTTGAATATCTACTTTTTGACGGATAACAAAAAGTGGACCGACCCGCAGCGCAAAATGATGGGCAAGGCTGGACGGATGCACGGCCTTCGATCGGCTCTGGCCCTAATAGGCCTGATTGCATTAGTTACCATCGGCTCCGTGGTTCGCACACAGTTTGTTGAACAACAACAAGCGACTCGCATCGAGGGTCTGGTCGGCCGGTTGGTGAGCGCCGATCCAAGCCAGTTGCCTGAGATCATCAAGGAGCTTGATACGAAGCCCGAAGTAGCCGCCAAGTTTCTGACGCCATTCATTTCACGTGAAGCCAAGACCGTTGACGAGAAACGGGCACAACTTCATGCGCGAATGGCATTGTTATCGCGAGATTCATCACTGGTCGAACCGTTAGTCGAAGAACTGCTCTCAGGACGTGTTACTTATGTTCTGCCGGTCCGACATATGTTGGGTCCCTATGCATCCAAGCTTACGGAGTTATTCCGCAGTCTTTTGCGAGACGAAAAAGCTGAGCCTCAACGCCGCTTTCGAGCAGCCCTCGCCTTAGCCGATTATGTTCCAGAATCGGAAGCCGCCTGGTCTGATGTGGACCTTAGGTTCGTAGCCCAGGAATTGGTATCGTCTAACGCCGAGTTCCAACCACTACTTCGTGAAGCCCTTCGTCCGATCCATGTAAAACTGCTGCCCGAACTGGAGCGGATGTTTAGCGACAAGGAAGCGAGTGCAGCTCAACATCTAAGTGCCGCCAATGCATTTGCCGATTACGTAGCGAGCGATATCGCCAAACTATCGGAACTGCTAACGGTCGCAACGCCGGAGCAGTATGCAGTGATTTATCCGTTGGTTGCCGCCAATCTCACACCGGCCGTGATCGAGAATCTTGATCAAATCGCCGCGACACTGCCACCGGAAGCTCTGGGATCGGCGGAGCGAGTAATGCATGGACAACGACGCGCCAATGTGGCTGTCACGATGTTGCGATTAGGCGAACAAGAAAAGATTCTGCCCATGTTCAACTGGACCGACGACCCCGAGGCGCTCACGCAGTTCATTTTCCGTTGCAAGCCACGCGGCATCGGCATCGAGCGATTGTTGGATCTATTAGAAAGCGCGACCCGAAATGTAAGCGAGGCTCGCTCTGCAACATCGGCCACTTCTATTCACAGCAAATCTCTCTCTACAGCATCGGGTTTCAATCAAGTGAACGCTCGCTACGCTTTGATGCTTGCCATCGGAGAGTATCAGCCTGGTGAGATACCGGCATCGCGTCGGGCGGCTTTGGTCAATCAGCTTGCCGATTGGTACGCCAATGATCCGAGTTCAGGAGTTCATAGCGCGGCGGGTTGGTTGCTGAGGCATCTCGGCGAGCATGAAATCGTTACTCGCGTGGACCAGACGCCGGTTCCCTATTCTTCCAATCGTGAATGGTTCACACTTGCCATCACGGTAACGCCCTCGCCATCGAAAACGGAAACGAACGCATCTATACCAACCTTAGATGCTCCGTCACAGGATGAAGCAATCGGAAAGAAAGATGAATCAGACAACACAACGCCCGCGAAGGACGAAGAGAATCCAAAGTCGCTGCCAGAGCCGTTGCCATCTAAGGCCTTTTACTACACATTCATCGTGTTTCCTGCTGGAGAGTACCTGATCGGTTCGGTCTCTGATGAACACGATCGGCAAAAATACGAGACTCGCCACACCGTCGCACTGACAAGTCCTTTTGCGATACTGGATCGGGAGATCACGATTGAGGAATTGACTGCTTTTTCACCTGATTTTAATGAATTCATGCTTGATACCAAACCTTCAGATGCCGGTTTTGGTGCCAACTGGTACGACGCGGTGGGATTTTGCCGCTGGCTGTCGCAGCAGTCTGGCATTTCGGAACAGGACCAGTCTTACCCGGATCCGGAATCATTAGACAAGGAAAGGTATCCACGTGAACCGAATCCTGCGGCAAAGGGGGCGCCACTGAATTGGCCGCTTGAGCTGGCGAGAAAGGGCTTTCGCTTACCGACGGAATCGGAATGGGAAGTGGCTAGCCGCGCAGGATCGCGAACCGCTTACGGTTTCGGGAGTGATGTTAGCCTGCTGGGAAAATTTGGTTGGTTCAACGAGAACAGTGGCAAGCGCGTGCATTCACCGCGTGAACTACGTCCGACGGTTCGGGGAGTATTTGACATGCATGGAAATTTATGCGAATGGACACATGATTGGTATGTTGATTTTCTAGAATCCCCCGTGACGGATCCTGTTGGGTCCGAAGGTAGCGCGCGGCGTGTGTTCCGTGGCGGCAGTTGGTATTTCGGCGCAGCCAATTGCCGATCGGCGGACCGTCTTACTTTCGAACCAGCCGGCCGTGCGAAAGACAACGGCTTCCGTCTGGCTCTGAGTCTGCCTAGTCTCGAGTCCTCCAGTGCAAAGTAAGAGCAATTGAACGGAGCCAGCTGGCGGGACAACGGGGACAGGACAACGGGGACACACAAGTTTTTTAAGGTGTCACAAGTCCGCGCCTTGCTGGGGGTGCAAAAAAGTGGAACACTGATTGACACTGATATTCACTAATCCAATGCTCTCTAGCATCCGTGCTTGAAGTTTACAATTAGCGACGATTAGTGTTCCCCCGTCGTATCAGCAAACACGCTAACCGATTACGAGCCAGTGGGGCACAAACTCTCACCCTAGTGCCACACCCGCCGTCGAAAACCAACAACCGATCCAGCCAAAATCACCAACGCAATGGAAGAAGGCTCTGGAACGGCAATAAGGTTGCCTGTGATCATAACGTTGTCGAAAGCAAATTCAACGTTTCCATCATTGCTTGTCAGCGTAATCTCAAGCAATAGATTGTTCCCTGTTCCCGAAATCGCCAAATTATTAAAAGCTGTAAACGCAGAGCTCGGTAGGAATCCGTCGCCGACTCCATCGAAATTTGTATCTCGACGCAACAATTGATTCGTCGGCCCCTCCGCTTCAAATGCTAAAAGATTCTGGAACGATCCGCCGTCAATCGATGCTCGAATCAAGAAACCATCATTGCTGTCGTATGCCGGTGTCGCCGCTGCGTTTCCACTCGCAGCGAACAGAGTACTGAATGCCAGGGTGTTGTAGTTGGAAATATTTACGTTGAAGCTCATTGTTCGAAAATCGGGTCGAAGCCCGCCGTCATCCACATCTTCGGCGGCAAAAAAATTGTTGCCGCCGAAACCCGTGTAAGGTACCACTGCCTCTGCCGGAGACCCAAGTGGGTTCCCAGCAAAAGTTAGTGGTACGATCGTGTAATAATCGCCCGCTCCGTCATGGAACAGTGGATCGGACACCGTGAAATTGAAGGCGTTATCCTCAAAATCCTCGATCATAATTGTGTCTGCCGAAACTATGCTGGAAGTGAGCATCGTTAAACAGAGCACCACAAGGCAATTCAGTCGTCGCATTGGCTCATAACCTGATGATAATTTTAGAAAAAACCTCTAGCTGGCCCTTCATTATAACAGCCGATTAGCCAATAAATAGCGGGTTTTTAGTTCATTTTGCATCCCCTATCGCATTAGCGAACACACTAACCGATTGCGAAAATCTGCCGAAGTCGAGTTGGAGGTGGATTCTACTGATTCACTGCCGCTAGCCGACTTCCTAAAGTCACTCGGAACGTGATTCGGCTTTGAATTTGCGTCTGGCAAATGTTATTGTAGGAAAAACTAATGAAACGCAGCCAAATGATTTATATTTCAGCGATGGCGATTTTCGTTGCGGCCGGCTTCTTTGCTTGGAACGTGATGGCAAGGGCGGGCTACGAGTCGGCAGAATACGAGGTCGTTACTTCAGACGGTAAATTCGAGGTCCGAAAGTACCCAGACCTGATGCTCGTCGCCACCACAACCAAGCTAGATGCACAAGGTCGTGATGGCAGTTTCATGAAATTGTTTCGATACATCAGCGGCGCGAATCAATCCGAGAAAAAGATCTCGATGACGACGCCAGTCTTCATGGAAAACGACAAAGCAGATTTAGCAGTCCAAATGGGCTTCGTGATGCCAAAACAGCTTGCCGAAGACGGAGTACCAGCCCCAACGGGCGAAGGCGTTGATGTTCGCAAACGAGTCGGAGGACGTTTTGCCGTTCTGCGATTTTCCGGCCAGCTCAATGCCAAAATAGCCAAGGAATCGGAAGTCAAGCTTCGCGCCTGGATGGAAACCAAAGGTCTAATTGCCGATGAGTCCGCCGAATCCAGTGGCGTGGAAACCGCTGGCTACGATCCACCCTTCACCCCTGGTCCGTTGAGACGAAACGAAGTTCTGATTCGGTTGAAGTAGCTCGCAGCAGTTGACGCCGCCAGCTAAGCGAAGATTTGTACGAAATGATTTGAAAGAATCCGGTTCATCCGGTTTAACATACGAAGAAATCGTAACGTTATCTCCGGGGTGTTTTGGTGGGTCGCATCTGCCGGATGCGACTCGTTGGTCGACTGGTCATCGCCGAACCAAGAGCAGACGTGCGAAGGTTTAATGCTCCGGAAAATCGTCTCGGTGCGGCACGATTGTTGGTGTAACCTAGTCGCTTCCGGCAGAAGCGACCCACCAAAATCGAAACTGGCTATCCGCGCAAAGTCAGTGAGCCAAAGATCTTCGTAGTGCCCTCCAGCGCAGGAATTGGGGGGGCTATTTCAGTGCTTCATACGAAGGCCAGTTGGGATTCTGTGATGTAAGAAAGCAATAGTGTGCATCCGCTGCACTAGTTCCTAAAGCAGTGAACTCCAATATCAAAGTATCGCATACTTCGATCACTCGTTCCTGTGCGTCCAATGGGCGAGCAGGCATCCGTTCATCAGCACCATCGCCGCATCGCATGGCAATTGGAATACCACCAGAACCCCATAAATAGAATCTACGTGGTTCCATACGATAGATGTGTTCAGGGCCGAACGTGTAGGAAAAATCATTGGTATGGAATTGCTTCCAAGCTCGTCCAACCATTCGTAAACCAGATTGCGTGTTTGAAATCGATTCCACAACAAGCCATCGACCAGAGACAATCTGTTCAACCTCGCGAATGCCAATCACGATCTTGACTTTTTCCCCGACAAATACCGTACGCCGCTTTTCCAGCGTCGGTATTGGGTTCGGAAATAGCTCCGGACGAGTATTGTAAAGAACATCTACATCGATTGGTTGATCCATAACCTTGTCATCCATTGATGGCACTCCTCCACTCACCAAGTAGGAATCCACGCTGGTCTTGGGCTTGTGGCATCGAGTGAGTATTCTCGTACTTGTCTTCGCCTCGGTCAAGCATTCCCACGGTATTCAAAAGATAAACCGCTGAGAATAAGTGCATATTCTCGACGGTCGTGGTGTCATATTATTGTCGTCTGGCATTAGACGGTAAAGCCTGAAGAACCCCTACCTCAAATCGTTGTACTAGCATTGATACCGAACTGGGATTGATACTGAACATGCAAAAAGCAACATGGACGACGAACAGTGGAATGTCGAGCGAAATTAGTGACCATCTTTTGCTGGACCGCTATCTTTCCAATCGAAATCCAGAAACTTTTATGGAACTGGTTAGGCGACACTCCGGTCTCGTTTTTGGAACTTGCTTAAGAATCACACGCAGCCCTCACGATGCCGAGGAACTAACCCAAGAGTGTTTTTTCGATCTAGTTCGTAACGCGGCCCAAATTCGAACATCACTTGTTGGCTGGCTACATCAAGCTGCCACGAATCGCGCGTTCAATCGAGTGCGCGACGAACGACGCAGGAAGAATCGGGAATATGAAGCCGGGCATCAACGAGTCATAAAGGCCGTAGAGCAACATTCGGACGGCGCATCATGGAAGGAGATCGAACCGCTCGTGGATCAGGCAATGTTGGAGCTTCCCGAGCAATTGAGGACGCCTATTTTAATGCACTATGTTGAGGGAGTGACTCAAAACGACATCGCATCCACATTGGGTGTGCATCAGTCCACGATATCCAGACGACTGGCAGATGGCCTGGAGTTGTTGCGTGTGAGACTTCGAAGCGCAGGTGTGACTGTGTCCGCGACTGTCCTGGTTGCTTGTTTTGAATCCCAAACTGCGATGGCTGCTCCATCTACATTATCATCGGCGCTTGCCAAGATTAGCTTGGCAGGTATTGGAACTGCCAAGGCGGCGGGTACAAGTCCATTCGCATGGCTAGCGGGTATTCTAAAGGGTGCAATGGCGATTCTGTTTTTGCCCATTGTCGCCGGAGTTGCTTGGGGTGAAGTGATTTTTCTCCTGGTTCTGGCAATGGCCTGCATCTATCTTGGCCTGCGTCGGCCTGAGTGGTTTCGAGTACTCTGTTTTACTAGACAGTTCCCGAATATCTATGAGTGGCCCTTCTTTCCCTTGAAGCGATGGACTTGGAACTCGCCGCCCAAGGAATGGCGAGTATGGATGGCTGCTTCGATTGTTATTGGGATTGAATTGGTCAGTTTGTCAGTAATCTCTCCAGTTTCCTTTGGAGCTCGACAAGGCAGTCTGCTTCTCATGTTTGCTGGACTCTGGCTAATCTTCGTGGGCTTGAGGATTTGGAAACGGGTTCGCGCCTGCCGAAGGAATTCATTGGATAACTTGTCAGAGCCAGATGTTCCTGTCGATGGTGCTCTTCTGTTGACTTATGCCTTCGCCTGCACCGTACTATTCGCCAAGCTGTGCGTGACACCACTGTTCCTTTCTTCATTGTCGGTAATGGATACAGGTTTTTGGCTATTGGTTGTCTGTGCAATCGTTTGGACAACGGTTCTCTTGTTTGGAGCTCTACTTGTTCTTCGACGATTTCAACAATGGAGAATGGAGCGATCGGTTGAACCGATCCATATCCAGCAGATTACAGACCTTGACCCTCCTCGTTGGTTACTGATTGCGATTTTCTTGATTCCAATGACCATTGCAACGCTCATAACCTTCTTTGCGATGTTGCAAGACGTTCATCCGGTTTTCGTACCATTTGGTGCCGACGCACTCAGTGTTGCTCGTCGAGAGATGCTGAGCATTGCATTGTCCGCGATGGACTTCTTGGTCTTAGCAATTCTTCCGCTGTGCTATCTCTACCGTAGAATCCCTCGCGTTGCCTGGGGGCTCGGGTTTGGAGTACTTGGACTTATGAGTGTATTTCATCTTGGGTTCTTCACCAAGAATCTCATTGCGGCACCGAACTTATCAATTAAGCCCATTTACGCTGGCGCCCCGCTGATGGAAGTGCCGCCAGGTAACTATGTATTTGCGACTTCCCCCTGGCCAACCGTAAACGGAGCACAGAGCTCGAAATCGAGCTACATGGGAAAGGTCTTGCTAACCGATGTAAGGATTGCTCAAGCAGCTACGATTACTCTCGACTATCGAGACCATTCTGCCAGTCTCGATATTCCCCTCGACGCCAGCGGACGAATGGCACTTACCGGAGTAACTGTAATGGTTCAAGTCCAGCCCCACCAATTTGAAAACGGAATACCTACGCGATTGATCGTGTCGTTGACAATCGTCGATATTTTGAACCGACAAAACCAGGTCGAGGGCATTGAACTCTCTGTTCCGAATCCATTGAGTCAAGATGAATGGCGCGAGCAGTTTGAGCTCCTTGAACTAGTAGCTACACAGTCTTTTGCTCTTGGTGAGTCAGTGAACCTTGGCACAGTTCAGGGATCACCTTTAACGCTGACGGTCAAGTCGGAGAGTCGTTAAAGAAAAATTCTTTCGCTACGGCTCGGCGGAGCAGCAAGGCCCCCCCGCCAAAGTCCTCAACACCCATAGAATTCTCGTGTTCAATTCAATATGAATACCCAGATTCTCTGAACTGTTTCGTTTCGCGTTTCTTCTCGGGTTTCGCGTTTCTTCTCAGAGCTGACCTAAAAAGGTAGAATGACAGGGTCGCTGGTTCGCGTCGCTAGTAATCACCGATCTTTCTGATAATGTACGCGAATCGCAAAGTTTTCTAACACCAGACTCGGACCAGCCATGAATGCACTCAGTAGAATTCTAGCGACCGTGGCACTGTTTATTTGCTCAGGTGCCAACGCGGACGTATATACTGGACATATTGCTTCGCTCGAGTGGAAGAGTTATTCGAGCGATGCCGTCTTACTTGTCTCAGTCGAGTCGCCTTCGAACGATGTATTGGATGTAAAGCTCCTCGAAGTTTTCCATAGGCAAGGGGACGAATTGACGAACCCAACATCGGTGGCCCTGTCATGGAAGCCGCAATTGGATAGGTATAGGAAAGAATGGGCTAGGGAAAAAGACTGGCGACCAGATGGCGAATGGTTGTTGTTCGTACGGAAATGGGAAGATAGCGAGCCAACGATCGATCACGTTGTCTATCTTCAAAACCCCCGCCAATCGTCGTGGATGTCGGCAGTCAATGTCAAGGGGCAACTGCTGATGGAAAAAGCAGAGATACTAACTGTTGTTAAGAACCGGCTCGACGAGGGCAAGAAGATGACACCTCGTCAGAGAAGTGCAAGAAAATCGGTGGACGAGGGGACGGAATTGAAGATTGGTTTGAATTTCAATGATGATACGCAAAAGTTCACTGCGCCGTGGCTAGGCGGTTTTCAAATTCCTGCCAGTATTGACGTGTGGGATGATTACGATGATCCGTTGGCGTTTGACGAGAGCCTGTCGATCCATAGCATAACCGTTCCTGCCGACGAGTCATTCCACGAAGCGCTGCTCAAGAAATGGACCAACTATCTACAAGAGAGCCCAGAGTCACAAGTGCGATCGCGGGGAAGGATTGGCTACCCAATTTTTGCACTTGTTAATTATCCTGGTCAAAAAACAGAACAACTCTTGAGCTCTATCTATACAACGGAAAGCCATCGTCACATTATCGCGCTCGATGCGAAGAATATCTTGGATTACCTTCGACTTTACGTTTCCAGTTTCGACGAGCAGGACCGACAATTACTTGGAAGTTGGGAACTGACTACACCCAGAGAGCGAGTGCAGTTGGATCTGCTGGAGGACCACCAACTGATCGCACACCGAAAACCAATTCGTCCCAATCAGTTTGAAGATGAGTGGTTTGCGAAGGGGAGATGGAATCTGCATCATGGCAGACTTTATTTGATGAGTAGAGAGTATCAGTTGAGTACCAGGGAAAAGGCCGATACTTCAGCACGTCTGCCGGAACTGGATGAACTACCCATCGTTCAGATTGCGAAGGACAGGATCACCTTTGAAAAAGATACTGTCTTGAGACGTATACCACAGCCGATTCCAAAGGTTTCATGGATTCGTTAGGGGTAGCCACCGTCGCCAGGCGGTGGATAAGGGGCGAGGATGTCTGCCCCTCAATCATTCGCTGCACGCACAAGAGCAATACGAAATCCTAAGTTGTTATAACGCGAGTCAGGGGCATCGCTTAGACGACTTGCTGATCGACAACAGTTGGTTGCAAAGTTCCACCCCCCGCCACGATTGACTCGGAGAGGTTCACCATTGTCTACGATTGGATTTGTACCACACGCAAGCTTGGCACTAAAATGATCTTTGCACCATTCCCAAACATTGCCGTGCATATCGTATAGGCCAAATGCGTTCGGCCGCTTCTTGCCTACCTCGTGAGTATACGGTTCCCCTTTTTCAAAGGTATTCTCGGCGGACCAGCCATAGACATGAAATTCACTTGGATCATCACCAAAACTGAAGGCCGACTTCTTCCCTCCACGGCAGGCGTACTCCCATTGCGCTTCCGTTGGCAATGAGTACTCCCAGTCGTTCGGTAATGAACCTGCGCCATGCTCTTTCGAATTCAACTTCTCCACAAAAGAATTCGCATCCACCCAAGAAATGAAAATGGCCGCATCGTTTTTTCCTTCGCGCACATTGGTTTTGCCTCGCCACGGTGATGTTCCCATCAGTTGGGTCCATTGTCCCTGTGTGATCTCGGTCTGCCCCAACCAAAAGCCCACTGTAAGTTTCACCTCGACCTGACCTTCGTTCGGAAATCGGCCTTTTTCTTCTAATGGACTTCCCATGGTGAAGCTATCTGCGGCAAGCCAAACCATCTTGATGCCGACACTGTTCTTGTTCCTAATCTCACCGGACCGCTTGCCGACATACGAAGTGGGAAGTTGCTGAGCAGATAGAGAACCATCAAAGGCACTCAACGCAAAGCACATCATCAGTAGGGCGGTAATCATGTCTTTCATTCTTGTGGGGCTTCATGCGTGGGTTTGTTGCAGTTCATTCAGCCAGTTGCCAGATCTGCACTTCACCGCGACTCTTGGCGGGGTCGGGATCCCATGTTCCTACACTCAGTACCACGCGACTCCCGTCGGGGCTGAATTCGGCGGAGGTTATCGGTTGTCCAGCTTCGACGATCGCAATCTGAGAACCGAAGTTCGCGGACTTCGAATCGGCGTCCCACAAGCGTACAGTTTTGTCATCACTCCCGGTAAGAATACGCGTACCGTCAGGTGAGAACGAAGCAGCACGCAACCAGCCAGCGTGCCCTCGAAGCGTAACGAGTGTCTTCCCGTAGGTCGCGGAGTTTTGGTCGGCATCGAACAGGCGGGCAGTGTTGTCAGCGGTCCCGGCAAGTAGACTGCGCCCGTCTGGCGAAAAGGAAGCTGCAAGCACGTAGCCCGTCTTCCCTACGCCAATGCCAGGAAATTCCGTCCGTAAAAATCCCGACTGCGATTCGGCGTCCCACAGCCGTGCAGTGTTGTCATTGCTTCCCGTGAGCACGCGCACCCCATCGGGAGAAAACACAGCGACAACCACCTGATTCGTGTGCCCTCGAAGTGTGCGAAGCAACTTGCCAAAGCTTTGGGATTTTGGATCGACATCCCATAGGCGTGCCGTGTTGTCTCGACCGCCCGTAAGCACCCGTAGGCCCTGGTGGCCTTCGGGAGAGAACGACGCGGCTGACACTCCGCTGGTGTGTCCTTCGAGCGTACGGAGCAACTTGCCGTACGTATGCGACTTTGGATTGACGTCCCACAGCCGCGCGGTGTTGTCCTGGTGAGCCGTAAGCACTCGCTGACCGTCAGGCGAAAACGAAACGGAAGAAGGGTAGCTCATTTCCAATCCCAGCGTATAACGCGGGCGGAGAAGACTCGATAATACTTGCGCTCGAGACTTGATCTGATCATCCGCAGCAACCGAGGGCGATGCAATTGGCGAAGACTGCTGAGCACAAATGGACTGGGAGAATATCGGAACAAGAAGTAAGCTGAAAACCAACGATGCTACTATCCACATTGAAGTTCTTCGAGGAAGCTCTGCCAGAGGAGTATGCATCAACGGAGATTTCCTTCTGGGGCATGACCTGCTAGTGCTTAGCTGGGCGTGGCAAACCACGTTGGAGTCGCATTTGATAGGCGGATTCGCGTGATAGTTACTGATACGATCGTAGTGATTCAGTGGTTCACACCCAAAACTCAACGTCCGACTGGCATAAGTAAGAATACCGAATGCTTCGAACCAATGGTGAGCTCGCTGCGTAGCTGAATCTGTGCCTAACGTTGTTATTTAGAAAATCGAAGACACTGAGCAGCCGGCACCATAATTTACAGCCGTCAACACATACCCTCCGTGATTTACCTGCTCCTGGGCAAATAACTCTTAGGCTAAATCACATGCAGACAAATCTGTTCTCTAAGCTAGCGTTTTTCTCAGGTCTTTTGTTGCACGCCTGTTTGCCCTTATGCCAACTTTACGGCCAACAAGATAAAGGTGTACAAAGTTCTGCTGCCAAATTAGACATGCAGCCAAAGCTGGCTAAAACTCAAGGCTCAAGCGAGCACGACAATATTCACACCATGTTGCAGGCCAAGAACGGGGATATGTGGTTCGCGACAACTGGAGAAGGGGTATATAAGTACAACGGCAAGGGTTTCGTTCAGTACACACAAAAAAATGGACTGAGCAGCAACTGCGTGTACTCCATGATTGAGGATTCCAGCGGAACGATCTGGTTCGGTACAGATAAGGGCGCCAGTCGTTACGATGGCAAGTCGATTTCCCCCATTCCATTCAAATTCGAAAGCCTCGGGATTCGCTTCCTTGCCGGACAGACGTTAGGAGACTCGAGCGAAGATACTAACGAAGTATGGAGTATCGCGCAGGTCAAGTCTGGTAGCATTTGGTTCGGGACGACCAATGGACTCTACTGTTATGACGGGAACAAGTTTACGCGACTGCTGGATGACATTCGGCTGATCAATACTGAAAACTTAAGACTCAAGAGAATTCAGTGCATGTTGCAAGACCGAAGCGGAATCATCTGGCTTGGTTCGGGGCTAGGGGAGACAGAAGGGCTTTGTCGTTTCGATGGCAAGTCGGTCAGTACGGTTAAGCCGAAAATCGATGGCTGGATTCGACACATACGCCAAGACAAGTCCGGGGCTATCTGGTTATCAACGAGAAGCCAAGGTATCTGGCGGGACAGCGGCGACGGCTTTGTGAAGTTGACTATTCAAGACGACGATATCACTAAACTTTTGCAAGCCAATCAATCCATTATGCAGGATAGCAAAGGGAACATTTGGTTTGGCGGTAGCGAAGTTGTGGGAACCGTTCAATCAAACAGTGGCATTTGGCGCTACGACGGAGTGAACTTCAAGAACTTCACGATCGAAGATGGACTAAGTGCCTACGGCGTTTGGAGTATGTACGAGGACACCGCTGGCCACATCTGGGTAGGCACTCGAAATACTGGTTTGACCAGATTCGACGGAACTCACTTTGTTCCTTTTTCCGAATAGGAACATCACCGGCCAACTCATGCACCTTGCCAGCTTGGTAATCGTCGAGCAGCACTGCTACCGCCGCGGCAGCATAATCAGCTCGAGAGGCCAGCGAAATCAAACCACTTCCTGCACAACCAAAAATCTAATCCGTGGCAAGCACATGAGAAAGAGATGTAAGATAATTCTCGGTGTACCAACCGTTGCGAAGTAGCCTTGTCATGAAAGTTGAACCCAATGATTCGATTTAGTCACGCGATAATGTTGGCGGTGCTACTTTTGACTGCGGTTGCTGATGCCATCGACTATCCGTACTCAACTGCTGAACCACAAAAGACCGGTTGGCCATTGACGATGGAGGAGCGAGCCTACATCACTGATAAACCCGAACATGATCGCCGGCCTGGCCGCGAAGCCAATAAGCACTTGCCACATCTATGGCCTGTTGTTCCATGTGCGGGACACTTCGGTGGCGATGCTTGGCTCAAGTTGCATGAAGCTCACGTCAAGACAGTGCAAGCCAATGCTGGACCTGTGGATGTGCTTTTGGTTGGTGACAGCATCACGATTCAATGGGGCGAGTCATGGAAGAAGTATTTTCCCGACTTGAAAGCAATCAATATTGGTATCGGCGGCGACAAAACACAAAACGTGCTTTGGCGGCTTGATCATGGAGGCGTTGAAGGGCTACAGCCAAAGTCAATCGTTTTGATGATCGGCAATAACAATATGTTCTTCACGCCAGAAACTGGCGTTGAGGCCGCCGCCAAAGGCATCGAGATGTGCGTGAAAAATTTGCGTGAAAAGTTCTCGAATGCCAAGATCATTGTGGCCAAGATTCTACCTGCCCATGCGCCGGATAATCGCTTCTATCAAGATATCAAAGCCACCAATGAGGCGCTCGATAAGCTGAAGTTGAACAGTGATCCGCAAGTGCAAGTGCTCGATCTCACACAAGACTTTGTCAATGACGATGGCACCTTGAAGAAAGATCTGTACACGCCTGACAACATCCATCTTTCGCCGCCCGGCTACGCCGTATATGCCGCTCGACTAAAACCGATAATCGATCGGCGTCAATAACGCTCCACTCGTGCAGGCCAACGACGTTCCGGTGAGTGCTTCAGCAAAAGACATCAAATGTTACTATCATAAAGAAAGTTACAGTACAATGCGCGGACGAGAGAGTGATATGCAAGACATCTGGTACCGCAAAAGTCGCAACTGGAAAGTTCTTCTGGCTACGTGTTTTTATCTCGCCATTCTCATCCAGAAGGGAAATGCGACTGAGAGAGAACTGTGGGTGTACTGTCCCGCAAATTTCCTGGTGGAAGCCGAATGCCAGCGTGTTCATAAGGTGATGGAGCAAGCGGCTCGGTCAGGATACACGCATGTGCTCATTTCCGACTCAAAGTTCTCTCGCTTGCGAGAAATGGACCAAACCTATTTCAAGCATATCGAACAGCTCAAGGCTAAAGCTGTTGCTCTCAAGCTGGTCCTGGTACCCGCGTGTTGTCCAGTCGGCTATTCGAACGACATCCTGGCACTAGATCCAAATCTTGCTGAGGGACTTCCGGTTCGACTATCGCTGTATCAAGTCGAAAACAACCGGGCTGTTCATGTGCCTGACCCAAATGTAGCTTTGCCGGCACTTACGGAGCGAAAAAAGTGGAGCTTTATCGACGACGCCTTTGTTGTATCTGATGACGGATTGATGGCGGCTGCCCCCTACACTGCACATGCGCGGGTGATGAAGAGTATCCGAACGCAAAAGTTTCAACAGTACCATGCGTCAGTCTGGATCAAGACCGAGAACTTTACTCCACAAGTCGAACTGAAAGTGCTGAATGCTCAAGGGGATAACCTCAGCTATACCTACTTGAAGAACAAACCTATTCAAGATTGGACTCAGCATCATGTGACTTTCAATTCGCTCGATAACATCCAACTTAACTTCTATATTGGTGTTTGGAGCCCTAAGACTGGCAAGCTTTGGTTGCGTGACGCCAAGCTTGAATCGACCGGCGCCGTAAACTTGCTGCGACGTGCCAGCGCGCCGGTGAACGTGGTATGGATCGATGGCGACAAGTCCATAGAACTCAAGGAAAACATCGACTTCGATTTCTGGCAAGATCCCAAGTTGGGCAAGGTGCCCTACTTAGGTGAGTACGAAGCGTGGCACGAACCTCCATCGATCACGCTGAAGCGGAAACTGCCCGCGAATAGTCAGTTGAAGGTATCGTACTATCACACGCACATCATTCACGAGAGTCAGGTGTGCGGCGCGATTAGCGATGTCAAGTTTGAAGCGTTGCTCAAAGAACAAGCGTTGGCGGTCGTGAAACTTTTTCCCAGTAGCGCGACGATGATGTCACACGACGAGTATCGAGTCATGGGTTGGACTAAGCCCTCGATTGCCGGCCTGCGAAAGGATGCCAACCCCGGTGATTTGCTTACTCACAATGTGAGAGTCTGTAGCGAAGCGATTCTGAAGGGGAACTCCCAGACGCGAGTTTTGACATGGAGCGACATGTTCGATCCATTTCATAATGCAGTAGACCGGTACTACCTCGTGAACGGCTCTTTGAAGTCAGCCACATTGCCCAAGCAAGTTTGGGTGATGAACTGGAATTCGGACAAGAAAGCGGAAAGCCTAAAGCACTTTGCTCAATTGGGGCATCATCAAATCATTGCTGGATACTACGACCATCCACCAGAGCAGATCAATGCATGGCTCGATGCAGTCGTAGCGAACCAGATCAAGCGAGTCCAAGGGGTAATGTATACTACCTGGGTCAACGATCACAGCCAACTCGAGTCATTTGCCAAGCAAGTCAAAAATCACCGTTGGTATAGGGACAAATAACGCATGCCCACAATCAAAATCCATACGGTCATGCTTATTGCCAAGCGGTTCGCAAACGAAGTCTTTCATCGGCTTTCGACTCGCTTGCGATAGTCATCCATTGCAAGCTTCAACTTCTTATTTGGCTTCTTCGGTGTCAACAATGCATCGATAAGAATTGTGCTTTGTGCTTGGTCAAGATACAGCTTCTCGTGCTCTTCGCTGACCCTTTTTGCAGCGACCTCAGCATGAGCAAGCACAAATTTGGAGACAGTCCGACCGTTAACGGCGGCGGCTCGCTCGATTAGTTCTTCATAAGTAACATTTGACTCCAATCGCAGTTCAGGGTTCGCCCAGTATGTTTCTGCGGATGATTTCGCATCGAAGGTTAGTTTAATAGTTACAAGTTTGTCATCGGCTCTTGGAAACAACAGCGGAAGTCGCAAGACAATCCAACCGTCTTTTCGCTCAATCATATCTTGCTGCTGCGTATCCAGTTTATTGAGGTCACCAAGAAACAGTGGCGCATCGGTTCGTTGATTTACACATGCCATTAGTTTTGCAGTAACGTTGGGAGGAGGCAAAACAGACAAGTAAAAATACAGTAGCCGGTTTGGTCGATAGTCCAAAGTCTCTATGTCTTCGGGCAACTTCACTTCTAAACTCATCGACGCTGGTGTATCAGCTTTGGCTGCCGCTTGGGATTTCAAAACATCTTTGCGACCCGCGAATTCCTTAACTTTCTCTCCAGCCGTGTTGCCCGAAAGTTCTATTGTTAGTGGAATTGACTTCAACGCTTTGGGCTTCGAGCCGGGTTGATTTGGCGCAGTAGATTGTGCTGTTGCAGGCAAACTCTTCTCGACAGGATCGCTGGGCTGCAGAGCCCAAATCCTTTCGCCCGGGGCATTCGGATCAACAAACGGACTGCCGTCGGCCTTGCTGCGAATCTGCTTGTTAATACTCAATAGGTTCGGGTGTTTTTCAAACTTTGCGGCTTCTTTGTCTGGAACGCCCGTGACATTTTGCAAGCTCGATATTCGATTCAGGGCGTCGATCCCGGCATCTCCAAAGTCGAAGGAATCCACATTCAGATACGTCAAGTTCGTTTTGGCAAGCGACCCTAAACCTACGGCTGTGAATTTCCCTTCGCGTCCTTTCCCAAGATATAGCACTTTCAAACTTGGCAACTCGTGTAATCCCGCAAAGAACCAATCGTCAATATTGCACGACTGAACTTGCATAGATGCCAGTTCCTTTAGATTTGCCAGTGGCAAACTGCCTTGAGAATCAATTCGACACCGATAGAGTGCAAGACTCTTGAGGGTTCGTAATCGACCAATCGCTAGCCAGGACGGATCGGAAATTCGCATGTCGCCGAGCGTCAATCTTTCCAAACGGTCGAGTGATTCGAGCGGCATCAGATTCCATGGGTAATCTTTGGCAGCGGGATCTACGAAAAAATTGGGATATAATTCGACGGACCGCAACTGTTTTTGAGTTGCCAGCCACCGGATGACTTCATCCGTTAGGAAGGGTGTCGCAATCGTGATGTCTCTTATGACCTTGTCATGCTGCTTAATGAGTCGCCACGTTTCGTCGTCAAAGCGAACACGGCATCTCAAATCCATATGCACACCACCGTCGGTTGATTTGCCCGACGCATCTCGGTCCCCAAGACCTCGAACAGAAACTTCGTGAGCCCCAGGTTCCGGCGGCTGAGCGGCGATGCCAGTGGTGGTCAGTAGAGCGATCCAGCAGAGAGCCGCGCTCACTATTGTTCTCGTGTTCCAGTTTGATCTCATTGCGAACTCCGCAAGCAATTCGGAAAATCTTACCTACCCAGAGCGATTTCGTTTACCAACTGTCCCGCGTCAACACTATGCATTCTAGCCGACAAGCGGCTTGGCTGTGACAATACACCTAACGCTTGGCAGCGGTGGCTACGATCGTCTCCGTTTCATTTACATAACTAGGGTGGAAGTCATGAAAATCAGTCCTTTATTGCGCGACACTTTGCGTGTTGGATTTTGGCTTGGTGGAGTTTTGGTCTTGAGCGGAATTGCGTTAGCAGAGGACCATCCTGCATTTCAACCGGTTAAAGAACTGTTTGCTGCGATGTCCAAACACGACGGCCAAGCTATGCGGGAGAATGCAACAGAGGACTTCCAATTGCTCGAACACGGTGAAGAGTGGACGATGCAGAAGCTCGTGGATGCAGTCCAGCCCAAGGGCGATCCGTATGAACGCAAGAACTTCTTCAAGCAGATTCGAGCTCGGCAGGAAGGCGACGTGGCTTGGCTGAGCTATTGGAATAAGGCTGAGATCCGTAGTAGTAGCGGGCTGCGGACCATCGTTTGGCTCGAAAGTGCAGTGATTGTAAAGGAGGGCGATCGCTGGAAAGTTCAGCTTTTGCATTCGACTCGTTTGGAACCGGATAAGCACCCCAAGAACATTGAATGGGTTCAGTTTAAAGCGACTTCATAGCCTCCGTTCATATGTATCTGTGATGCATAGCCAGATCAACCGATTGGCCATAAAGTTCGCGTCATTCAAACGAAGAGATTTCCCGTCAATCAAACGAAGAGATGAAATGCGTCCGCAGGGGAATCGTTCGAGGTTCCGCCATGTCACTCGTACTGATGCGAATGCTGGGCCGCCAGATTTTGTACTTGCTTCCATCTCCGGATTGGAAATCGGTGTTCAGTACGAACTCCACTCCCTCAGGTAACTCACGATCGCTGAGTGTTTTACGAATAAGTGCACTCATCTCGTCGGACATGTTCGCCGGTTTATCAATCCAATTTTCGAATTGCGTGTTGCGAAGCGCTGCGAGCACTTCGTCTTCGGTCAGTGGAGGCTGGTCTGGATCTTTCTCCTTGCAAATCTGATTGAATTCAGCGATGGACTCTGTCAGCGGCTTCCCGTTCGTAAAGAGGGTTGTGGCTTCGTTCTCAACTTCCGCTTTAATATACCGTCGGCGGATGTAATGTTGCACATCCCCTTCGACGACATTTAGCGGCAACATGTAATTCCCACCGATTTGAAACGTGTACACCGTCAGCTTACCCTCGGTATACTTGACCACATCAGCGTGGAACGAACCGCCGTCAAGCACACGGTCCTCGACGAGTTTCTGGTAGTGGGCGCGGTAGTGTTTGTATTTTTCATCCTTAAGTAGACTCAAGTTCCAGCGAGTGCATGCGACAACTTCGTCGACAGTCAATGGAGGCTGCTTGGGAAAATGAGGCTGTCTGGAAAGCTTCGCATTCAAGTTCCGTACGGCTTCTTCTAGCGGCATCCCCTTGCACGTGGCTGTTGCGAGTTTGTCGTAGTCTTCGATTTGCAGCACTGCGATGACGTCGCCACGTCGTTGAGCTTCCAGGATCGGATGGGTATCTGGTAGTAGTTGCGTGCTAACCAAGGTTTCAATTCCACCATTCGCTTGCTGTTGGAACTCAGGGCGAGGTAAATAGATGACTTTGGTGACAAGCTTGCCAAGGAGAACTTGATCGAAATCTTCGGTGGTGAATTCTATCGGAATCGCGTTATGCTCGAGCCACGAACGAGTAGCATCAACGGCAGGATTGAGCATCAATATGGGCAGAACTCGCAGTTCGTCACGTCCCGGAATTCTCGTCAAAATCAATCTCCGAAATTCGTTCGAAGATGTTGACAGATTCCAACGCGATGGGCATGGCCCACGATCCACATAGGCGTTGACGGATGTCAGAGAACGTGCTTGTGGTTTTGCAAGCTCTTGCATCGTTTCGACAAGCAAGCCTGGTGGGCCTTTAAAGACTACCTGCACGGTCTCGCTGTTTTCCGTGGTGCCAATCTCTCTACCGAGAGCCATTCGCTTGGTCGACTGCTCGCGGACAACAGAATTTCCATTTTCGAGCGAGACTGTTTCGCGGTGTGCATTTCGTACTACTTTGACGATTTCTGTCTCTCCGCGCCGGAGCGAAACGACGCTGCCTTCGACGGAGACGCTACTGAATTCACCAACCACTTCAACGACATACTGTCCCGCGGCAATCCGCGTCACTTCGCCTGCTTTTGAAACTGAAAGTTCTTTAACAATACGATCTCCCTGTTTGATTCGAATGGGAACTCCATCAACATCCGAGGTGATCGTCAAAGTCCCTTTGTTCAGCTCCAACACGATCAAAACACCTGCGAAGATCAATGAGAAAGCAAACGCCGCAGACGCGATGAGTTTGACGATAGGTGGGTAGCGATATTCATTGCTGCTCTGGGCCGCGCTGCTGCTGCTGCTGGCGTGAAGACTTTTTATGAGTCTCACTACGGTTGCTGGTAGTGAATTCGCGTTCGGTTGCTGCACATGAGCCAAACACTCTTCGAGTAACTCGGCGGCTTCACGAGCGGAGTCAAAACGACCATCGGCCTGCTTTGCCATTAATTTGCTGATGATTGCACAAAGCCATTCAGGAATATCTGGGTTGATCTCGCGAATTGGTCGCGGTTCGACGTCGGTGATGCGGCGTAGAACAACGAGACTTGTCTCGGCTCGAAATGGCGGTCGACCGGTACACATCGTGTAGAGCACACTGCCGAGACTGAATAAGTCGCTGCGCGCATCGACCTGTTCGCCATTGGCTTGCTCCGGCGACATGTACTGCGGTGTGCCGGGATGGAATCCGGTTCTGGTCAAACTGGCGTCGTCAGCAGCGCGAGCCAGACCAAAGTCAGTGATCAAGGCTCGCTCGACTCCTTGCTCCATCAATATGTTCGAGGGCTTGATGTCGCGATGAACCAGACCTTGTTGATGAGCGGCGGAAAGCCCATAGGCAACTTGCATCCCGATCCGCAGTGTCTCACATAACTCAAGGGCACCTTCGCGATCGATTCTCCCTTGCAACGATTCTCCTGCGATGTAGTGCATCACCAGATACGGAATCTCACGCTCAGTCTCGACGTTGTAGATCGGCACAACATGTTCGTGAACAACTGCCGCAGCGGCTCGGGCTTCGCGTGCGAAACGTTTGCGAGCTGGACCACTGGAAGACAGGTAAGGCGCCAGAATCTTGATTGCGACCGGACGGTTCAATTCCGAATCATGGGCCTTGAAAACAATGCCCATACCACCCGAGCCGATCAGGCGTTCGACATCGTATCGACCAAGGCGACCGAGCAATTCTGGATGCGATGCAGGCGAAAACAATTGGGTGGCCATCGATTCGGTCCAGGCGGTGGGAACTTCGTTCCGCAACGAATCAATCCACTTGGCTGTACCAACGCCTTTCTCGGAGTATGCGTCGTCGTTGCGTAAAGCCTGACGGACCTTGGTCCAATCTTGTGCTCCCGCGGCTAACTCGTCAAATCGTTGCTGACACCGCGGGCATTGCTCGATGTGCTCAACCACTTGCTGATGGTCTACTGCTTGATCGCCATCATTCAAGACAGCGATGAGCTTGTCATCGTTGCAAAGCTGTTGATCTGGCTTATTTTGAAAAATCATTTTTTGTCCTCAAACTGTTTGACGAGTTCTTGAATACGGTTCATGACGCGACCTCGAGCCACGTAGACCGTCCCGGGGCGCATATTCAATTGCTGCGAGACCGTATCGACCGAAAGCCCTTCGACATGAGTTAGCCAAAACGACTGCCAGGTGGTGTCCAACACTGAATCGCGAACTTGAGCCGCAGCCCATTGGAAAACGGCTTGTTCGTATTCGAGGTCAAACTGGGTGGAGAAATCCCTATGTGGGTCCGGAACTTCTGCCAGTAATCGCTCGGCCTCAAGACCATCTTTGCCAAGTGGTCGCGTGGCTCGCCGCGTGAGCATGTCGACCGCTTCGTTGCGAGCGATCTTGAGCAACCAGGCGAGAAAGCTGCCTCGATTCTCGCGCTGCAGCCAATGCGGTAGGGCACTAGAAATGGAAAGCAAAACTTCCTGGACTAGGTTCTCAGCGTCGGCGATTTGAAACCCATGGCGACATGCGACACGGAAAATGACCGGTGCATAGATAGCAACAAAATCACTCCAGGCCGCCACATCTTCCGCGTTTTTCAATCGCAGAATTAGGCTGGCGCGCGTTTCTGGAGGACTGGACTGCATCTGTTTTTCCGTCTGGCTGAAGTGATTTGGCTACTTAGTAGACTCAACCAGAAACGGAAATTACACAGTCGTGGTGAAAGTTTTCTGAAATTGCGAGTTTTGGTTTTGTGTGCCACTGGCAAGGCCAGTGTGTCGAAGCAATTGACTACACCTCCGGACTTACCCGTTACGTCCCAAAGCGTTCAGGAGGGCTTGGCCAATTTGCAGTTCAATCGCGGGATGCTAAATCGGCAAGTACCTTAAGGTCGGTTGCATAAGACAAAAATGTCACCGAGCCATCCGCCTTGGCAAAAACCGCTCCGCCAGGATGAAAGCTCCAATGGTGGGTTGGACATCGCGAGCCTCGTTCACCACGTTGAAAGCCTAGGTTCCTACGCCCGTCACATGCAGCAAGCAGATCTACCTTCGAAGCACCAGATGTGGGAAAAAGACTTCGAGTTCCATTGGTGTAGGTGGAGGCAGACCATGACCCTTGTCCGCCCAGCCATGGTCCGAATCCTTCGTCCAAGTCACTGGGTGGCCGTTCTCCAAACAGTAATGTATTCGAAAGACCGCCGGTAACCTCAGAAAAGAACGTTCGTGGCTTGCGCAAATCCAAAGCAAAGACACCATTGTCGCGATCAGAACCGGCGACCCCACAGTAATCCGTAAACGCAAAGAGAGCGCCCACGTCTGGATTAACCAACAAGCCGAGGTCTGGATTGGATGGACACTGTAGAACGGGAATAGTCGTTCGTCTCTTGGAGTTTCGAAGAATCGTAACGCCATTTCTCATATCCTGAAGTGCCGCTTCAAGAATGAATGCTTGTTCTAGGAAAGGTAGAACCTGCGCCTGCCAAAACATCAATGATGAATTGCGCTCGCTGCTGAGCGTCGGCGGGAGAAAGCGATTGGCTGACTCATGATTATGCAATGACAGCGCCAACTGCTTTTGGTTGTTCATGCAATTTGTGCGACGCGCGCTCTCTCGCGCCATTTGTACCGCAGGCAATACAAGGCCGATAAGCACTGCGACGATGCCTACCACGACAAGAACTTCAATCAAAGTGAATGCAGGTCGAATCATCCGTTGCTTTCGAACGTCCAGAGTTGTCCGAGATTTCATTTCGACATCCCCTTTCGCCGCCACAACCAACTGCCAATCACAGAAGCAAGCAGCAATGCTGAAATGGCTATTATCCTTAGGACCCACGGTTGGTTGTTCCGTCCAAAGTCTGTGACTGCAAGAGCATCTGGTTCTGGCAAGCCATAGTAACTGAGTCGACACATTCTTCTGTCTAATCGATCTTCAGGGAATATCTCCGTAGTGACCTTATCTTTCGTTTTCACTTCGGTCACCTGAAGTGGAATACTGACCCCTGCAATCGAAGCAAAGGCCGTGTTTACGAAATGCCGAGCGTAAGGAGTCCCTTTGTGAAAAACTACTTCAGTTGGCAGTAGAGGATCGACCGCTTCGTCGAACACGAGTTCGATGAAGCCTTCTTTAGACTCATCGGTATGTTGGAAATCAAAAACATGTTTACTGCCATCAACGCGATAGTCGTAGATTTTCAGTTTCCCAGACTTCAACCCACTGGGGATCAATTCGTTATTAAAGTCAATCGTTGAACAGATCGCAAATGGCAACGCATGGATGTTGATGTGACCGGAGGGTGGGGTTGGAAAAGTACCCTTCGACTGGCTTTGGTTTCCACTGACATTGATCGTAGCGCCGTATTCTTGATTCCATAGCCAAACCAACAGCTTTGTATTAGTTTCGTATTTCCGACACAAATGATAACCATCTTCGAACCAAGCTTCGGTGGCAACTTTGCCATTCATTGTCACCACGATCTTTCCCATCTTCAGAATGCCTTCCTTGAAGACATTTTCCCACTGATCGATTCTAGAATTATTGAGAAATTGGCTTCCTGCCTCACAGCGAGTTTGCCGCTCGTCATCTTTGCCATCGATCTCGATCGTGTATTCACCAGCCTGCAGCCGGGTCAGTACTTGCGACTGGTTGATCGTAAAACGCTCCACGGTGTCCTCGCCTTTCATAATTCTCAGTTGTACTTTCTCAGCCTTACGCTCAATGGCATCCGATTCATTGTTGGTTTTGAGAAGTAGGAACACGCTAGTGACCAGAAGTGTTAATGAGATGCCAGCAGCAATCAGCTTTCCAAGGGGGGATGGGTTGTAAAAAAACTGCTTTAGCCGTATCTCCCACGGATTCGCTGCAGCGTTTGAAGGTAGGACTGGCTGCAACAACTTATTGACGGTTTGAGGCAAGTGGAAAAGCGATGGTTGCTGGACATGGGCCAAACATGCTTCGAGTATGTCTGCAACTTCCACGGCCGAACTAAATCGGTCGCTGGCGTTCTTCTCCATGAGTTTGCAGATAATCGAGCACAGCCACTCCGGTACATCCGGATTGATCTCGCAAATCGGATTGGGATCTTTGTCTGTAATCAATCGCAGCACTGCGTAGCTAGATTCAGCTCGAAAGGGTGCGTGCCCAGTGCACATGGCATACATGACGCTGCCGAGACTGAACAGGTCGCTGCGGTGATCAACCGTTTCGGCGCGAGCTTGTTCTGGTGACATGTATTGCGGTGTGCCAGCCAGTGTTCCGCTGCGAGTAAGGCTGGCATCATCAACGGCGCGTGCTAAACCGAAGTCCATTAACTGCACGCGTTCAACATTTTGATCGAGAAAGATGTTAGCTGGTTTGATGTCACGATGCACGATTCCCTGCGCATGAGCAGCAGCTAGGCCCTTGGCAGCCTGCATTCCGATGCGCAGGATTTTGCGAATTTCAAGCGGCCCGCTTTCGCTGAGTCGCTCCTGCAATGAAACACCACGCGCGTAGGTCATTACCAAATACGGAACGCTTTGCCATTCGTCAACACAGTGAATCGCCATGACGTGATCATCGACGACAGCGGCAACCGCTTGAGCCTCACGAGCAAATCGCTTTCGAGCCGCTCCGGAAGCAGCCAAGTGCGGCAGCAGCATTTTGATTGCTACGAATCGATTCAGGGACCGATCAAATCCTTTAAAGACCGCACCCATGCCGCCTTGCCCCAACAGCCCGATGATCTCGTAGGAACCTATCCGACCAAGCATGCTTGGATCGTCAGTCGGCCCCAGCAGTGCAGTCATTCTTTGACAAACGGACTCTTTCGACTCAAGGTTTTCGTTTTCGCTATCGCTTGTGTCACTACGGAGCGCGGATTCAAGATCCTGCCACCAGGCTCGATCACCGACAGTCGCATCCAAAGAACAGCGACAAGCCTCACAAGTCGAGAGGTGATCCTCAATTTCATCGACTCGCTTAGGAGACATATCACCAGCGATGAACTTCTTTAGTTCATCAACTTGTAGGCAAGTGAATGATGGTTGCATTAAAACTCACTCCAGTATGCGGATGCTTCTAGCACCTTTTCTCGCAAGCGGGCTGCGACTCGGCAACGCGCTGCATAAACGGCTCCGATCGTTCGCTTAAAAACCTGCGCGACTTCCGGCGCTGGGCGACCCTCGATGGCGATAGACTGGAAGATGGCCCAAGTAGCGTCGGAAAACTCGGATCGGATCTCTCGTGAGGCCCAACGAATCGCTTCGAGTCGACATTCGACAATCAAAGCTTGCGTGGTGTCTGCTTCCTCGGGCAGGGATGCAAGGGCTTGCATGACGCTAGACGTTCCTGTAGCTCGATCGGGCCTTGCGCGTGTGATAGCGTTCACGATGGCATTGCGAGCGATTTCCCGAGCCAGTTTCGAAATCGCGGCTGGCCTTCTCCATGCTCCCACCGATCGATGGCTTTGGCGACCGATAGGAAGACGCCTTGGACAAGATCTTCTGCATCTTCATGAAGAAGACCCTTACGCCGAGCCAAGTGATAAATCACAGGTCGGTAGATGGCCATCAGCTCATTCCAGGCTACGGCATTTTGCGGATCTTTGATTCGCAAAATCAGGCTTGCATTTGTTTCTGGCCAGTCGTTCATGTGTGTCTCTACTCTTATTCACACATGATCGCAGATTTCCTTACACAGTACTTGACGCTGCCTTCTGGACAAACCGATTTTGGCGAGTCTCCTTTGGCATTGATGGTAGCTACCGTCGCCAGACGCTAGAAGACGCTGCTGTCGATTGTCGAGATTCAATGTTAGCGCATGTTGGGGCTATGGCTACTGGCTGTTCTGCTCGGCATCATTCCTGCCAATGCTGTTGTAGAATTCGAGCAATAGCGTTATTTGTCGGAATTCCGATTCGGCCGCAGCAACCGTCTGCTCAGCCTGGCTAAGCGCCTCCAAACTTGAATTGCCAAGTTTATGGTTTTGCGCCGTGCGTTCTTTGGATGCCTGTTTCAATTCCAATTGACGTTCAGCGGCCGAACGCTTGGCTTGCAGTATCTGGACAATAATCTGCCGTTCGTGCTCGGCCTCGGCCAATTCTGCGCCCGCAGTTTTCTTTTGAGCGTTTAGGGCCTTAATTGACTCCTCCGTCAATCGTCTTTTGGATTCGATATCAACGAGCTCTCGCGCTAACTGCTCTCGAAGTGGAGCATCGTCTTCTTTGGCCTGACTTTCTTTCTCGCGCAGGGACTGCAACTCACGCTCAAATTTCGTTAGCTGCGCATTGCGGCCTTCCATAACCGATTCGATTTCCGCAAGCTTCTTTTGCGATTCGCGAAGGCGCTTCGCAAGATCTGAAGCTGGGCCAAAGCCGGACAAGCTCTGAATCGGACTGCTAAGCCCAGGTTCTGAAACTGAAGTTGGTGCTGTTGTAGTTGCTGCTGGAGCGGTGGCTGGAGCGGGTACCGGAGAAGCAACAGGGTTCTTGGGCTTTTCACTTGACGCTGATGGTTGAACCGGATCGGGTGTCACCTCACAAATTACTTCACCTTTTTCCACGGTATCGCTTTTACCCAGCGCGGCGATGTAGGTGACTGTCCCAGTCACCGGCGCGAGGATCTGCAGTCGTGCCAGTTCCTGCAGCTTAACTCGGAGTTCTTGTATCTCTTTTTCTAAAGTAATGAGTTCCCTTTGAGCTAACGTTCGTTCCGTTTCCATCTTGACGGCCTCGGCCTCGGCTTTCTTTAGAGCCACGATGGCGGTGTCCAGGTTGCTCTGAACCTGAATTTCTGTTGCCTGGCTTTCGACCCCTCGCTTGATCGCTTCAGCATTTTTCTGCTTGGCTGTTTCAAGCGTCTTGATCTGGGACTCTATCGCAGCACAGATCTGCTGGGCCGCATCGAGATCTTTTTCGGAGGCGAAAATTTTAGCGACGGCACTTTCACGCTTTCCTTCTAAGGTGGATAATTGTTGCTGACCTTCCAAAGCATGAGCGGATTCTGGTTCAATCTCTGCGATCAAATCATCTTCCTTTACTCGTGCGTTCAGCTTGATTCCATCGGCAACGCGCACGATGAATCCTTGGGTCGGCGATTTAATGCTCACGGAACGGGCCACTTGTCGATCAGGTACCTGCGACTTGCTTTGGGCCGCAGATGATTGTGTTTCGAATTCTTGCTGAGCCTCCTTGGAAGCGGGCTGCCAAGCGAACTCTTGCAGCCGAGGCACGTCGGGCTCAAGCTGTGATTCCGGGTCAACGGAAATAGCACCGCGCAACGTTCCGTTTTCGCCAACTCGCAACGTAATCTGCCCCGCTTCCGTATCACCAAGTTTCCAGCGACCGTTGTAACGCCTTTGCAAACGCGACCATTCGAGTCGCAACGCACCTCGTCGACCGCCGGCATCGATGAAAGTACCCGAGAACCAATCGCTCGCCTCGTCAACCGATGCTAAGGAAATATGGCTCCAGTTCTCTCCGGTCCAATGGCCAGAGATGTCTGTGGGATTGGTCAATTGCATGGTAAGGACACTCAATAGACCGGCCAGCAAGATTGAACCCATCATGATCAAGCCTCGTTTAATAAAGATTCGTCGTGGTTGTTGAATTGGTTGAACTGATTGAACAGGTTGAACTGATTGAACTGGTAGATCACTGCGGCTGATCACACCGGCGCTCGGCGGACAGTTATCATTGACCGTGGACGTATTGACCGTGGGCTTGCTGCGCAACGACGACGGCAATTCGACTTGGTGTGGTTGCTGCAGGTGTGCCAAGCAACCGTCCAACAATTCGACCACTTCTCCTGCGTTTTCGAAGCGATCGGCGGGATGCTTGGCCAGCAAGCGAGCGATGATGACGCACAGCCATTCAGGAATCTCCGAGTTGATCTCGCGGATTGGGCGAGGATCGGAGTCGGTGATGCGGCGGAGGATGCCGTAAGCAGCTTCGGAACGAAAGGGTGGTCGTCCGGTGCAGGCGGTGTACAGCACACTGCCCAGGCTGAACAAGTCGCTGCGATGATCGACCGACTCGCCTCGTGCTTGCTCGGGTGACATGTATTGCGGAGTCCCTGCGATGACGCCGGTCTGGGTCATGGAAGCGTCATCCATGGCGCGAGCGACGCCAAAGTCGGTGATCCATAAACGCTCGATGCCATCGCTGAGCAGAATGTTGGCGGGTTTGATATCGCGATGCACCAGTCCTTGCTCGTGAGCCGCACTCAAACCAGCGGCGATCTGTCGACCGATTCGCACCACCTCGACCACACCCAACGGTCCGCCTTCGTCAATCCGCTTTTGTAGCGACGGTCCACGCGCGTAGGGCATGACCAAGTAAGGCAGTCCAGCCGCTTCGGAAACGGCGTAGATGTCGATAACGTTGTCGTGAGTGATTGCCGCAGCCGCTCGAGCCTCGCGTTGAAAGCGCGTCCGAGCGGAACCTGAGTGGGCCAGATGCGGAGCCATGACTTTGATAGCCACCACACGCCGCAACGATTTGTCAAAGCCCTTCAGTACCGCGCCCATTCCACCAACGCCGATAACACCGCTGATCTCATAGTCGCCAACGCGACCGAGCATTTCCGGATCGTCCGTCGGTGCAAGCGAATCAAGAACGCTCAAAACGTATCGCTCTCGTTGTGTATTTCTTGGTCCATCGGTCGTCAGTTCGACTGAGACTGGTTCATCGTTCCGATACAAATGATCGTTGCTTTGCAGGGGATCGACCGGCACTGAATCAGGCGCTAACAGCGCCGCTGCGTCCCGCCAAACATCCGGTTCCGCCGATCGTTTTTGCAATTCGTTTCGACAACTCTCACAGCCGCACAAATGGCGTTCGAATTCGTTAACCAGTGCGTCACTGAGACGTTCGTCAAGATAATCATCGATCCGCTGCGGATCACAGGTTTGCTCAGTTGGCTTCATTAGTCGTTTCCTTCACGCAATCAGATTCTTCCAGTTGCAGGACAGTATTTCGGATGCGTCGCATAACGCGACTCCGAGCCGCATAGACGCTGCCTGTGGAGATCTGCAGTATTGCCGCAGTCCGCTCGATAGACAATTGCTGTAGCTCGGTCATTTCAAAGGCCAGCCAAGTCACTTCTTGCGATTGGTATCGAACCCGTTGGGCCGCACGCTGAAACAACTCGCGGCGATACTCCAGGTTGATCAACGCGTCGGTTTCGGGGTCTACTGGTATCTCGGACAGGACGTCCAGCATGTCAGAGCCTCCACTGGCTCGGTCGCGAGGCCGCCTGGAAAGTGCCTTGAGTATGGCATTGCGTGTAATTCGTCCCAGCCAGTTCCGAAATCGAACGCCAGCGTGTTGTTTTTCAAAGCGGTCAATTGCTGACGAAACTGAGATCAAGACTTGCTGGACCAGGTCCAGCGCATCGGCGTGTTGAAGCCCTTTGGCCCTCGCGATACGAAAGATCACTGGCCGATAGAGCTGTTCAAACCGTTCCCAAGCGGCCCGATTCAATGGATCTCGAACCTGTACAATCAGGCTCTCATTAGTTTCAGGAAATTCTGGCAAGATAGCCTCCACAGGGGTCTATCTTACTTAATCCAGCTCGTAACAGTTTCTGACAGGGGAGCGAAGAATTTTTCGTACAACGGAAAATTGGCGGGAGTATTCAAGCGAAGTAAGCGATCAAATGGTTTATGCATACGACCAACCGGACACCTCGACCCGTTTACAGCTCACAATTCGAGATGCTAAAACAGCTTAGATACTCGTTCTGATTGGCCAGAGATCCGATAGCTTTCGCAAGAAAATTGGCAAACTCACATGAACAAGAATCGACTGTTTTTGCTTTTAACTCTCGCTGGGTTTGCATCCACTGCAATTGCGGCACCTTATCAAGAGCCGCAAGCGATTCCCGATTTCACCAAGGGTGGTACGATTCCCTCAGAAGCAAAGCATGATTGGAATCTAGGTCCAACGGGCCTGCGCGGTTGGATGTTTTGCGACAAATTGGTCACCACTGACGCTAGGCAGATTGCCATTACTTCCGTTGACGCGGGATCACCGGCGGACGGCCTGATTGCCGTCGGAGATGTGATCCTTGGCGTCGGCGGCAAGCCATTTTCCTTCGACCCGCGCACGGAATTCGGAAAGGCAATCGGTTCAGCCGAAAGCAAGACCGGTGGCGGTAAACTTGCGTTAACACGCTGGCGCAACGGCAAGGTTGATGAAGTCGATTTGCTGTTGCCCGTGTTGGGATCTTTCAGCGATACGGCCCCGTATGATTGTCCAAAATCAACTCGAATTCTCGCGAGCGGTCTGAAGGCGCTCGTCAATCGAATGTCGCAGCCCGACTACCTAACGACCGAGGACCCCATTCCACGGTCGTTGAACGCACTCGCTTTACTGGCTGGCGGCGATGCCGAACATCTGAAGTTGCTGCAACGCGAAGCGCAGTGGGCAGCCAACTACCGCTCGCGCGATTTTCGTACTTGGTATTATGGTTATGTGATGATTTTCCTTGCGGAATATATCAATTCTACTGGGGACGATTCGGTCCTACCTGGGCTCCGGCGATTGGCGATGGAAGCGGCCGGTGGCCAGAGTGCGGTCGGTTCTTGGGGGCATACTTTCGCACTGCCTGATGGTCGTCTCCAAGGCTACGGCATGATGAACTCTCCTGGGCTGCCGCTCACCATCGGGATGGTACTTGCTCGCGATGCAGGTGTTAAGGAAGTTGAAGTCGCTCGTGCTATTGAACTCAGTACGCGGCTGATTCGTTTTTATGTCGGTAAAGGAGCCGTACCATATGGCGACCATCCGGCGTGGATCGAGACCCATGAAGACAACGGCAAATGCGGCATGGCTGCGATAATGTTCCAACTGGTTCGCGAAGCAAACAACGCAGAGTATTTCACTCGTATGGCAGTCGCGTCGCATGGCAGCGAACGAGATTGCGGTCACACCGGCAACTACTTCAATATGTTGTGGTCTTTGCCCGCAATTGCACAAGCGGGGCCGAATGCAACTGGCGCGTGGACAAGTGAATTTGGTGCTTGGTATCACGATCTCGCCCGACGTTGGGATGGCTCGTTTGCGCATCAAGGTCCGCCCGAACCGGACAACGATAGCTACTATGGTTGGGACGCAACCGGTACTTATATGATCGCATATGCTCTACCGCTGAAGAAGATTGCACTTACCGGCAGAAGTCCAAGTATCGTAACTCAACTGTCACTGACTGATGCGGAAGATCTAATTGCTGTTGGCCGTGGGTGGGATAACAAAGACCGGACGAGTACCTACGACCGCTTTGAGAATACGGAGTTGATTAAGCGGCTCGGTTCCTGGTCACCCGTTGTGCGCGAGCGTGCAGCGGACGCGATCGCGCGGCGTCATGAGCCTCCACTCGCAGGCATTATCGCGCAGCTTGATTCTGACAATCTCGACGCACGGATCGGTGCTTGTACCGCGTTAGAGAAACTCGGTAGCAGGGCAGCTTCCACAGTACCTCAACTTCGCAATGCACTCCAACACAACGACCTCTGGTTGCGCGTGCGAGCGGCGTCGGCCCTTTCCGTTATGGGCAAAGCGGCCTTGCCTGTATTGCCAGACATGTTGAAGAGGATTGCCCAAGGTCCATCTTCCGAAGATCCGCGCGGCATGGAGCAGCGGTTTATTTCCTCAGCAACCTTCGGCAAAATGCTGACCAGTAAACAGATACTAGAAGGTGTCGATCGCGACCAATTGCGAACTGCTATCGCCAGCGGATTGCAAAATCAGGACGGATGGGTCCGCGCTGAAATTAGCTCTATCTATGAGCGTCTGCGCTATGAAGAACTACAACCGCTTTTGCCAGCTGTACTTGAGGCGATCGAAAAACCTGCGCCCAGCGGCGAAATGTTTGCCGATGGAGTTCGATTGAATGGTCTTAAGATTCTTGCCTCACATCATATTGAAGAAGGGATACAAGCCTGTACCGACTATCTCCGCGGACAGAATCCATGGGCCAGTGAAGAACGAACGCCTGAGATCTTGAAAATCCTCGTCACTTACGGTGCCGAAGCCCAACGCGCCATCCCGCAACTCCGCGAAACGGCAGCTAGTTTTGACCGAGGCGAAAAGGATTTTCCAAGAAAACTTAGCAAACAAAAAGCCAGCGCCGTTAGGAAAGCGATTGAGCAGATCGAAGCCTCAGTGTATCGCCCCAGCCTGAGACGAATCAATTAGGTGTGGTGTTGCCCTGGTCAAAACAAATAGAATCTGGCCTGTGCCTCTGCACAATGCGTTCATCTTTGTAGGCCCTAGTTGCGGAGCAACGACTGGCATCCCAGGCTTTAGCTTGTCATTGCTCCGCAATTCGGAGAGAGCATGTTGCTCACAACCGCTCGGGCTCGGTTAAATGTCGGTGTCGAAAGTTTATTTGGCAATGAACGATTCCCACTTCGGCAGTCTTCCTGAACGCTTTTGGGTATAACAAATAAGTCGTTGGACATAGACTATCGCTTCGTTTCACTGGCCATGCCAGTGGCACACAAAACCAAGACAATGCAACATCAAAATCGCGTGCAGCATAAAACTCGCGAGCATTGCTTTAGACATTGGGTGAACTCTCTTCATTCGATAGCGGACGAGCGGGGCCGAGAAGGTAGAAAAGCGCAGGGGTAACGACTTGGTCTAAGACGGTTGAAGCTATCATGCCACCAAACAACACAATTGATAGCGGGTAAAGGATCTCCTTGCCAGGTTCGCCGTATCCAAACAACAACGGAAGCAGACCTACAAAGCTGGTCATGGCTGTCATCAGGACCGGTGCAAGGCGTTCAAGGCTACCGCGAATGATCATCTCCTTCCCAAATGGCATTCCATCGACTTCCATGAGATGTTGGTAGTGCGAGATCATCATGATGCCATTGCGACTTACAATGCCAATGAGTGTGACGAATCCAACCCAGTGGGCCAAAGACAAATGCGTCGCCTGAACCCAAATGCCAGGCCATAGGTACCACGGTTGGTCAACAAACTCCGCAGTGTCAGGCCTATTCACGATCAGGAGCGCAACGATCGCGCCCAGTGCCGCCAAAGGGACATTCGCAATTACCTGAAGTGCAGATTTCTGAGAACCAAGGGCTTTCATCAGTAGCAGATAGACGCCGACGATACTTAGCAGGGCAAATCCCCATAGTCTGTAGGTTGCCTCCTGCTGCGCCTCGAACTGTCCACTGTAGTCGAGATAATACTCACCTGGCAAATCATGGAGAGATTGTTCAACTGGCTGGAGTGCTATCTTGATATCGCGTACGACACTCGCCAGATCGCGCCCTTGTACATTGCAAAAAATGGCGACTCGGCGTTGCACATGCTCACGATTGAGGACATTGGGGCCGGTCGTGTCTAAGATCTCGGCAACTTGTGAAAGTGCGACTTTGGCTCCCGAAGGTGTCTCGAGAATGGTCTCTTCAATAACGTTGGGATCACGGCGGGCTTCCTCGTCATACCAGACCACCAATCCAAAGTACTTATCTTCTTCGATAACTTGTGAAACGACCTTGCCTTTGAAAGCAGTCTCCAGTACTTCGGCTACGTCACCTGGTGCCAGTCCATACCGCGCGGCCTCTTCGCGTTTGACTCGCATTTGCAGTTGAGAGATTTCAATCTGTGGTTCAATCTGGAGGTCCACAACCCCTTCGATCCCTTGCATGCGATCCTGGACATCGTACGCCGCCGTGCGCAGTTCACGCAGATCAGGACCAAAAACTTTCACTGCGATCTGCGCGCGAATCCCCGAGGTCATGTGATCCAAGCGATGTGAAATGGGTTGACCGATGTTCACGGCGGCCCCTGGGATACTTGAGATTCGAGCACGCAGATCGGCAATCACATCGGTCTGGGGGCGACCTTGGTATTCAAAGCTCCATAGATGGGCTATCGGAATCGCTCGCAGTACAGCGTTGGATAGTCCTCCTTTCTCGGACTTGTGTTTAGCGAATTGCACTTCGAATTCGGTGTTATTCACGCCCTCTGCGTGCTCATCTAATTCGGCACGTCCTGTGCGGCGGGCTACGGAGAGAACTTCTGGCACTTCCAGCAAGATGGATTCGACTCGGCTGGCAATTCGCTGGCTCTCGGCCAACGATGTACCTGGCTCAAGCCGTAGGTTTATGGTCGCTGTCCCTTCGTTGAACGGCGGCAAGAATTCACCGCCCATCCAAGGTAAAGTCAGACAACTGAGCAGAACCAGTACGCTGACTCCGGCTAGCACCGACTTGGGACGCCCAAGCGTCCATCGCAGCAATCGTTCGTCACAGTATTTTAGCCAACGCATGATCAGCGGTTCGCGCCGGTCTGCCAAAAAGGGCGCGCGAGTTAGCAGTACACTTGCCAGCACGGGAGTGAAGGTTAACGAGACCAGCAATGAGCACAATAAGGCGACGATGTAGGCAATACCTAGCGGCGCGAACAACCGCCCTTCAATGCCGGACATCATGAACAGTGGCAATACGACCAAGACTACGATGAGGGTCGCATAGACGATCGAGTTGCGGATTTCGCTGGATGCTGAGAAAACGACATCCAGGGCCGGTTTTTGTACTTTAACTGGTAACTGCTTGTTCTCGCGAAGTCGACGAAAGATGTTTTCAACATCGACGATTGAGTCATCGACCAAGTCGCCGATCGCGACGGCGATTCCGCCGAGTGTCATCGTGTTGATGGTGATGCCGAATAGATAAAAGACGATTACGGTCAGCAATATCGACAACGGCATTGATGTCAGAGAACTGACACTTGTCCGAAAGTTGCCCATCATTAGGAAGAGAATAACGACTACCCAGATAGCGCCGTCGCGCACTGCTTCGCTTACGTTATCGACCGCCGCTTCAATAAAGAGGCTTTGACGAAACACGTCCGATTCCAATTTCACATCATCAGGTAACTCCTTCTGAATGGAAACCAGGACGTCGTTGATGCGTTGATCTAGCTTGATCGTGTCAGCTTCGGGTTGCTTTTGCACTGTGAGCATGACTGCCATGCCACCTCGTAACTCACGATAGGGCTTGGCGTGTCCATGCGAGGGACGATCTTTGTCAATGGATGAATGCGAGCCATCGTTCATGTGCGCGTACTCCGCCGCTTGGGTGACGGCGAAATGAACGTCTGGTTCCACTTTGACTACCGCAGAAGCGTCACCTCTTTTGATCGGTCCTCCCAACTTAACCTCGGCTACATCGCCAATGCGAATCGGTACTTGATCGCGCCAAAGGATAGGAGTTGCGGCAACTTCATCAAGAGTCAGCGATTGCCCCTGAATGCGAAGGAGCGATTCTCTCTCTCCACGATTCATCACTCCGCCACCTGCAAGCACATTGGCTTTCGTGGTAGCCTCGGTCAGCTGTGTCAGAGTCACGTTGCGTTCGGCCAGTCTCGAAGGTGACGTGAGCACTTGATACTGCTTGAGAATTCCGCCCATGACGGAGACTTGAGACACGCCTTCAATGGCAAGAAGTCGATTGCGAACGGTGAACTCGCCCAGCGTGCGTAGCTCCATCGCTTTCGCATCCGCTTCGTACTCTGAACTGGGTTTCAGATCACTGCGCAGCGCAAGCAACATGATCTCACCCATGATGGATGAAATTGGTGCGAGCGTTGGGTTGATGCCCGATGGCAATTTGGTTTGAGCCAACTGCAGTTTCTCATTTACAATCTGCCGATCGATGAAGATGTTCGTTCCCCAATCAAACTCGACCCAAATGATAGACAGCCCAATAGCCGACGACGAGCGAACTCGTTTGACTCCCGTCGCACCGTTCAACAGTAACTCGATCGGTCGAGTAACAAGTACTTCGACTTCTTCGGGCGCCAGACCAGGGGCTTCGGTCATGATCGTGACCGTGGGACGATTGAGGTCCGGAAACACATCGACAGGCATAATACGAAGCAAGGAAGCTCCGACCACCATCACCAGAAGTGATGCAATCGCGACGATGGCGCGATTTTGAAGCGAGAAACGAATGATGCAGTCGAGCAAGGGGGATTACCTCAAGGATGTAAAGGCCGTCTGTAACTCGCGTCCGCCGCTGGTCACAACCAATTCGCCCACTTCGATACCCTTAACAACTTCTGTATACGTGCTATCCGATCGACCGATTGTTAGTCGACGTCGCTCGACATACCCATCGCTTTTTTGAACGAAGCTAAAGTAGTGCAGCCCGTCGCGAAGGATTGCGGATGAAGGGATCGCTAGAGTCAACGTCGGACTTCCTACCGGCAGATCGACTGTGATCAACGCGCCGGCTCGAAGTTGCGGGATCGAAGAGGTCGCAGTTGGAGTAAGCCAAATCTTTTGAGTACGGGTGAATTGATTCACGTTTGGTCCGACTCGAGAAAGAACGACTGGAAATCGAATGTCAGGGTTGGCAAGTATCGTGGCAACTCCGGTCGCGCTTTCCGTAAGTGATTGAGCCTCGTGTGACGGCACGTGTGCCTCGATCCAAACCGATTCGAGATTTTGAATCTCAACAAGTGGTTGGCTCGCGCCTACCGTCTCACCGAGCGTAACCACGGATGACGTAATGCGACCATCCATGTTGGAGCGAAGTGGAAGATAGTCGATAATTCGACGTTCATTGGCGATAGATTCTATTTCGCTCTCCAGCAGTCCCAATGTGGCAAGCTGTCGTCTTAAGCTTTCGACGCGTGCCTTTAGCTGCTCTGCCTGCGAGCGAATCTCCAGTACCAACCGCATAGAAACAGCATCCTCTTTGAGGCCACCAAGCCGATCGGCGCGACGAAGCGATAATTCTGCGTCGAGCGAGGCGCTGATGAATTCGAGTTGGAGCTTGTAAAAATCAGGGCGATGCAATCTCCATCAACTTTTCGCCTGCCTTAACTACTCGTCCAGGATAAAGTGAATGCGAAAAGACCGTTCCGTTCACTTGAGAAGAGATCACGCTTCGGTTTTCAGGGGGCAAGGCCACGACCGCGGGGAGTTGCATTGCCGAAGTTAATTCGCGATGACTCGCGGGTTCGGTGAGTATTCCCAATCTTTGCTGATCATTGCTTGAAGTTTGAGAACACCAAGAAAGAACAAACTCGATAACTCATGACCGCCCTTAACAACCACACGGTCGCCAGGATAAACATCCCCTTGTAACACCTCGACCATTGGACCCGTCGATTTGTGCGTTTCTAAAACTCGCTTGCCCAGCCGAATGGTTTTCTTGCGATACTCAGCCGAGGTCCTTGTCGATGATTCTTCGACGAATACATAGTGCTGCAAACCGTCGCTGTACACCGCCTGCTGTGGCACGGTGAGCTTTTCTTCTTCCTCTGACGTATAGATCGTGCCCCGGCCTACAAGTCCAGGAATGATCGCGTTGTTTGCAATCGTTACCCATGCCGAACTAACTTGAGTTTGAGGATCTAGACCTGCATCCATTCGATCGATAACGCTATTGACGGAAATGGACGACGCAGGGAACTGGATCTTGACTCGATTGCCTACTCTGGTTTTGGATACATCCTTTTCCAAGAGTTGAAGTCGCACCCAAACTTCCTCTCGATTAACGATTTCGAATAGGTGTTCGAACGCTTCAACGTACTTTCCTTCGGCAAGGTCCGAGTGAAGGATTTGGCCAGCGATCGGCGAACGAATGGGATAGTACAATGCACTAGGTTGGTTACCAGGTGAACCGTCCAAAGAGACGCCCAACGAATGAGCGCGAATTCGAACGACGTCCAAGGCGGTTTTGACTCTGATCTACTGCGTTTCGATGTCCAGCAAACGTTGCTTCGGTACAGCACCTGCCAGGGCAGATGATCGTGTCATCTCGAGAAGCCGCTGATTGAGCCCTAGATCATTGGCCGCTTGGAGATAATCCAGTTTGACCAACTCCAGTTCGCGGCTACTCAGTTCGGCAACGATTTGGTTTTTCTGTACAAAGTCTCCAGGTCGGACGAGCAGCTTGGCAATTCGTCCCGCAATCTGCGCCGATCCGATTGCCTTGGCATGCCATGGTGTAACGGACTCGGCATAGACCTTTAATGATGACGCGACGGTACCTACCACGACCTCTTCGGATCGAAGCCCAATTGCATCGCGGGCACGCGCCGACAAAGTCACCTGGCCATTCTTGATATCAACTTGGATACCCTTGGTGGGAAGCGGCTGATGTCCCTCATGCGCGTTGGCCAGCGACGGAACCATGGCAAGAACCAGCAATGCAACCAGTCGAATGTTCAGTGGAGCAGTCATAGCCTACTTCTTGATGAAACCCTTGGGATCAGGCAGCGGATCTGTTGACTTCTTAGCGGACGTCAAGAATTCGTCTACGCATGGCGGGCAACAGAACTCGTACGACTTTCCATCGATAATCCAAGAGAACTTGGGATTCGCTTTGGTTCCTGAGATAGGACACAACATGTCGCCAGCGTTTGGCTTCATATTATGCTCCGACTTCAAACCTTTGAATTTTTGCGAAGCCGTCATGTTACCGTTGGCTTCGATGTCGGCAGCAGTGTAGCGACCTCCCGGGGTCAAATACAACGCTCGCTCTGCATCGTTGGCGACCTTGGCCGGCATTTCTGACGATTCACCATGGCTGTCTTGCCCAGAAACAAAGCCCAGGCGAAATCGCTCGCCATCAATGCGGATGTTTGGAATGGTTACATCCAGCTTGCGCCCCACCAGTTCCTTTGGCAGTTGTCCAATGAAAAGGGATGTCTTCCCTGGGCTGTCACCGTCCTGCGGAGACGCCTCGAACGGGATTGCTTTGGAATCTGAGTCGCCCTCTGCTTTGACGAATCCCTTTAGCGTCTGGCTTTCTACCGAGATTACGCGGCTCTCATCCTTACCGAGCGTGTAAAGTCGAACGGCTCCTTCCGAATCGATGACCGCTTCCACGTGATAACTATCACGCCCTAATGAAACCATGATGCCACCATGAGTACCCGGGATATGTGCGTGTTCACCGTCAACACCACCGGTCGCAGAGTTCGCGATTGGTCCCTCGGTCTTCGCAGCTTCTGCCCCAGCTCCGTCAACCGATGGCGAAGATTGAGCTGTAGCCTTTTCCGATCTTGACGGATCGCACCCACTGACAAAGAGCAAGGCGGCCGCCGTTACGGGCAGTACGATCAAATAACGAACGTTCCATATCTTCATAATCTACACCTTAAATCAAAAAAGGAGGATCGAAGGGTTATTTGCTTGAAGGATGCTTCGCCAAGGCGATTAAGCGCTGAAAAGAGCTACCTTTAGCGAAAGCATCACGAGATATGCGTTGAGGACGCGAGTTTCGTAAGCATGATTCACCGATTCGAACAGAACTTAAAAAGCAATCGGCGAGCACTCAACGTCGAGCACCCTGCCATTCAACAATTCCGGAACTGTCGGATTGTTGGGCTTTTCAGATCTTCCAAATGCAGGCTATTGCTTGCCAAGAATGTCCGCCGAAGCGAATCGGGACTTCATGTCCTAGCACTGTCACCCGTTCCGCGCCGGGAAACAAGTCCCACGACAATACGGGCGCTACGATAAAATGTACAGTCGGAGTCCGAGGTTCAAGTTGAAAAGTAGCACAAGTCGGAGCCTTTGCGCATTGGCATTGGCTGGTCCCTCCAACCTTGCAGGCTTGAATGCCCTTGAAACTCGTATGTTTCGCAACAGCTGCCTGAGCGGCAGCGCATTTGGGACATTTCGGTACAGAGGCCGTATTTGCCGTCGCCTCATCACGCTGGTCGGCTGCAACAACTCCATTATTGGAGGAGAAACTTGCGATCATTGAGCGTGAAAGACAACAGCACGAAGCCCCACCCAAGATTTGACTGAACGCGACCGCGCACAGCAAAACGATACGGAGGGTAAGGGACGACATGGCTCTTGCTCAATTTCGAGTTCTTAATCGTGGAGCAGACTCATATATTATATGAAGATTTCTTGGCGAGGTGGCGTCAAAAGGCAATACGCCCGTTTATTCTCTCATGGCGACATCGTTTACGCAATCGATGGTCTACCTGGTCGAACTCACGCGCGGGGAATGAAGCCGAGTGGCAAAATCATAGGCACTTTCGGAATTGGTTCTGTCCAGCGAACTTATGAAAGAAGCGGTCAAGATCAACGTCGCCACTACGGAAGCCATCACTTCTTTTGAATCCCTTGTCATTGCATAGCAAAATTCGAACTGCCTCACTTAGGCAGTTTGGCTGAAACGATCATGAAGACATGTTTCCCATCTGCAACTGGCAACCTAATCACGCCCATATCACCTTCGACCAATTCGATCGAGGTTTCCACTGTTCGGCGAGTAATGATTGGCTTGCCTATCGGCAATTCAACGCCTTCAATTGTGGCTCTTCCATCGATCGCGGTCACAGCAAGCTCGACCGGCGATAATGAGATAATACGGGGCGATTGCTTGTCGCCATCTTTTCGCTGAAGCTCGGAAACCGTTAAGGCTAAATCGATTCCAAGCTTTTGTGGGGGCGTGTAACGAAGTTTGAAGGTTCCTTCGTCCACCTTCTCCATATAGGGCAGTGTCGTTTCTTTCCAAATTGAGACCACTGCGGGAGAATTGGGTGTGGCAGCGATTTGTGGTCTTGAAAGCACTGTTATTCTGGAACGACTTCGAATCAATTCCGACAACCTGCTTGCATCGTGGTTTCCTAAAGCGATGTCCTTGTCCTCGGTAGCCTCTTGCATTTGTAAAGTAGCCAAGGACTTCAATTCTTGAACGAGCTTTCTTATCTCATGGTCGATTGCCGTCTCGTTTCCAAAGTCGTGATCGTCGTCTCCAATTTGGATGATCAAGGCATTGAGAATAATGGTTTTCCCCAATGCAGCAGGATCCGTTTTTGATTCTGGAGCTGGTTTAGGTAGTCCAGAATTACGACGAGTATCTTGAGGCAAGGATGGTAGATCGTCCTTTTTGATCTCAGATTGAGCGGAACAAATCGCGTGGGTGCAGATGGTGATTACGATCAAGCAAATCCATTTCATAGTAATCTTCTCCGATGGTTATTGGGGTTCAACGCTTGAACGAATTGTGTTCAAGCTCAATTGATCAGCATCTCCCCAGATGGTCTCGGTCGACCGCCTGCTAAAAATGAGCGATCGAAACGCTGCTTCTGCCGCCGGATCGAGCGCTGCTTGGACAGTGACACCATTGGTTGGCCCAGATTCCATTTCTGTCGGTTTGGCTGGCGAACTGGCGGCAGAATCAAATCGTCTCCCAGCGCAGAACGATAGGAAGCATAAGAAACAAATCGATACCGTTTGAATCGCGATCCAACTCCGTGGCATCAAGATTGACCGGTTTGCCGTAGCATCCACAACCACGACTTCACGATTGCGTTGTTCCATTCTGATCTGACGAATCGCGCCGAAGACTTGCTCGTTCAACGAGTTGCTAACGTTGGGTAAGGGTATGTTGGCGATCTCACGTTCTAAATCATTCCAATCATCATTCATATTGCACCTCGGTGAAGGATCTTAACTTGATAATGGCCCGACGATATTGCGACGCAACGGTTTGAGTAGGCAGTGCAAGTAACTCGCCTATTTCCCGGAAACTTAAGCAACCTTGGAGATGCAATCGAATCAGTTCCTGGCTGTTGGAATCCAACTGCTTTATTGCGTTTTCAATCAACAAGAGTCGTTCTTCTTTCAGGTCGGTCGCCGTTGAGTCGAGACTTGCAATTTTTGGCAGATCCTCCCATGCCTTTTCACGACGAAGACCGCGCTTCCGTAAGATGTCAATTGCAATATTTCGGACCGTCCGAATTGCGAACGCGCGAGGGTCGCGCGGGGGAGATGGCAAATGAGCTAGCTTGACGATTCCAGTGTGCACGGCGTCTTCCGCAAGCTCTCTTTGATGAAGAATATTCCATGCGACCAGGAGCAATAATTGCCTCTGCGTCTCGTAAAGGCATGTTAGCCAATCATCACTTTCCATACCATCCATCCTCAATCCGTTCCGTTTTCCTAAATAAGACGAATGAAGATCGGGATTTATGCACAACGAATCATAAAAAGGAGAAAAAGGGTTCATCCGACTTTTGCCTGCGAGGGATCACGGACGGTACGATTTTGGTGGGTCGCTTCTGCCGGAAGCGACTAGGATAGACCAACTGACGTGCCCAACCAATCCGGTTTTTCCGGAGCATTAAACTTTGCGCTTCGAAGATGTATCCGAGTTGTCCATGACAGGTGGTACAACTTAGTCGCATCCGGCAGATGCGACCCACCAAAACCCAACACATACGCCATGGTCTTCTCGCGCACGCTCAATCCGGATGAGCCAGAAAAAGTGACACTTCTCGCTGATCGCCAGTTTTGACCTCCGTAAGACGTTGCTGTACAGTCGTTTAACGCCAAGCCGAAGGCGACAGTGCAGCTTCTGGTTCGATGTCGTATTCAGTTTACGCGTGCAACTCGGCAGGTAATCGATTACGCACATCGAAGTAGTAGACTCTTTTCCCATTATACGTATCGGGGATCTTGGAAATAACATCGTGTCGTACTTGTGGCGATAGCCAGCCTATCCAGTTTGGAAGATCAGGGCCAATGTCACCTAAATATAATTCGAACCAACCGTTTTCACGCGAGACCTTAGGTATGTACGGTTCGACATGTTCAACTGTCAAGCAGCATCGAATGCCTGTCAGAACGATCAAACGAGTTTGTGATTCTTTAGCTAATACGGTACACATGATGTATCTCTTTTTGTCAGAGAGGCAAAATCACCGGTCGCCGATGTCGGTGTAATGAAGCTCGCTGTCCGCGTCTTGGCGTTCAAAGGCTGAGCGCGGACTTAACCTGCGACCCATTGTTCAATGTACGAGATCGTTTCAAATTAGCCATCAAGTTCTGATGATTGTTCAGTGGGAGTATATGTAACTCGTAGCTTTCCGAACAGACGCCGAAGCGGCGTCGCTTCGGCCTGAGTCGTTTGAGGCTCAAGGTGGCGCAGTGCGCCGATCCAGAAAAATGATTGGAAAGATAAACTGGGGTGCTGTGTGTTACCTATAGAGGAATCCAGATGCACCATTGGCCGGAAACGAATGAAAGCTTGATTTTACGGGTCAAAGACCCAGCGGATGCGGCTTCATGGTCGGATTTTCTGGCAATCTATCGACCCGTCGTTGTTCGAATGGCCTGTGGGCTGGGTTTGCAACACGCCGATGCCGACGACTTGGCACAGCAGGTTTTCCTGTCCGTCGCGAAAGCAATCGAGGCCTGGCAACCTGACTCGCACCAACCACCGTTTCGAGTGTGGCTCGCTCGCATCACTCGCAATGCAATCGTGAACGCGCTGACTCGCAGAAAGCCAGATGCTGGCGGCGGCTCAACTAGTGTGCAAGAAATGTTGCGTGAATTGCCAGATCGCAGTGATGAGACCACCCAACAGTTGAAGGAAGAGAGCCGTCGCGAAGCCATACGGTGGGCGACTGAAGAGATTCAGAGTGAATTCACAGAAGTAACCTGGGCCATGTTTTGGCTGACATCGATCGAAGGTGAGAGTGTTGCCGAAGTGGCTCGTCGACAAAACAAAACGCCCGGCGCAGTCTACATGGCTCGCTTCAAAGTGATGCAGCGATTGAAGGAAAAAGTGCTCGAAGTATCTGAAGTTTGGAGTGACGTGAAATGAATCTATCGACTGAATGTCTGGAAGAGTGTCAAGTCGATTCGCTGTTGCATGGAAACTTGACTCCGGAAGAATACGATCAAGCGCAAGACCATTTGGAACAGTGCGAAACATGTCGGGCTCGCGTCGAAGCGACAATCGGTCCCAAGCAGTGGTGGTGCGATGTCCAAAGCGTGCTACTGAATTCGCGAACCTGGCCGTTCTCGCAACGCAACGCTTCTTCGACAGCCGCTGAACCACACGAACCATCGACGACTAAACTACTCGACCTGCTCGGCCCGACCGATGATCCCAACATGCTTGGTCGCATCGGACCGTATGAGATCATAGGGCTGCTGGGTCAAGGCGGCATGGGTGCCGTGTTCAAAGGTTTTGATCGGTCACTCAATCGATTTGTGGCGATCAAAATGTTGCTGCCGCATTTGGCAGCTTCGGGTGCGGCTCGCAAGCGTTTTGCTCGCGAGGCACAAGCCGTCGCCGCCGTGGTCGATGATCACGTGATGGCAATCCATTGCGTCGATGAGTGGCAAGGCGTGCCTTATCTGGTGATGACCTATTCACGCGGCATCACGCTGCAAAAGAGACTTAGCGA
Organism: Ottelia alismoides; assembly: GCA_037367405.1. NCBI lineage: Eukaryota > Viridiplantae > Streptophyta > Magnoliopsida > Alismatales > Hydrocharitaceae > Ottelia > Ottelia alismoides. Next base: position 99,139 of record JAZKJV010004808.1, on the reverse strand, counting down.
CAACGGGCCGTTGGAAGTCCGCGAGATCCTCCGCATCGGCATGCAAGCCGCCAAGGGACTGGCCGCGGCTCATGCACAAGGCATCGTACATCGTGATATCAAACCGGCGAATATCTTTATCGATCAAACCGTCGAACGCGTGCAGCTAATGGATTTTGGTTTGGCCCGGGCGGTTGACGATGCGAGTCTCACTCGCACTGGTGTACTGGCTGGTACACCTCAATACATGTCACCCGAGCAAGCCCGCGCAGAAACCGTCGATCAACGCAGCGATTTGTTTAGCCTCGGTAGCGTCATGTACGCCATGTGTACGGGACACGCTCCCTTCCGAGCCGAATCCAGCTACAGCGTACTGCGCTTAATCACTGACAAAGAGCCTCGCTCTATTCATGAGATCAATCCTGATGTTCCGGATTGGTTGTGCGCTGTTGTCGCTAAATTGATGGCCAAGCAGACCTGCGATCGATTCGAAACGGCCAACGAGGTTTCTCAATTACTCGAAGAGTGCTTGGCACACGTACAGCAACCTTCGATGGCTCCTTTGCCCAAAAGGCTCGTACCGCAGACCTCCAGCCGGTTTAACTTTCTTTCAAATCGTAAAGGAGTTTGGATCATGCTCAGTTCAATTGGGATGCTTCTCATGGGTATGGTGCTTTGGTCAGCAACGGAGCCACCGGACATCAGCGGCAAATGGACCAGTGACGAATGGGGGAACGTCGAGCTCAAAGAAAAAGAGGCTGGACGCTACGAAGGCAAACTGGAGAACGGCCTCTTTGTTTTTGGAAGAGCCCCTTTCAATCACAAGCAATGGACCAACATGGCATGTGCCAATTGCCATAAAGGGCAGAATGATTTCGTCGGCAAGATCGAACTGAAATGGTCACGGACCGAGAACCGTTTCAACGGCAGTTGGAGTATTCCGGAAAACCACTCCGGTAAAGTTTCACTTCGGCTTGTTGAAAATGAAATCCGTGGCGGTTGGACTACGAGTAAGAAATCGGACGCCTATCCTGGAACACCACGATTGGGTGATTTGACTTGGAAAAGAATCCAGGCGAGCGCAGGCCAGACAGATGAACTTGGCTCGGAGACAAAAATGTTCAACCCTCACACCGGCGCGAAAGAGCAAACGGGCTCGGATATCATTTCGTTCTGGACTGGGGCAGGTAATCCAACCATGCAATACCGTCGGATTGAGGTTGATGGCAAAGTCTATTTTGCTCCAGACGATGCTCAAACGCACCATGTAGAGAGCGGACTACGATGGCTGGTAGAAGCCTCCAAAGTCTCAAAAGTGGATCCCTTGGCCTTTGCGGTGGATCGCTTCAATGAGGAAATGCAAAACAAGTTCCCGAACCATGACCAACCACCGCTAACGATGGACGAACTGGTTGCCTGCGCTTCTTGGAATAAGCTCCGTAAAGAGCACTCGGCAGCCGTCAGCGGTCTGCTGTCCGCACTTGCCGCTCGACATCAATTGCTGGACGGATGGACCATTCAGGGAGACTTTGTTGAATTGCCCCCAAAGGACACGCCAGTCCGAGCTTACCAGATCGTTCTGCAACAAAATCAATCAAGTGAGCGATTCATTGTCCGCAAGCGTTTCGTTGCCCCGCTCAAGAGCCTTAGCAATACGAATTCCCAACAAGAGGCATCCAGTGGTATTCCGCTGTCAGCAGCCATCAAACGATTCAACGCGACTAACTTTCGTGCGGATGGAAAGAAGCAACCGCCACTGACCGAAGACGAAGTCATCGCGGCCATACTGCACCAACAGACTCGGCGCGATGAATATGACGTTAGTGACTCGCTATTCGAGCGATTGCAAAATATTTCTCGGACGCGTGTTCTTCCAGAAGGTGCGACACTGGAAGTGATTCCCACCTTCGGCACCGAAGGTGACGCTACCTACACAATCTGGTCCGTGCGAGTGAAGCTTGTTCAGGACGAGGCCGGCAAAGAAGGCTGGACCTACGCATTCATCCTGCGTGAACAGTTTGTAACGGTGAAGCATGGCGATGCAGGCAAAATTCATTGGGGAATTCCTGGTGTCAATGGACTACAAGCTGGTGTGCGTCTCAGTCCGCCTGTCAATCGCTTTCCGTTGGGCCAAAAAATTGACGTTGAGCTTCTCTATCGAAATGTCTTGACCAAATCGATTAACGCTACGATTCCGACTTTCCTGGGCTATGGGCTTGAAGTGTTTGATGAGTCTGTCGGCTTGCCCGGTCGTGTGCGAGAGTCAGGCGAGCGCACCCTTGCAGGAGCACAGGTAGAGTGGATTGGTGAGCAACCTCTGTCGCGAAAGGCGAGCCCGATCATTCTGGTACCTTCGAATTTAGGACCGGATGAGCAGGACCGTATGTTTGCGGATTACAACGGAGCCAATCTTGTTTTCGTAAAACCTGGTATGTCTTATCGATTGAAGTTTACGGTCAGCAACGTTGCTTCCGAGGGCGCAGGTACGCTGTCCACAAGCGAATTCAGGTTTATTGTAGACGAAGCAGATGATGCGAGTTCCGTGACGCAGGTCGACGACGCTAAGCAAGAATAATCTGTACCTCGACATTGCGCGGCATGGCACAGGCGAAGTGCTTCTTCCACTCGTGCCATGTCCTTTTTGCCTGACCTTTTTGTTTTTTGATGATTGGCAAGGGTGTTGGCACGTAGCATCAAGGGTCCCTGTACCACGGCTTGACGCATTTAACATGTAAATTGCGGAGTAACCGTTTCTCAGCGCCCATGAGAGCTTACTCCGCAAGATTTCAAGTCGGCTCCAAACGGGTTCAACGGTCGTGCTTAGACTTCGAAGTATCAGCATGCTATGTGATCTTGTGGTCACACACTTCTGCATGCATCCTGATTACGGACGCGTGATTTGCGGCAGTCGCGTTGGCGTATTCGTGTTGGCGACTTGCACGGCAATCAACTTGTCTTCAACTTTGATTTCGAGCAGCGAGAAATCTACACCGGGTTCAAACGGCTCGGTGTCCGTCAGACTTTGATAGTGAGCTTCGTTGCTGGCGACTACGTAGTAGGTACCCGGCTGGCGATTGAAGGTGAACGTACGAAACCTGGGTTGAACAAAGCTATCCAACATCATGGCTTGCGTTTTGGTAGTTGGTGGTTTCGCAATTTGCTCCTCGGTGAGTATCCATAGTCGGATCTGGGAGTTTGCGTTAGCAGTATTTACATTTCTAGTCTGAATTCCACCGGGAGCGGTTGGCGGAGTGGGAGTCACCTCGATGCAGCCGGTAAAACAACTGCACAACATGGCCATTCCGGTCATCAACAGAAAACGGTTCATAATATTTCCTCTCGAAAAGAAGCGTTTCTCAGAAGCCGGAACCCCCGGCCCACAGCGATAACGCAGGACAACAAACAACAAGTTTCAAAAGTCGGAAACAACCTCTTGGTTGTCCCGAGTGCATAGAGCGGCGACGATATCCAAGGGCAACGACTGGCTCAAGAAACGCACGGAGCCGTCAGCGAACATGGCGTTGGCGCCACCGGGATGTAGGCTTGCAATTTCATCAACGCTGCCGCGGAGATTATTGATGGATCCTTCATCGTGCCCGAGGCAATTTGCTCCGCAAGACCATAAACCGTAATTGTTTTCTCCGACAGCAACGCACTCGGAGATCGCGATGGTGTTACTCAAACCGTCGCCAATTGAAGCGATCGCGACCGGCCTTTCGTTTCGATCTACCAGAAATAGGATGCCATTACGACCAATATTCGCAGTCGCCTTGTGTGATGACCCGCTGATTCCGGCGTAATCCGTTGAACCTGCGTAGCTCTTCCAAGAGCTTGGGCACTTAAAGACGGACAAATTCTGTCGGGTCCATGATGCGTTCTTCGGAGCATCCCAGGCTGACTTGAAGTCGATCCGTTGGTACAGGCCATCTTGCTCTAAGTAGGGAAGGACCCGAGAGGACCAGGAGTGCAACGTATCTGCGTCGGCTCCAGCCGGGAACGATTTGAAACTGGATTCGAATTGCTGTAACGCCAAACCCTGCTGTTTCAGGTTACTGCTGCAGGTGATGCGTCTGGCCGCTTGGCGTGCTTGTTGGATCGCCGGTAGCAGCAAACCCATTAGGACCCCCAATATCGAAATGAGTACCAACACTTCCACCAATGTGAAGGCTGGGCGAATATTGGTTGAATGGCATAACATGGCTTGTCTCCGTTTTAAACTACACTGGTGGCCTCGACCTCAGGGGACATGCGACACCTTACGCTACTAGCGCGGATGCGGACCGGCGACGACGGCAAAGAGTCACCAGCACAGCGAGGGCCACAAGTGAAATGGACGACGGCTCTGGGACGGCACTTATGCTTGTACTTGCGAAACGGAACCCTAAATCGCTACCCTCGCTTGTCGGAACAGAAAAGGTGACAAATGCCGGATCGAGCCCAAAGACAAAGTTCGGATTCGGGTTGAAGCCCGAAGTGAAATCGCCACCCATCTGGCCCCGAAAACCTTGACCGAACGCGGTGTCCTGAATCCATTCACGCACATTACCATTCATGTCGAACGCACCGTAGAAGCTCGAGTTACCGGCCGAACCGACAGTCGTCAAATTGCCGTTCTGCCCGTTCCAGTCGGCGCCCGAACTAAAGTTGACGGTCGTTGCCGTCGGATTGGCGATGTCGCCAGTCGCGGTTGCCGCCGCAACAACCGGCGAGTTGTTACTCCGCGTTGCAAAGCGCCAGAAGCTGTCGGTGTCGCCACCCAGACTGGTAGGTTGGTGGTAGCCTGCCTTGACAAACTCGTCCTGATTGGGAAGGAAGACCTGATTGGGATTCGAAAGGTCGCGTGTGATGGCGGTCAGGGTGTTTCCGCTCAAGGTGTACGTGCCGCTTTCAGTGCTGCCAGAGCCCTGACCATTGGTCAGCCAGTTGCTCATGCGGGCCGCGTCGAAAAAGCTCACGAAGTTCACCGGCTTGTTGTCCATGTTCGGTCTCACCGAGTAGGTGAACGAGCCTGCCGTGCCTGCGCGGGCGATGCCGCCACGAGGGTCTGTACCCATGTTCGTATTGAAGAGGCCATTGGGGTCGCTCGAAGCGACAGTGTTGAGGAACGTCGCGTACTGCGAGTTGGTGACTTCAAACCTGCCGATGCGAAAGTCGTAAGCCACCCCGCCTCGGCCAAATGCGTTCGGGTCGCCCGCGTTACCGGCGTTGCCAACGGTAGACCAATCTATTACGACGTCTGCTGAGGCGACGGACGCGTTCAAAGCGACAATGGAGGCAAGCACGACCACAACACGCTGATTCTTGTTCATCTTTTCACCTCTTAGCCATTAGCCGAATAACGAAAAACCATGCCTAACGCATGTATTCGCGAAGTTTGGCTTTGTGGCCCTTCACGAATTTGGGAAAAAAGTTGAACATCTGGCGAGCGCAAAAAACGGAAACCAGTTATCTTGAAGTGATATTTCCAACTGTTCGAAATCAACTTCAGGGAGACGTTAGTGGCTGAGCCAGAGCGTAACGATGAGCTTGTTGAAGAATCGGTGACTTCGCTTCTACAGTGTCTGCCTGAGCGTCAAGACGACCTCTATCAACTGGTCTACGAAAATCTGAAGTCACTAGCGCGAAAACGACTCTGCGAAAAAAACGACAATTGCTTGCAAGCCTCGTCATTAGTTAATGAGGCATATCTAAGGCTCATGCAACAGGAAAGCGAGTGGCGTGACCGCCGCCATTTCTTTGGAGTTGCAGGGGAGGCAATGCGGCGAATTTTGGTCGATGCCGCGCGACGTAGAAATCAAGAAAAGCGCGGTGGAAAAATGGCGCGGCAACCACTCTCCGGAATTTCACTGGCCGAACCCGAGTGGGATGTGGATTTACTGGACTTAGATGACGCCCTGATCGAGCTTGAACGCCAATCGGCCGAACATGCTGAAATCATTAAACTCCACTTTTTCTCCGGATTGACCTTTCCGGAGTGCGCTGATTTGCTGGGAGTTAGCCTCTCTTCCGTGGAACGACGTTGGCGATTCGCGAGGGCTTGGTTGCATTCGAAAATCGCTGAAAAATCCTGACGGTCCTATACAGTAGAATTCCCCACTTAACAGGAGTTCACTGAGGGCTGAAGGCCACGCGGAAGCCGACGTAGTCGGAGCGAGTATCCGGAGGGAAATGAAAGGCTCGGTCCCCTGATTTGCTTCCCACGGCGGCCGTCAACCAAGCGCCGCCTCGGATCATTCGGCTATCGCCCTCCTTGGGGCCAGTGGGATCGCTGACTGCGCCTTCGGGGTAATCACCGGCCCAGTCGCTGCACCACTCCATCACATTGCCGTGCATATCATACAGACCCCAGGCGTTCGGATCTTTCTTGCCGACCGGATGCGATTTGCCTTGACAGTTCGAAGAGAACCAGCCGTAGTCGTCAGATAATTCCAGCCCTCCAAACCCGAACGGCGCGTTACTGCCAGACCGGCAGGCGTGCTCCCACTCCGCCTCCGTCGGTAAGCGATACTTCGCGAAGTTTGGCTTTTAAGCCCTTCACGAATTTGGGAAGACACTCTTACGTGGAACGACGTTGGCGATTCGCGAGGGCCTAGTTGCTTTCAAAAAATGTTGAAAAATCCTGAAGGGCATCGCAGTCAATTTACGCGTATAGTAGCTAGCCCGGATTATTCATGTGTCGCAGCGCTTTAGACTTTACGGTGCCATAAGTCAATCAGCCGCCACGCGTTAGCGTCCGGTTGTCACTTAACCGGAGGCTAACGCCTTCCGGCTGATCCAACTTTTGGCTTCTCAACGTTTTCCAATGTATTCTATCTAGTATTTGTAGCTCATGAACAATCCGGGCTAGCGGGCTGGCCCCCGCATTCACACAACCAACCTCGCCGATTGGCGCTAAACCTATGGCAGCCAACAACGCTGAACCCAACTTTGAATCGCTAGAGCAATTGTTTCAGTTGATTGTAGAAGCTCCCAAGTCTCGCCAAGAAAGCTTGATGGAAGAGTTATGCCCTGATCCAGAGGTTCAGGGGCTCGTGCGGAACTTACTCAAGGCGGACTCTTCTGACGGGCTCATCATCGACAAAGAACTTTTCTCGGCTCCTGTCGAGATAAGCCTCGGTGAAAAGATCGGCCCGTACAAATTGCTTCAGAAAATTGGCCAGGGCGGAATGGGTGTCGTCTACATGGCGGAGCAATCGGTTCCCGTACGACGAATGGTAGCGATCAAGATCATCAAACCTGGAGCTGACTCCAAGCAGGTTCTGGCTCGGTTTAATGCAGAGCGACAGGCGCTGTCGATGATGGAGCACCCCAACATTGCGAAGGTGTTTGAGGCGGGTGCGACCGAATCGGGACGACCGTACTTCGTGATGGAATTGGTCAAAGGGCGTTCGATCACCCAGTACTGCCAAGAACAAGGGCTTTCCATTCGCGATAAGCTTGAACTGTTGATGACCGTTTGTCATGCCATACAACACGCTCATCAAAAAGGGATTATTCACCGCGATTTGAAGCCCTCGAATGTGCTAGTGGCCGAATACGATGGACGACCTGTTGCCAAAGTGATCGACTTTGGAGTGGCGAAAGCGATTGAAAACCCGTTAACCGAAATCACCATGTTCACCGGGTTCGGGCAACTTGTCGGTACGCTGGAGTACATGAGCCCCGAGCAATCTCGAATCAACCAGTTGGATGTTGACGTGAGATCGGATGTCTACAGTCTGGGAGTGCTCTCTTACGAACTCATTACTGGAAGCACTCCAATTGCTAAAGAGCACTTACGAACGGCCACGTGGGATGAAATGCTGCGAATCATTCGTGAGGAAGATCCGCCGCTACCAAGTACGAGACTTTCCGATTTGGAATGGGATAGCGACGCGAGCGACGCTGCTTCAGAGCGTTCGTCAGAAGGAACGAGTTCTCAAGCGGAGAGGCTGAGACTGTCAAAGCTTGTGCGGGGAGAACTGGATTGGATTGTAATGAAATCGCTCGAGAAAGATCGAGCGCGTCGCTATGCATCTCCGGGAGAAATGGCGAAAGACATTCATTGTTTTCTGACTGGGGATGTTGTTTCGGCTTGCCCACCATCGATGTCGTATCGGCTGCAGAAAACATTCATGCGACACAAGTTGGCGGTTCTGACTACCGGACTGGTTGCGATCTCGCTGATATTGGGACTAGCCGGAACGACTTGGCAGGCATGGCGGGCGACAAAGGCGGAACAAATTGCGAACCGCGAGCGCGACCTAGCCAAGGAGCAAGCTCAAAAGGCCGCAGAGGCGGAACGAGCTGCTCAACTGGAAGCCGAAAAGTTTCGAAACTTCGACGAGTTCGTGCGAATGAATTTGTTTGGTTTCCAAAACGGGATGCCCATAGGGACGCTGAAGCAAACCGCCGATCCCAATATCACGCTCAGCCAACTCCTCGATCGAGCCCGAGAACGACTGTCGAATGACAATGGCAAAAATGAAAAGCGGACAGTAAACCAAATATATTTGAAGCTCTGGCTCAGCCGGTCGAACTGGAACATCGGTCGCTTTGCCCAGGCAACCAGCCTGCATGAGGAGTTAGTTGACGAACTGAAAAAGACTATCGGTGATCAGCATGAATTTACTCTGCAGCATGTCGTCGAATTGGCTCAAATTTACGCCCAACAATATCGCTGGTGGGATGCGCTTGTTTGCTACGAGGAAGTTCTCCGGGGCAGGCAAGGTTTACTCGGGGAACAACACCCCGACACGCTGAATGCACTTACCAATGTAGCCAACACACTGCGGATACTGGGACTTTACGAGCAGGCCGTCGATCGTTATCGGCTCCGTCTGAAATTGGAGTTGCAACCCCAAACCGACGACTCCACTGGGATCGCCGAGTATCAGGCTCGGTTGGGGCACTTACTCACGTTGCTTGGCCAAACCGCGGAAGCAGACGAACTCATGCTGCAGGCGATCGCAGCTTATAGGCAACAACAGAATATACCGAAACTGCAGAAGGCGCTGAGCCGATTTGGTCTAGCTTGCCTTCAGCTTGAACGTTTCAGCGAGGCAAAGCGAGCTTTGGCCGAGGCCTGCGATATCAGTAACCAACATGGCATCACCAACGACGAGCGATCGGAAACCAAGTTCGCTCATGCGGTTGCCTGTCTGATGGCGCCGGCCAACGAGGAGCTAAATTCTCCGCCCATAATGATCGACGAAGCGTTAGCCTCTTTCATTGCACATCCCACAATGCCGACAGCCCAATCAGTAGATGACCTGCAGTTACTGGCAAACTGCCTTCAACGCAAAGGGAAGCTAGACCAAGCTGAGCAACTGCTTCGTAGGGCGATCAGTGTACTAAACCGCCATACTTTGCATGGTACTCGCCTTTCTGCAATTTTGGCTGACCTAGCAGATGTCACTCAACAACAGGGCGATCACCTCGCAACAAAAGACCTACTTCTAAAAGCTGTTGACAGTCTGGCTAACAAACGCAAGTACCCCAGCGAATACGATCAAACTCCTGTGTTTAAAGCGCAACATAACAAGCTGTTTAGAACTCTTGTTGGGCGACTTGCACTGGCTCATCGAGAACTAGGCGATCACGAGGGTGTCGAATACTGGCAAGCAAAGATCCTCCAACTCCAAGGACAATGAAATGATGACAAAGCTCTCGTGCTGAGAGTAACGCTTTTCGTGATAGCTGCGTCAACGCCAAAGCCGTCCGAATTGGACTAAGAAATCTTGGTTTCGTTCCGTGGATTTTTCTCTTTGGTCGTCAGTTCTAGAGAAAGTGGGGGTACGACAGTCCTGGATAACGAATCACAAGAACAGGCAAACCAAACAGAATGACCATTCCCGATTTCAATTTGCTGCGTCATGTCTTCATCATTCAGCGTTTGCGTGAAACTTCTGTTTCAAGATTTGGGAAAGCTCTTCACTATCGACCGAAGTGGAGATAACCGTTCCGTCCTTATCGATCAGCAGATTCAGTGGAATCGATGTGACTCCATATTCCATGGAAAGAGAACGGTTGCTGTCCATTGGAATGTGGATGTTTTCCCAAGGTAGTTCTGCAGTCCTCAAAAACTTCTTCAACTGCTCAGTATCTGAGTCAGTCGAGATACCAACCACATCGAAGCCCGCTTGAGAATATTCGTCATAGAGATCCAAAATCTGCGGTATTCACGTCAAAGTTCGTCGACCTTCAATCGAGCTGCTAAGACATGTTTGCAGGGACCACGTTGGCCTTGATGGCGACTGAACCAGATGCAACTGCATCGATCGCCTTCCGGACGCAGGCGAACGAATTGGTTGACTCCCGTGCCTGGTACTTCCACGTCGTATTGATCACCATCCCGACGCAATATCCGTACTGCACCGCTTTCGAGCAGTTTGCGGGCGGCGCGCAGTCGCGGTTGGTCTTGTTCAATTGCGTCCACATCCAAGGGCAACTCTCTGTGAAAGTAATATCCGCTGTGTGCATCGAATCCGGCTAGTCCACGCGTTGAAAGTGCAAAGAGCGCATCTCTGGCTTGCTCAGCCCGGCAACCCAAGCGTACTGCCAACTCCGCAGGATCAAGCTGACTCTGCCACCCCAGTAAATCGTACAGGTCATCGACTAGCGTCTGCCATTCGTTTTCGGCAAGTGCCGTAAGTACTTGACCTTCTCCTGAAAACCCTCGCTGCATAGCGGGACTAAGTACAAGCCAGAACCTGCCGACCATCGTTTCAACAGTAACGGCGGATGTTTGAGAATCTGCATCGCTCCAGAATCCAACTTCGTCGGCGACTGATAGAAGTGGCAAGATCACGCGCAAACGCTCTGCGCCTCCGATCGGCATCGCGCCCGTTTGCGCTCGCTGGCTAAGACGAATCGAGCTACCTCGAACCACTAGGTGCTGCAGGCCTGAACCGCACTTTGCAACGCTTTGCAAAAAGGGAGCAATAGTACCGGGACGAATCGAGTGGCAGCGTGTTAAGCGCGACTGATAAGCCTGAACTTCACTGAGCCCCTTCACCCAACGCTTTGGCAGGGCCACTTTTTTCTCAACCGTTTTCATCGATTCCGTCTTGATCGAGACGCTATCGCGTGTGATCGCGAGCGAAGTATCGTCGCTGCGGCTAATCCTGGCCAAATGCGCAATCATGGGCGGATTGAAATCGACATTCGTCGTTCCAAACGTCTGCGAAGCTTCAGCAAACGCCCGTTGATCCAAATCGACCCTCGCATAAACTCCGCAACAACCGCTAAAGCCCTCGAAACGCACCATGCTCGGGCTGCTCGTCGCGATTGGATCCATCTGTGGTGGACGGGCGTCAAAAAAATGCGTCCGCACGACGTGGCTGAGCACGAGCAACAGCCGCGCGGTGACATCGGGACGCGTGAGTCGCCCGTCAAAAAAAGTGTGCTCGTCCAACGACGGGCCGCTCGATGCCGCCATCACCCAGCGCTGATTCTCAAGCGTCGAGGCGAACGGATATCGATAGGCATGATCGATCGACGAAATAGACATGTAAACAATCTCCCATCCGGTAGCTAGTGCTTCAACACAATATAACCTTAGAGTTCAAGTGTTATTGTCGCACGATTGTCTCAAACCTAGCTGAAACAATTGAGACAATTGTGCGACACTCTGCCTCAAAGTCAAATTGTGTTGAAGCACTAGCTATAATCGTTCTTCCTGTGTGTCTGGGCCAAGTTGGGGAAACATCGAATGAACATCGACGCTGTTCAACAAGCAATTCTAAACAAAGATGCTGATGCGGTGGTTGCCGCCGTCGCCAAGTGGAATGAGAAAGAACGTTCTGAGGCGGTTGCTCCCCTAAACCTACTCATGCTAGCGCTGGGGTTCGACCGGCACGTCACCGCATCCTGCGATTTGCAGTTGGATTCACCTGAGGTAGTCGCCAAGCGCAAGACCGATGGCATCAAGCAAATGTCCGACCGAAAGAATAACTTCGACTATGAGATGTACTACATTGCTTGGCTCGCTCGATACGCTGTCGCTTCGCAGAAGGAGTGCGAGCAATTCCCCTGTGTCCCTGACCACGTTGAACGCTCTGCTCAAATCATGGTCGATCGACAACCACCATGGTGGCAAGCGTGGTATGCCAGTGTCACTGGCGAACACAACTCGATCAGTGCGGACTTTTGGGCGCTGCTTTACCAGCGACGCATGTTCAGCGTTGAGGACTTTGCATCGGTCGCAGGCATTTTCATTCAACAATTGCCTGCAACCTTTGAAAGCTATCCTGATGTGACTCGACAAGTTCTCAGGGAGCTCCCAGCCGCTCGCGAATTGATCCACGAAGTACCGAAGAGCGATTACAATTTGTTCACTGCGAAGTCCTGGTTGGCTGTCATCGAATGGTCGGCATCCGAGGGATTAGTGGACAAGTCGCGTCTGCTGGCGGCTTGCCTCGCTGCGTTGGACCGGACATCGAATCAAACCGAACGTAACGGCGCATTGATTCTGATCAAGTGTATCAATGCCGAAGCGGAGATGCTGGCGGACCAACAGGCGAATTGGTTACGCTTGGTCGCTGACGATCAACCAGCAGTAGCAGGTTTTGCGATCACCCAGTTGCAGACGCTTGAAAAGGCAAAACGCATTGACGCCGAGGGAGCCATCGCGGTACTACCGCATGCGTTCAATCATTCGACCAAGTCTCACGCCCTGAACGCTGTGAAATTGCTGAGTCGGCTAGCGATGCAAAAGTCATTGCGTCGTCAAGCAACTGAGGCCGTCGCTGCTGGCCTTATGCATCCAAATAAAGATGTACAAGCTGCTGCTATCGAAATGTTGCAAAAGCACTTGCAGCCGACTGACGAAGAGGCTTTGCGGATTATTACTGGGAGTGTCGAATCGGTCAGTCAGACGCTTCGGAAAGAAGTTGAGACCTTGGCTGCATCTGGTTCGTCCAGTGTGGTTGCGGCGCTCGAAAGTGGTCGGCAGGCGGATGCTCAAGTCGCCGACTTGGATTCGTTCGCCGTGCGAGCGTCAACATTGGCTGCCGATGTACGCCAGCGATTTCGAGTTGATGAAGCAATCGCAGCCGCCGCACAAGGGCGGATAGATGAACAATGTCGTTGGCATATTATGGACATGTGCGTGCTCAACCAAGCGGTTCCGATTGAGCCCATTCGAACGGTGGAAGAACTGGTGGATGTGACTGCGTCCGCTGTCGAGCATTGCGATTCCCCCGACACAGCCGATCGAGTTCTCAGTGGAATCACTAGGTTATGTGACCAGCGTCCCGCGAATTTCGAAGCTCTGACGAAACCACTCTCCGAACGAGCCTGCGCTTTCTTTATGAATCGCCCGAATCGTGGGATCGTTGGTGGATTTTTAGGTAACGGATTTTCCAATCTGATCTCGGCGTGGCTGGGGCGAGAACCGGACGAGGACGCTTGCCTGCTTCGAGACCCCATCAATTCCTACTTGATGGAACTCGAGCAACGAGTTCGAATCGGAAAGGCGTTTTCGCTTTTGTCAGAGGCAACGCACCAAGGCGGTTGGATTGATCCTCGAGTCTGGGTGGATCGGATTCGCAGTCAAGTCGAATCCAACGAAGAGTGTATGGAGAGCGATTTAGTTCGCAGCCTACTTCGTTTGACACCTGATGGTCGTAGCGAAGCGTGGCAGCATTGCAATGATTTGCCAAAAAAATGGAAACTGCTTACTTCGGTTGCCTTAGGCGATTCTGTCGTGCTGGAGGATTCTTGGTCCGCCAATGTCTGGTTCACGGCCCTAAGGGCACGTGATCCTTGGATTGATCTTTCGAAGGAAATCAGCAAAGAGGAGTTGGATGCGGTACCCGAGCAGGTGCTGGAACTGCCCGACGTCATCTACCCCTCCTATTATCAGTGGCGTGTCCATCCTGTTTCCAAATCGAGTTTGCGTCGTGGCCTCGTTTCGGCTTCTCCCATGAAGTCCCTTGAAAACGCAACGCAAGAGTTGGATGCTCAACGAGCGCACCTGACAGAACAATTGCTCAACCCATCAACCGCTAATGAAGATCTTGAGCAAGCAATGGGCGCATTGATGAATCTTGAAGGACGCCAACAAATGACCTGCGAATTCTTCACTGCAGAAGTGCACCAACTTCGAGTCTACCCAGCACCCGGCTATATCTATCCTTACTTTGCAACACAGTGGCCGATGAAGTTGGATTGGTACTGGTGCCTCGCCACGAAAGGTTTGTCTCGTCGCGTAGAAAGCGGCAGCTCGGTGGAAGAGCGTTATAGCCAGTTCTTCCTTCCGTTGCTGGACAGCTACCGCCCGCTGTGCGCGATGGCAGCGCGAGCCTTATGGATTGCTTCGGTCAGCAAGGATACGAACGCTCGATCTATGGCGCTCGATGTATGGATAACGCTGATCGGTGACGATCGCTGCGATGTAGATACATTGCTCGCGGCTCTGGTTGAAGTTGCAGAAGGAGGCTGGGTTAAGTTCAATCGAATTGGCGAATTGATGACGGAAGTTTCACGGGTATCGCCTCAGCATGCCTATTTGATCGCGAGCGTCCTCGAAGGTCTGCTTTGTCGCCTCGACATTCCTGCAAAAGATGTTGCGAAGCTTGTAGAACCACTGAACGAATGCTGTGAACAACTTGGTCGAAGCATCGGCGATCCACTGAAACAAAAGCTTATGCAAATCAAATCGGGAGCAGCCAAAGCAACGGCAAAGGCACTCTGCGAACGTCAAAATTTGTTGACCGAGTCTCGACAAATGGCAATCGCCATTGCCCTTACTTCACGAATCGATCGCGCCCTGGTGTGCAATCCTTGATGCGGAAAGGCAAAGGAAGTGGATTTCTGGCTCATCCGGTTTGTGTGCGCGCTTTACCTAACTCTCCCTCTGGGAGAGTCGCGAGGTACACGAGCGGAGAGGGCCGAGAGGTTCCCAGGCAAGATGCCTAGGCCACACAAGCCCTCCCCGGCCGCTGACACGTCCGACCCTCCCGAAGCGAGAGGGTTTGGCATAAATCATCGGCTTCTAATAACTTAATGGACCGGACGACCTCCAAAGTCGCATCACGCAGATACGACCCACCAAAATACCCAACGTAGGGAATAAAACAGTCGCGGGACGGCTCTTTCAATTACAACGAAAGGGGCCTGTATGATCCGACAATTCTCATTTGCAGTCAGTTCAATCCTTGCAATCGTTGGAGGAACGTTGTCAGTCATGGGGATTTTCGGCGAGAGTTTCAAGATAATCTCAGTCGGACTCGTGCTGATCTTCACGGCGGGCGTCTTCGCAACGCTCTACTTGGGATCTCGCTAAATTCCGTAAAGTGCTATTCGGGAGTTGTAAGCCTAAATCATTGGAAGATAATTTCCATAGCCGAACTGACAGAAGATTAAAGGACGAACGGATGGCTGAGGAAGATCGTATTCGCTTTGTGCGTTCGCAGGCTTCTCTTTGCTTAGTTGCGGGAATCTTGTTCATTTTGGCAATGATGGTGTTGGGGAATAAACTGTCAACGCTGTTACTGGACTGGAAGGACTCAGTTATTGTGAGTTCGTTGTTGGCAGCGATCATGGCACTTTTCTTTGTTGTCTTTCCCAGCATCATGCTGCTCGCGATGGGGCCGCGCCGCTTGGGGAGGTCAGAAAGAATCATATGATCGGTAAGCGACTTCTTTGGCTCGGGCTAGTTGGATTCGTTCCAGCGGCTGTAGTGAGTGGCATATCGACATTTCTCTTGGCTCTACGGCCTCGGAAACTGATTTGCTCGCGATTGGAATTTGTCTAATGCTGGTGCTTTTTGGATTCGATCGCCAATAACACTAACAGACAACTTCCATCGTCAATAACGTTCAGTCCAGCATCCCTGGCGGTCTGGCTTCCCTTGGAATCTTCTGCTCCAGGTTGCATCCAGATGTTCTTTACACCAGCAGCCATAGCTTGTTGGATGATTAGGCGAGTGGCTTGCGGTGGCGTTACAATCGACAAGGACTCTGGAATAACGGGCAGCTCTGCAATCGAGGCGAACGCCGGATGGCCTTCGACTTCGCGTGCTGTTGGATTGAGCGGATAAGCGGTGCGACCCGAGGCGATGATCGCACGGAAGACTTTGTTTCCGTACTTGGATCGGTCTCGCGATGCACCGGCTACAGCAAACGTACTCGCTTTCAAGAACTCTTCGATATTGTTCATAGAGCGTGGAGGCTTAGACGTCGATAAATCGAACTGTACCATTGGCTATGTCATAGACGCAGCCAACAATCATTACGTTCTTCTTTTCGATTGCGATTGCCAAGTCAGGAATCTTGGATAGAGAACGCACGGATGCCTTTACATTCTCTTCAACCGAACGAGCAAGAATTTCTTCAAACGACAAACCCTTCATCGCCGATCGATCCATCGGATGGATCAATCGAACTAGCCGCTGGATTTCATTCGGCTCACTTTTGATATCTTCCGACGATTTCAACGCGGCCGTAACCGCGCCACAGCTTTGATGTCCCATCACGACAACCAACCGTGTCCCACAATGATCAACACTGTACTCAATACTTCCTTCAACATCGACATCGACCACATTCCCTGCGACCCGAACGACGAACAAATCACCAAAGCCTTGGTCAAACAATAACTCGGGTGGCACCCGTGAATCACTGCATCCCAGGATAGTCGCAAACGGTGCTTGGCCTTTGGCGAGCCCCTTCAACCACTCCTTGCCTGTGTGAGGGTAGCGTAGATTTCCAGACACGAAACGCTTGTTCCCCTCCTTCAACATGGATAACGCTTCCTCAGCGGGCAATGGAGTACCATTGGATTGTGCAGAAGAAACTTCGTAGGGTATTGTCACAGAAGCCGCCACCGCAGTGGCCAGTGTTGTGGTGCGAAAAAATTGTCTTCGAGATAACGACACTAGCGGGCTCCTCCGAGAGTTGTAGATGAGAATGTCGACAGTTGCCAAGCAAATCAACAGATCGCTGTCGGAATCAAGATACATTCTTAGCCATTACATGTTAATGGGAGGCTCTTCGGCCGAAAGTACATGCGATGTCGCCAACGATCTCATTTGCTTGTCCAACGCATTCTCCTCACCCCCCGTCCCCCTCTCCTCCCATGTTTATCAGTTTTTGACTAAGGTGTTTTAAGTTTGATACGAAAACACTATGCAAGACTTCTGGAAAGTTGAACCACAAAACAAAAACTGATAAACATGCGAGGAGAGGAGGAGCCCGGTTCCCATCGCGCTTGTCATTGCGAAGCGACGTATCGAACTGGTATTGCGATCGTCATTCGTATTGGTCATTTCAAGTTGCCTTTAGAGGGATTTGGCATTTCCGGCTATACGGTCACCAATACCAAGATATAGGACCAAACGCTTTATATCTTTGTCAGCCGCATCGATTGGAACACTAATCTTCGCTAATCGAACACTAATTTTGGTTCATCCGACTTTTGCATGCGAGGGATCACGGACGGTACGATTTTGGTGGGTCGCTTCTGCCGGAAGCGACTAGGATAGACCAACTGACGTGCCCGACCGATCCGGTTTTTCCGGAGCATTAAACTTTGCGCTTCGAAGATGTATCCGAGTTGTCCATGACAGGTGATACAACTTAGTCGCATCCGGCAGATGCGACCCACCAAAACCCAACGCATACGCCATGATCTTCTCGCGCACGCGAATCCCGGATGAGGCAAAAAAATGAAAGGGCAGAAAGATTAGCATCAACCTCTTCGAGCCTTCGTTGTGAGTTGCTGCAATTCACTGTCGTCATCTGAACCTACAAATCGGGCAAGTTTGCGCACATTTCAGTCATGGTGCTGCATCGAGAAAGCGCATCGACCACAACCGGCAGTGGATCAGGAAAAATCTCATCAACCAGGAATTCTCCCGGAGATAATGTCGCAAAAGCGAGGTACTCCCTGGGTGGATCGAATGAGGTTGCAATTCCGTCGCGATTGCCACGAGCGTCAACACGGTACCAGCCGAATCCATCGAGCCAAATGGCGTTCAAGCTGTGTAAGCAAAAGGATTTACCGGACTCGTCCGTGGCAAGGCGTTGATAAACCAAACCACATGGAATGGCATTCGCGCGAAGCAGGGCAGCCAACAAGTGGCTCTTCGAATAGCACAATCCCGTGCCATATCGAAGCACTTCTGATGCCGAGATTGTGACTTGAATGTCATTATGATCGACGCTATGTCGGATGTTGTCGCGAACCCATTCGCAACATCTGGCAGCAACCAGCAGCGGTTCACGATCGCGCCCGAGTTCCGCAGCCAGTGAGCGAATGTTAAGTCAATCACGTTGGTAGGTTGCAAAAACCTCTGCACAATTCTCTCCGATTGCCAAACTCTTTACTATCCCGATAGGACTGCGATGATGATGTGAACGCATCGTCTTTTAGGCATACATTCGGGCAACATTACGAGTCATTCCCGGGCGTGCCGGAGATAAGACAGTTTAGCCGAAGAAAATTGTCTGTGCTCGCCTATCGCTTGACTTGACGCGAAGACGGGAGGGCGACGCTCCTGCGGAGCCTCTATTTGCAACTGCCTGACGTTCACAGGCAATTTTTCTCGCAACCATTGGTTTTTACGAAGGAATGGTTGCTTGCGAACCACAATTCGATCCAAAGCGATTGATTGGGTTGCGATTGTTCTGCCCCTTCAGGGCGATCGGTTCCATTATGAACGCTTCCCAGGGCGGCGCTCCGCTCTGCCCTGGGCTATGTTGTCGGTGGCCTTTCAGGCTGGAAGACGTGGAGCGATCAATTAGTTTACATATAAACTAATTGGCGTAAACCAGTAACAATCTTAAACCGGAAGACCCAAGCGATGTCGATAACAACGGCGAAATCAACCTTACGGACCTGCAACTGATTGAGACTGCTTTGGGTTCGCAAGCAAGGCTTGTACTCGCCCGTTCTACCATCGCCAAAAGCCAATCGTCCGAAAACTGGTGCAAGCCAGCTATTGAGCCAAACCTATTTCAGATTCCGGCTACCGTTCCGGACAGGTTCAACCATTTTGAGCGAGCCCCAATACAGCCGATGATTTCGGACTGTTGCACCAAAAATTCCACCACCTTGATTGGTTTGTTCCGAAGACGGATTAACGACGTACAAATCCTTTGTGGCATTAGCAAGGAAATACGGCTCCGATTCAAAGAAGCGTTGAAAGTTCGGTACAAAAGCGGCTTCATTCATTAATTCAATCTCAACCATGTAATCGAATTCTCGATCGCTATGAAATTGACAGGTTAATTTCACTCGATTGGCAAGTTGGTTTCGTAACATTTGGCGAACATCAATTCGCGGTCCCAGTGGATCATGTAACATGCCATCGAGTATTTCTTCGGCAACCGACTTTTCGCCTGTAGCCAATAAGGCAATCTCTTGAAAAAAGTTCAATGGATCCACAGTAAACTCATAGACGATCTTTCCATCCGGAAGCTCGCTGCGACGGATTTGTTCAATCGACTTCAAGAGGAACGATACTTTCCCATCGGGGCCGACGGTCGTCCCGTCATTGGATTTACTTGAAAAACAGTCCTTAAATAGCTTTACGGGAAGCGGGCTTGGGTCTGGCGGCGATGCAGCGATCGACTCAAACAGTTTCCGAAATGGATTCGTTTCTGCGGAAGTTTTCTCATTACTGCTTTTTTGTCCGTTCTTGTTTTCGTTGTCGTCGCTGGTCCGATTGCTACTAATATTGGGTGGATCAGTCGCTTGCCATAACACCATCCCCAGCAAAGCCATTCCGAATGCACCAAGCATGGTCAGTATTCCTTTTCGGGTTGAATTGAAGAACGATCGGCGCCCCTTGGCGTGCGACACAAGCGAAGCTGGCAGCGGTACCGAAGTGGGTTGTTGCAGATGCGACAGACACTGTTCAAGCAACTGGCTAACTTCGTTCGCTGAAACAAATCGCTGATCTGGGTCCTTCGACAACAAACGTTCAACGATGTGGCTGAACCAGGGCGGCAGTTCGGGCGCGAGCGAGGCAATCGCAACGGGCTTGTCGTCAACGATCTGTCGTAATGTAGCAATCGTCGAATCGGATCGGAATGGCGATACACCTGTCGCCATCTCGTACAGAACGCAGCCGAGGCTGAAGAGGTCCGAGCGAGCATCCAGGGCCTCGCCGCGAGCTTGTTCTGGCGACATGTATTCCGGTGTTCCTGCCACGACACCCAGCCGAGTCATCGAAACGTCGTCCGCGGCGCGAGCCAGCCCAAAGTCAGTGATCACGACTCGCTCGACCCCTTTTTCAAGAAAGATGTTGGCTGGCTTTACGTCGCGATGGACGATTCCCTGATCATGAGCTGCAGCCAAACCCAAGGCGATCTGCGTTCCAATGCGCAGTACTTCCGTCAACTCTAAAGGCGCGCGGGACTTCAAGCGCTGAGCCAAAGTTTCACCGGCGAGAAGCGGCATGATCAAGAACGGCAAACGCCCTGTCGGCTGAACATGATGAATGGCAATGACATGCGGATTGACAACAGCAGCAGCAGCTTGCGCTTCACGTGCAAATCGCTTACGAGCCACCGAACTATGCGCCAAATGCGGAGACAACGTCTTAATAGCGACCAAACGCTTTAGCTCGCGATCATGGGCTTTAAGCACGACCCCCATGCCACCCCGACCAATGATCTCCAGTACGTCGTAGCCTCCAAGCTGGCCCAACACATTCGCATCGTCGCTTGGTTCGAGGTGTTCGACACTGAAGTCGACTTCCGACCAATGACTCGCTTCAGGAACAGCCGTATCCAAATCATCCTTGATCAACAACGATGCTGCTTCCTTCTGCCATTGCTCGCCACCAACCAGTTGCTCCATCCGAGCACAACACGCATCGCACCGTTCGAGATGTTCGTGCAAAGCGGCCTCTTCGTCCGCTGACAAGCGATTCGCAACAGCATCGGTTAGTAGCTCAATGGAACAAACATCGTTCATGATTCATTCTCCAACGTAAATACAACTTCCTTTAGCCGAGCCAATACTCGACACTTGGCCACGCGCACGGCTCCGACGTTCGTTCCAAGTTCCTGGGCCACAACTGCTGGCGTTTTCCCAGCGACGGCCGTACTCCAAAACGCTTGCCATGCTTTTGGGTTTTGTTCTTGTTGAACCACCTCGGAAGCGCGCTGAAAAATCGATCGACGAAGTTCGTTATCAAACTCGATCGACTCGGGACAAACATCAGCCGCTATATCTGCCATCAGCGATTGCGCATCCGGGCCACCAAAGGCAATCATGCGACGCTGGCCATGCTTCATCCAGTTGATGACCAGGTTGCGGGTAACACGCCGCAGCCAACCACGAAATGAGCCTCGTTCCTTCGCCAAGTCCCAGTGATCGATCCGCCTACCGACCGCGATGAAAAACTCCTGCATCAGCTCCCGAGCGTCCGCATCCTGCAAGCCGCATTTACGCAACTGGCGATAGATGACAGGCTCGTAGAGCTCGACAAACTCCACCCAGGCTTCATGATCTTGAGAATCACGAAGTCGAAATAGCAAGCTGGCTCGAGTGGTCGGAGACGGTATCATAGGCATTTCCTATAGAGATACACAACTGACACGACGGATTGTTACGTGAACCTTCGAGAATTTGACAAAATTTGGGGGAAGGCAGATTTTTCGATCACTGTTGAGAGAAATTCCGACCCCGAAGCGACGTCTTTTGCTGTTTTTGCGATGGCCTCAGCTCGGACCTGATGGCAATCAGATCGACATGTATATGCAATGTATCTACATTTAAGAAAGGAGGTGCCCGGTGGCAACGGTACAAAAATGGGGAAACAGTCTTGCGGTGCGGATCCCACGATCGCTGGCAGGACAGATTAACGTTGAGGAAGGGACTGCCGTGGAACTCTCCGTTCGCGACGGAGAACTTATTGTGCGACCGGATAGATCGCCCAAACTTGGCCTCAGTGCGTTGCTAAAGGACTGCAAACCTGCCCAGTTGCACGGCGAAACGGATTTTGGAAACGATGTAGTCATCATTTTGTTTTAGACAAGGGCTGGTCCGAGGCGCGATTTTTCAAGATGACAAAAGCAGATCGCATTCAGTATTATCATTTTCGTTGTGATCAAGATGGCAAGGTGGGGTTGATCTTTACTGAAGATTAAGCAACGTATTCGCAGTTGACATATTAAGGGGTCTCAATCAAGACCCAACCATTTGCTCGCACACCGGGACGCAAGTAACGCTCGTCCGGCCACGCGTCCTTGTTGTTCTGCTCGACAGTTATCCGAAGGTTTCCTTCGACGTCAGCAGTTGGGTCAATGGTTTTCACCCTTCCTCGGAACAAGCCAAAGGATCCCAAAGTCGGCCAGCCTTCAAACTGCAGTCGAACTCGGTCACCTCGTTGCACCAGGCGTGCATCAGCGCCCGAGATCCAGAGTTCGACCTCCCGTTGGGATTTATCACGATTGATCGTCGATGTTTCATCTGCCTTCTGCGGAACCGTCGCCAA
Organism: Ottelia alismoides; assembly: GCA_037367405.1. Classification (NCBI taxonomy): domain Eukaryota; kingdom Viridiplantae; phylum Streptophyta; class Magnoliopsida; order Alismatales; family Hydrocharitaceae; genus Ottelia; species Ottelia alismoides. The sequence goes on along the minus strand of JAZKJV010004808.1, from coordinate 76,728 downwards.
CACCTTGCCCCTGCCCGGAACGTACGCACTGTTGTTCGTTTTCGAATAGTAAAAAGTTGTGGCGAGGCTGCCCGCAATAAATACTGCGGCAATGATTAGGGCTTTGCTGGCCTTCATCCCGAACAGGCGACGGCCGCCGCTATTGGATCGACGAAGGTCCGAGGTCGATCTGCGAAACGAAAACGCAATTCCCGCAACGGTCAAAAGGCATACCGTGGCGAGCGAGTAGGCCAGGACACGATAGCCCACATGCTCCAGATCAGCAGATAAACCACGTTGCCCCAGTGCACCCGCTGCAGTGACGTATCGGCCGGCAGACTCAACGTTCAAGATCCACGCTTCATAAACGATCATCACGACTGGAATACAAGCGATGGCTAAGAGAACCCTAGCCAGCACCAAACGCCAGTCCCATCCCGCATCCCCTAGGGCCGATCTCCTTCCGTCAGCACCGGACATGTTCCCGCCATTTGACGGTTCTTGTTCGCGCGAAGTGGCTTCATCGGGGCGCCAAGTGCGCAGGAACGACTCCAGAGCGTCTGCCACTTCCTTCGGCGTAAAATAACGCTCGTTGGGATTCTTGGCCATCATCTTGGACGCGATAGCCACAAGTTCCTCAGGCACGTCGGCCCGCACCGCATTCAATGGGGCCGGATGCAAAAGCGCAAGACTCTTGAGTTTGTGCATGATGCTGCCATCGTCAAAAGGCACTCTCCCGGATAACAAGTAGTAGAGTGTCGCACCGAGGCTGTAAATGTCGCTACGAATGTCGACCTGGCGGGCATCATTGGCTTGCTCTGGAGAAATGTAATCGGGAGTTCCCATGATGACACCGGCAGATGTTAGGTCAGACCTCGGCGCCTCAGTGTCTGGGGAAGAACTGGTTTCTGGGGCGAGCGAGGCGAGACCGAAATCCAGAATCTTGATAGTGCCATCTGCTGTCACCATCAGATTGTGTGGTTTAATATCGCGATGGACCATGCCATGTTCGTGTGCATGCTGCAACCCTGTCGCGGCCTGCCGAATGTAATCACATGCATCGGCAATCGGCAAGGCCCCTTGGTCTTTCACAATTTGTGACAGGTCAACTCCATCAACGTATTCCATCACCAGGAAATGAAAGTCACCGGCTTGGTCGGCGTCATGCGAAGTCACGATGTTGGGATGCGAGAGCTGAGCAGCGGTCTTCACTTCACGATGGAAACGAATCACCGCTTCGGTCTTTTGGAACAGTTGGCGGTTGATGACCTTCAACGCCACCCTTCGTTCCATCTTGCGATGAATTGCCTCGTAAACATCCCCCATTCCCCCTTTGCCAATCAGTCTGACGATCCCGTACCGAGGATGCTCCGTCAACTCAGGAGGTAAGCCTCCGTGATTTGCAGATGGCCGGGCGGCCTGTGGGGCATGGTCCAAATTAGAATCGACGGCTAACTGCCGCGCTTCTTTCAGCAGTCCGACAAAAGTATCTTCGGAGGATAAACTGATGATGGTATCGCAGCATGGTTCACACTCGCTGATGTGATTCTCGACCGTGGTTGCCTCTTCAGGTGGCAGTTGCCCAAGGTTGTAGGCGCTCAACTGCTCGCGGCTCGGATGGGGTGTCGTTTTTGGCATCGTGAATTTCGTCTCGTAAGTAGCCATGATCGCGCAGACACTCCTGATCGTGGGGTGCCCATCTGCGGTGGGCTAGCCATGGGTTGCAGGGATACTTATTAAGACCCGAACGCCGCCGAGCATTTCAGCTCTTGCCCAAAAAACTGGAGGAAGATTCGATTAGTCCCTCACACTCCTGCCGTAATCTGCTCAATACACGGCACTTAGCAACGATAACGGCATTCTTGGAAATTCCCAGTTCCTGAGCGACAACATCGGCCTTTGTTCCTTCCAGTGCCACGCGGCAGAATGCGCTCCATGTGTTCGGCTCGAAATGCGGCTCGGTAAGCGCAAGCAATTGTCGGAGTACATATTGATCGTGCTCACGATTCCAGATCTGACTCAATTCGCTGGTCGGGTCGCCCAATTGCGCGAGCCTGGCATCGAGGTCCGAGTCACCGCGAGCCTGTGGACGACGGTCCCGCGATCGCCAAAATTTCCGCAACCGGTTGATCAAAATTGACTTGAGCCACCCTCGAAAAGCGCCCGGTTGCCCAGGATGGTCGAACGAGCCAAGGTCCTTGGATACGCTCAGCAAGACTTCTTGAACCAGGTCCTGCGCGTCGCTGTCTTGCACGTCGTACCTTTGCAACCACCGAACAATCAAAGGCGCATAGAGTTCGACCAACCGATTCCAACCTTCGTTTTCAGGCGAGTGTCGCAGGCGTTCGAGAAGACTAAGCGATGTTTCGTGCATGTTGAAGTGGACCTCTTCGTGGACATTATCCACGACCAGCAGGTCCGCGCAAAGTCAGCCTCCTTCTATTTTGGATCGACAGAATATGCCCTAGTGGTTCGTCACAATTTGATTTTAGGGTTAAGTCTGGATAACCGGAGGGAACCGCGAACCGGGCTCCCCCTCTCCTCACTTGTTGATCAGTTTTTGACTAAGGTGATTTAGCCTTATAGCAAAACTGCCTACAAGATTTCTGGTAAGTTGAAACACAAAACAAAAACTGATCAACAAGTGAGGAGAGGGGGAGCCCGGTTCAAAAGGCGCTTGCAAGCTGTGGGCTATGCAATTCAGTCGGACCACTGTTAAACCTACAACAAAAAGGTAAATCGAGTAACAATATGCGCGGATTCAAAGGATATTTTCGAGTGCATCCTATCGCGAAGAACCTTGGACGTTGGTTCATCCTACTTTGGCTACTACTGCAAGTTCCTGCTGTGTGTGGACAGGAAAACCGGATGCGTACCTGGCGCGACGCTTCAGGCATTTTTGTAGTGCAGGCTGAGTTGCACGAATTGCAACCCGACATCGCCAAGCTTCGCATGGAAGGAGGTAAACTCGTTGAGGTTCGCCGCGATAAACTGAGCCAGCAAGACCGCGAGTACTTGGCGGATTTTGAGAAGAAACGCAACCCATTCCGGGTAATCGAATCCTCGGAAAGCGAATCGACTGAGAATACAAAGCCTGCTGCGGGGAAATCAACGACGCCGCAGAAGGCGATTTCCATTCTCCCCTCGCTTGTTAATGTAAAACTGTTTTCGCCGGACAAACCATTGGAAAAACTGGAGTCGACCCACGAACCGCTGCTGGCAATTCCAACTGGCCAGGCATTCGTCGATAGCGCCGCTGACGGCTCTCGGCTCTCGCCGATCCTGATATTGGATCGCAAACAAGCGAAAGTTGCTATCAGCATAAGTCCATCGATCTACTCGAATCTTAGCTTACAGCCTAGTCGAATCTACGTCGGTAATTTGCCGAACGGTCCGTTCAAAAGAGTCTTGGAATCGGCTGCTCCATTGTCGCTTTTAGATCATTGCATTGAAACGGATCAGACTTTAGCCACTGGATCTCAGTTAGGGGATTCTGCCGATCACGAATTGATTTTGCTGGAAGGTTTGCAAGCCGGAGAGTTAAGAGAGGTTGCGCGATTTCGTTTACCTGTCTCCGAAGAGAGTAATTCGCGAGTAAGTTCAGCGAGGTTGACCGGAAAGAATCGAGCTGTCGTTGTCCGTGATGGGGTTGCCTATTGCTGGGATTTGAGTGCAGGTGAACAACTTTATCAAACAGACCCGCGCCGACTTCGTCGCGGTTTTGCTGAGATTACATTTTGCGACGATCGTCGCATGATGTTGGTCCCGTCTGGCGAAGGCATTCATTTTGTCGGGACGGAAACGGCCGAAGACTTGGGATACTTGCCACTTGGAAATACATACGGGATGCGATTTGCGTTTGACCCTCGCTCGAACCGCATCGCCTTCTGCGAGCGAGACAGCTTGGGGATCGTTAACTATTCAACCTTGGAGCAACGACCGCCACAAACAACCACTCTAGCGTTGTCTAGTAAATTGTTTGGTTGGATCGCTCCCAATTTGATTCTGGCCGGTGACGGTATTGTTCTGGATGACCAACTGGGCATTCCCGTTTGGAAATACGAAGCCAAGTGGGACAGCGCGACTATCTGGGAAAACTCCGTAACGATTGCCCAATTCGACGGTGGGCTCAAGTTGCAAACGATGGCTTGTCCTGATGGCGATCTCCAGGCCGCTCTTGCCGCCAGGCCCTCAATTGAGAACTTCCTAGCCACTGACACCGGCACTCACGTCAGGCTAGTGCTAAATCTCCCTGAAACACTGCCGGACGACGTGAACCCCAATCAGCTTCGAGAACAATTGCAATATTTGACAACCAGCGCCGGTTGGATCGCAGACGATTCCGCTCCGCTTCAACTGGTTATGAGTATCGCTGCAGGGAATAAAATCAAAGACTTATATCAGCGGTACTCGCCCGGGTTCTCCAACAATGAAAAGATCGAGGTGGAAATTACGCCGATGATCTCGCGGATTGAATTGCGAGAGGGTGAAAAAATGATTTGGGCCGTGCAATCGCAAAACGACCAGCCAAATCGCTACGGACAATCACCCTATTCCAAAGAGGAGTACATCCAGCAGCGCGAGCGGGCAATTCCGGAGTTTTTCAACAACCTTAAGCTGCCATTCCGTATCGCTCGACCTCCGTATTCGAATGGATTAGGTTCTAGTTATGCCTTCAACATGCTGTGGCACAACCGATCAACTAAACGCAAGTTAGACGAGGCAGCCAAACCGTAGTCACTTTCCACTAATGTCTGGTGGACCACTGGAATCGAACACGAATGCTTTATTGTCCTCAGTAAATCGAATATTGTTGAATCTCCTCGAGGAAGCTTCCTGAACGAGGCCAAAGGGCCGAAGGGCAAATAGCCAGAGTCTTTCAAAATGGGAGGACCCGCTTCGGTAGTTGTCGTGATAACGACTAATGACAGCGACATGACTTCCATCGCGGGCGAAAAGACAAGACGTTTTGGAACTGCCCCAACCGATTCCGATTCGCTCTTGTAATACCTTGCCGGTAGCCGCGTCGATAAGCCGCGCGTAAGGGTAGCTCTCATCCGAATACGATTGAAAAATGGTCTGATTGGTTGGATCTACCACATCATTCGTAACATTTGAACCCACCTGCAATTCAGCGTTGGCCCAATACGCATTTGCGGAGGAATTTGCGTCTACGACCAGCTTAATCGACAACCGTTTGGTATCCGATTCCAGAAATGTCACCGGAATACGCAAGACCATCCAACCATCCTTTTGCTCAACCATTTCGCGATGGGATGGATCTAACGACCCCAGTTTGTTGAGGTCACCAAGAAACCGGCTTGCCTGCTCCCGTTGCTTTTCATGGATCATTAGTCTTGCCGTACCACGGGAAGGCGGCCAGACGGACAAGCAAAAATAAAGCATTCTGTTTGGTTGATGCACCAAAAGCTCGTCGGGCAACGGAACTTCTAGCGTCATCGCATTCGTGGTATCTGGTTTGTCGGAAGGCTTTGTCTTTAGAACATCTTTGCGACCCGCGAATTCCCTAACTCTCTCTCCAACGGTATCACCTGAAGGCTCTATTGCTAACGGAATGAACTTTAGCAATTGAGCCTTCCGATCGAGTTGATTTGGCAGAGACGATTGCGCCGCTTCAGACAAATTTTTCTCGCCAGGATTGCTGGGCTTCAGAGCCCATCTCCTTTCGCCCGGGGCATTCGGATCCACAAACGGACTGCCGTCCGCCGCGCTGCGAAACTGCTTGTTAACTCTCAAGAGGTTCGGGTGCTTTTCAAACTTGGAAGCTTCTTTGCCAGGAATGCCCGTGATTATTTGCAAGCTCGAAATTCGACTCAGGCCGTCGATCTCGGCACTTCCAATGTTGATGGAGTTTAGATGGAGTTGCGTCAAATTCGTGGTAGAAAGTGACGCCAAACCTGCGGCTGTGAATTTGCCTGGGCTTCCGCCTCCCAGATGTAGCAATTTCAAGTTCGGCAACTCGTGCAATCCCGCAAAGAACCGATCGTCAACATTGCAGAAGTCGATTTCCATAGATTGCAGTTCCTTCAGATTCGCCAGTGGCAAACTGCCTTGAGAGTCGATACGACAACGATAGAGTGAAAGACTCTTGAGGGTTCGCATTTGACCAATCGCAAGCCAGACCTGATCGGAAATTCGCATATCGACGAGCGTCAATTGTTCCAAACGGTTGAGTGATTCCAGCGGCGTCAGGTTCCACTCGCGGTCTTTTCCCGCTGAGTCTACGAAGAAATTGGGTGCTAATTTCACTGAACGCAATTGTTCTTGAGTTGTCAACCACCGGATGACATCATCCGTTAAGAATGGCGTTTCAATGGTGATTTCTCTTATGACCTTGTCATGCTGCTTAATGAGTCGCCACGTTTCGTCGTCAAAGCGAACGCGGCATCCCAAGACCATTCGGATACCACCCTCGACCAAATTCCCCGACGCGTCTTGGTCCCGCAGACCTATAACAGAAACCTCGTGAATTCCAATTTCCGGGTTTTGTGCATCGGTCCAATTGGTTAGCAGAGTTATCCAGCAGAACGCCGCCAGAATCGTATATCTCAGAATCCCGTACGATCTCATCGCCAACTCCGCAAGTATACAGCCGATCTTAGACGGCCCATGCGACTATGTTTGCCAAGACTCAACCTGACACATCTTAATCGACATTAGCTTTCCAGTGAATCCTTCCAGTGCTTTGGTAATCGCATCACGTCGCACAGATGGTTTGCGGTCGAACTGGCCTGCTGCTTACCAGTCGTCGCGATCGTATTGCTTGGGAGCTGCCCCCGACTTTTCGGTGACTTTGGGTGTTTTCATTTTCCCTGAGTTGGTTTCGTTAACGGATTCCAAGGTGACTTTGAATCGCCAATCATCGCCAAAGTCGTAATGAAAAATCATTGATTCACAGATTTTGAGTGGGACATCGCCGACTCGTAGTTCTTCGGCGAAGTATAAATTTGATCATGAACATTTGTACCAATTTGAGATGCGAGATACCACAGGCAGGCCCATTGTGATCGCCGGGCCCCACTTGGACGACGCCGACTAACCACCAGCGAATACTTAGTATTACCGCAGAGTGTATTGACTGATTTGAATGAAAATGGGAAAACTGGCATAGACGCGAAAAATCAATGATTCTGCGGTTATTCAGTGTCAGAACAACCCGTCGATGACGTAGTCAGGGCTGTTGTTGACGCTTTTCGTACAGATCGCGAATCCAGATTTTGACTGGGGTTTTCCACTGTTGGCCCGGATTGGGAACATTCTTCATCAATGATTTTGGAGACATCCCAAGCTCTTTTGCCATGCGGATGTCGTCCATGTTCAACTGACATACCTTCTTTGCCATGGCCCAAAGAATTGTTCTTTCATTATAGCGCCCAGTCCCATGTGCACAAACAAACTGAAGTGTCAAAGTGGCTATCTAGGCTGCTGAAATACAAAGCGAATTCGGTTCGAGACTGCTAATTCCTTTGAGCCGCCTGAGTCAACGATCAGCATTCTACTGCTGCTTAGACTTCCTGAGTTGGATGTTGCGACGAATCACCTTTCCTGAACTTTGCTTCGCTTCATCAAGCAGTTCCCGCATCGGCAACTCGGCAGTGCCAGCAGGATGCTCCAAACGGAAGCTCCCAATATCGGCGTGCGGAGGAAACTTGGTGGTCACGATTCCTTGCAAGTTCGATTTCCATTCAGATTCCCAAAGACACTCGACTCCATTAGGATAGTCAAACTTCAATTGTGCTTTCTCGGCAGGATTACCATCAGGCAAAAGGACCTTTAGCTCGATATCCGGCATTGGCTTCAGGCGAACATCGCGCCGGATCGGTTGGCTGCGATCCAATTCATCAGGTAGCCGAAACACCTTCGTTTCGTATCCTTCTGCCGAGATACGCATAGTCTCTCGGGTGATCTGCGGCGAGATCGGGATGAGGTTGTTTTGTCTTTTCGATCCATCGACCAGTCCAAACATCCACCAACGGTTTGTTGCCGGATCCTGGTAAAGAATCTCGGACCAGAAAACGATTTCATTGGTTGCGTCATCAACAATCTTGAACTCCAAATCGACTTGAGGCGTCATCGTGAACGTCACTGTCAGGATGCCATTCTTGATTTCCGTTTGTACGTTGGCTCGCGGTGGTTTTGCTTGAGTGCATTCGGTCATTGTGGCTGAAATGAGCGTGTAGCACTGCGCAAATTCTTGGTTGGAAGGCGAGAGTTGCAAGCATCCGAAACTATTTGGTATCACGCCAAAGTCAGCCACGCCTGACTCGTCCGTTTGCTTGCTGACCATCTCAAATTCCTCTTTTTTGCGAGCCCGTTGATTGTCTCGGTCATAGAACCGAACCCCTGTGTTCGGCACCGGAGTTCCCTTGGAATCGATCGCCCTAACGATCAATTTGGGTAGGTGCGGCTTGCCGACCACTTGACCTCCTTGATTGCCATCCTCGTGTTGATGGTCATGCAGATTTTCGCGTTGGAGTCGAGTGTCTGAAACTGAGACCGTTCCAAGGTTCAGCGCGTTGCTCGGGGCATTACTGTTCGGGGCATTACTGGTATCGAATGGCTGTTCAAGTAAGATTGCTTTGCCGAGGAGTTCGACGACCAACACCATCGGTCTTATCGGAACGCCATAGATTGTAAACGTGCCGTCATCTGCGATTGAACCTGGAACGCTCGAGTTCATCAATATGTAATTCTGGTCCTCAATCGCACTCCCTTCCGCAGTGGCTGACCACTTCATCCGCCACGCAAGTCTTTCTTCCTTGGTGACATCGTCAGTCCAGTCTTTCGGGTAGGGAATGGGCAACAAGTGGTTGCGAGCGTACACCTTGAGTTTGTCTTTCTCGACGTGCGCCGGGATACTCAGTTTTCCGGTAACCGTGATACCCGCACCGATTTCGACGTGAGTGTTCTTGCCACTTTCGCACTGGTAAACCGTTCCATGTCCGCGTAGCGACCGCGCCATCCCTCCGAGCGGCGGCACACGATCGAACGAAAAGTTCCCATCCTTATCGGTCGTCGTCAGATGAGTCGTCGTTAATCTTGGCGCAAGGCGACTGTACGACCACGGCAGTGTGTCGAACTGTAACACGATGGTTTCGCCTGCCTGTGGCTGTCCCCCAAGCTTCAATGTCCCGGACAACGACGCCCATTTTTGCAATGTGACTTTGCCATTCGCTCGCAGCAGTTCCTCATGCGAAACGTTTGCAACACCGCTTTCGTGGACGAGCAACACGCGATATGGCTCGGTACGCTCGGGCAAGCCGAATGTTCCGTCCTGCCTGGAAGTTTTCACACCATCGCTGTTATGCGGTTTCAACGCCAACGATGCGTCGAGATCAACCCAATGTCGCGGAGTGTGCGAAACAATTCTTACGCCCGAGGCCGCATTTCCATCCGGATCAAAGACTTTCCCGCGTACCGCCGGTACGACGATCGGCTTAGGCAACACCTCATGGTGCATCAGATAATTCCGCAAAAAGGCCGCCTCGTAGAGCTTGAAATCTCCCATGGCTCGACCTTTTCGTTGGCAGTACTCTTTTGCAGTCCATTCGATTCCTTCTTTGCGCGGTCGTCGTCGGGCGTATGCGCTGGTTGCTCTTCATCGTCCACGAGCACGATGCGAAAACCGCGAGTTCGGACTTTGTCATTGGGTGGCCCGCCGTCTTGTGCCGGTAAGTGTGAAGTTGCGTCAGCAAATGAAACTCGTACTCGCGATACAGCGGAGAACTGTCCAGCCCCGCCAGCATCGATCGTTAATGCAAAGTCAGTCACGTTCTCCATTTCGACAGGCTTTTCCAGATGCAGCAACAAATGATGAACGCGATGACTGTCTGTAAACTCGGGCACTTGCCATCCCGTATCTGACAAGTAGTCGATGCAGTGCACTGTCAAATCATCATTGACATCGCCTTGTGAATGTGCATTTTGAAAAATCCAGTTGAACATACTGGCCATCTTGTTGTTTGAGATGCGGCTTCACGTCACTCAGCAGCGTGGGCTTACTATTGTTCGACGGAGCGGAATCACGAGGCAGGATTTCTAATTGGACGACAGATATCATGGGTGGCAAATCTGCTGGCGAGAAATGCAAAGCATACTCTTGCCATCGATCCGTTGGATTGAGCTGAACCGATCGATCGTTTAGGATTTCAGCAGTTCCTGAACTTACGAAATTGACGTGTTTGGGTTTCACAGCAATAAACTGTTGAGTTGAGTACGGCACCTCATTCGCGCTGGTATCCGGTTTCTCACTGACCACAATCGAGTCGTTGTCGTGATCTGGCTCCGTTGCTTTTCGCGACTCTTTTGCGGTATCGCTTTGTTGAGCAAGAGGTGGCGATGGTTCAAGGTTCGTCGACTGCGCCAGTGACCAATATGGCAGCGCGATGACTGCAAGTACTGCTATGGCCACTGCACCACGCCATGACAAGCTACCTGAAACATTCGACGACAGAATCATTTCAATCTCTTCTCGAACGAAGCGACGTTGCCGGCTCCCATGGCAATGACTGGAACTGGAACTTCGTTTGTCGATTGTGAGGAAAGTCGCAAGAGCAATTCCGCGTACTCGCGACGGCTCTCTGGATTGGCGGCGATTGCCAAAGCATCGCAGGACATCTCTGCGGTTTCACGCAGTTGTCGCCTCACGTACCAGAACAACGGATTCCACCACCAGAGTATGCTGGCCCAAGCTCCAGCCACGTGATCCAATGATCGCAACGACGCAAGTGAGCTAACTCGTGAGCGATGATGCCTCGCGAACGCACAACATCTGCTTGGCTCGATAGTGAATCAGGCCAAGCCAACCTAGCTGAACCCGCGCACCATAGAAACGGCGAAATGATCCCTTTTACGATCACGCAGACCGGAGCTTTCATGCTTAGCAGAGACGCGACGCTGGCAACCTCCGCTTTCAAATGCGGCGGAGCAACTCCGCCGCTGCGAACCAACCGAGCGTAACGGGCAAGCCTTCGCAGTTGACTCACGGCACAACCAATCGCTCCGATAAACCATGCTAGAATCGCTGTCGTGGCAACAATAGGGTACCAGTTCGTCGGTGTTATGGGCAGAGCTTTTTCATTTGCGTTATCAGGAACAGCCAGAACGTCGGCATGCGGTGAGCTTGGCTCAATGCTCGGGGTAGACACTGTCGGAAAGCCTGCCGATTCGAACGGAACTGAGCGAGGCTCGATGAGCTGCGACATTGTTACTGCAGGTGATGGGGCAAGTGGTGCTCCTTGATGGGCTCCCTGCTGGACGGATAACTGCGACCAAGCCATGCGTTGCAGTTCATCAACACTCCAGGGCCATACGACTACGGGTGGCGTGACGAATTTCAGCAAGATCACCAGCCACAGCAGATGCTGTACTGCTGGTCGATCGCGAAACAGACGACAAGCCAGCACCACGCAGGGAATCATCAGCAAGGCAGCCAGCGTGTTCTGGCCGAACCACCACACGAGCTCGTTCATTTCCCACCTCGCTTCTTGCCAGTAGGTTTGATCGAATCGATCATTTCGCGAAAGCGGGCAAGTTCATTGGCCGTGAATTGATGTTGCTGAGCAAACGCCAGCACCAGCGGCAGTGTCTCTCCATCGCACAACTCGCTGGCCAAATCGTTCATGCGAGCTCGCATCTCATCCTCGCGCGACACAGCGGCTTCGAAGACAAACGCAAACTGGCTCTTATCACACCGGACGTAGCCTTTCTTCTCGAGTCGTTGAAGCAGCGTGATCACCGTCGACCGCGACCACTCCTGACCAGCCTCGGTAAACTTGGCCAGCACATCCTTAACGCCAGCGGCCCATGGTCCCAGAGAACCTTGAGGACTTCCCGTTCAGCGTCGCTCATCGGCAGTCGTTCTGCTTCCCCCATCTTCACTACCTCCACACGACAGGCATCGCGTCTAACCACATCGCAAAGTATCCAAACTGTTTACGTGGTGTAAATATATGCTATCGTTTACACTGCGTCAATAATTTGTTCTGAAGCCCGCGGGGCGTGGCGTTTTTTGGATTCCCTGGAAAACCTTCCAAAACTCGTGAGCGTTTAGCAGGTTTCTTCGTAGCCACCGTCGCCAGACGGTGGTCGGTGGAAACTCTTCGTAGCCATCCGTCGCCAGACGGTGACTGTCTTCCCGTAGTCATCCACCACTTGGCAGTGGTGGCTACGTTCGATTCACCACTGCTTGGCAGCGGTAGCTACGGTAGCCACCCGTCGCCAGACGGTGGAAGCCCTGGCTTTAATCTCCTACCGCTTGACAGCGGTCGCCACGTGACCAAAGGACTACGATTGCGGTGGAATGCCGAATGAATTGGGATTCGCCTCAAGAAACATATTCAGTTCCTTTTCAGCTTCGGATTCGGTTTCAAAGTCGATATCGATCACAAACCATTTTCCATCGGTGAACTCCAGCGTGAACACCATGAAGCCATCGCGCCGATCGTCGGGGTTCTTGTGCTCTTCGCCAAGCTTCACCGCTACCGAAGTCGCCAAGGCCTGGGTCGGTTTCGCCGGGTCGTTGATGTAGACCGTTTCGATCTTCAATCGTTGGACATTGAGAAATTCGGGAAGTTCTCGAATGTGTTTGGGTTTAGCCAGAGAGTTCTTCGCCAGCGATGCCGCTTTTTCGACATCGCCCGCAAGTGCCGCTGCAACGTATGCTTCGACCACCGAGCGTGCGTTGCGATGATCGAGCGCAGGAGCCTTGCTTTCGGTGGCTATATTGTCAGCCAGTCCCGCTGCTGATTCACTGATCGCTTTTTGCGGCAGGGAACTGTTACCATCGCCTTTCACAAAATGGAGTTGATCGAGCCTTTCCAGCGTGATGCTGTAGAACCAAATTGCGTCACTCCCTTCTAGTTCAAGCCCAGATATCGAAACTTTGCCAACGATAATCAGCTCTTGGCCGTTGAAATGAGCAGCGATATCCTTGACACCGCTGCGTTCAAGGGACTTCTCTGCATCCATTGAAACCTGAATTTGAAATGCCTTGGGGTCGGGGCCACCCTTGTACTCTTCTGAGCTGAGGAACCAATGCTGAGTCTCCTTGCCATCGGGATCGATCACGCCGTTGCGCCTGACGGACGCTACCTTGAAGCGAACTGTGACCGGCTCTTGTTTTTTAAGGAGGTCCATCCCATTGGCAATGAGTTCTTTTGCCGTGTAGATTTTTGGGGAATCCATTTCTCGAGTGGACTTATCGAGAGTCTTTGGCGGAGCAGGATCATCCGCTGAGTTCGTAACGGCCTCTTGCTCCAGCTTTGGTTCACCACTCGCAGGGACAGTGAGCGTGAAGTTCATTTCCGTTGTGTTTGTCGACTCTGATTTGTTAACCGGAATTCGAGTTTTGACGATTCGTGTACCTGAATCCTCCATGATGCCGAATAGGAAATCTCGCGGTGTTAACTTGTATTTGATTTCAGGGAATTGTGTTTGGAGTTGTTGGTTTGCAATAGCAATTAGGTCTGTCAGTGCATCCTGTCCACCGATGGCTACAATTCCCTCGAGTCGCCACAAACGGTTTTCGATATCTAGCTGCAATGACTTGTTGAGCTGAAGTTCTAGTATTCGTCCTGCACGATTGACAGCCACTCGTTCGGTGCGGACGCTGGTATCGAGTTGGTCGAACTCAGCAATCCGCGAAACGGTATTTTGATACTGCAATCCATCGTCAACTGATGCAGATAGAGCAATGAGTTCAATCAACTCCTTGACTTCAGCCTCAGGGGCTTTGCCTTTGACGGTCTGCCTGCCGGGGAATACGGACTCCAAATCGAAGTCCTTCGAGACGCGTAACTTGGCCATGCGTCGACCGAGCAGCGGGTACTCGAAATCCCACGCGATCAAAGGGAATTCGGTTTGTAAATTAACTTCCTTATTCAATGTGCTGGATGGCATCGCCGGAGTATCTGAAGCCGTGGCCATGTCAAAGGGCACCACATATCGTTCGCCGGAAAATGCATCACTCACTCTTACCCCGGGAGGAAAGACGACTTCAAGATCAGCAGCAGTCAATTTGTTGAGTTGAATGTCGGACACCTTCCCCTTGAACACCGTAATCTGCTTCGGATAGTTTTGGGACCATGCGGTCATTTCAAACTTTGTAGGTAACCACACTTCCTCGACGAGAACTGGTTGAGTCATCGTCATGCGATGACGGCGTGAAGCGATCCTAAATTCATCCTTCTCTGCCGCGAGTTCCGTCAGGTTCATCTCAATTAAGAGACCACCTTTAGCCAAATCGAAGATCAATTCGCTCTCCGCTGCCGCACCCCATGGCATCTTACATGGGAATGCGATCTTTACTGCTGAATCCAAATCCCGGATCTCCACGACACGTGCGTGATCCATATTCTGTAGATACCGACCGGCCGGGTTCCATAGTTCTGGAATAGCGTCCGCTTCTTCATGGGAATTGTCTCCGAGGTACTGCAAGAAAAAACAATCCTTGGCGATGTCATCACGTTCTGGACGGATCGTTCCGTAGGACATGTGATCTCCGGAGTCGCTGCGGACATCATCACGCTGTCGAAGACGTCCTGCAGCGGCATCCCAATGCGCAATACTTGCTGTGTAAGCTCCGTTGTCTTTGTGCTGTAGGTGTTGCTGCGTGTGTCGTACTCGGTAGGAATGGTCGATACGGCGAATTTGATAATTGTGAGTGTGCCCTGTCATCAACAGAACGGTGCTCCTTTGTTGTGACGTCGGTTCGTATTCGAAATTCTGCGTCGACATTACCACCGTCGCTGAAATGTTTCCGGTTTCCTCCCGAAAACGCTTAACCGCTTCCTTCAACCAAGCAACCTGCTTGGCCTCATTCAACTTCTTAAACTCAGAGATCGAAATCGTTGCGTCTTCGCTCGGCAACTGACGAAATTCTTCAGCGGTGTTGTCTGAAGGTGTCCAATCTCCCAGAACTTGGGTGCCATCCTGGACCGTGGCCACGATTCGCTTCCAAAACAGATCTGAGAGCCGTGCACTTTCGGGCTCCTTTTGACTGTTTTTGCCTGTAGTCCATGCACCCCGGATTTCATGATCAACTAGGCGAAGCGATATTTTGCCACCAGAATCATCGCCCTTTCTCCATGTGCCATTGAAGCGACGTTCGGGTCGCGACCACTTCAAGTTCAGCGTGCCCGAGTTGCCTGAGCCCTGGCGTAAGTTAGTTGAGCCACGCGTCCAGTGGCCAAACCCGCCAAGAGTTGCGACACCACCGGTTACAATGGAGTCGTCTCGCTCGACGGATCTGCCTTTGACGGAGTCTGTAAACGTTCCCTCGTACTGGCCCGGCCCCTTGGCTTCGAGCACCACGGTGCCCCACTCGTCGCCGGTCCATTGACCGCTGATGTCGGGAGGTTCGGTAGCTTGCCAAAACACCATTCCCAGTAAAGTCATTCCAAAAATAACAAGCATCATCAATACTCCTTTTCGAGTGACGTTGAATACGGAACGACCGGTAGTGGTTAGAGGGACGAGCGACGCGGGTAGAGGGACGGACGTGGGTTGATGAACATGCGCCAGACAGCCTTCGAGTAGCTCGGCGACTTCTTCGGCCGATTGAAAACGTTCGCTCGGCTCTTTGGCGTGTAGCTTCTCGATGATCGCACACAGCCACTCGGGCACGTCGGGATGGATCTCGCGGAGCGGTCTTGGCTGGTTGTCGGTGATGCGGCGGAGGATGCCGAACGTTGTTTCGGCTCGGAATGGCGAATGGCCAGCACACATCATGTACAACACACTCCCCAGCGAAAACAGATCACTACGATGATCGATCGATTCGCCACGAGCTTGCTCGGGTGACATGTACTGCGGCGTCCCTGCGATCACTCCGCTGCGAGTCATCGTGGCATCATCGACTGCGCGGGCCAAACCGAAGTCGGTGATGGTCACTCGCTCGACGCCTCGCTCCAGCAAGATGTTTGCCGGCTTGATATCCCGATGCACGAGCCCCTGCGCGTGTGCGGCTGCCAGACCGGCTGCGATCTGCTGACCGATCCGCAGCGTATCTTGGGTACACAGCGGCCCATCGGCTTCGACACGTTTCTGGAGCGATGTTCCACCTATGTACGGCATCACCAGATAAGGCAGCGTCGGGTCGTCGGCGACACAGTGAATCGCGATGACGTTGGGATGTAGCACAGCAGCAGCGGCCTTGGATTCACGAGCAAACCTTTTTCGCGCCGCGCCGCTGCCAGCCAAATGCGGTGCCATGACTTTGATCGCCACCACGCGATCGAGCGAACGGTCATGGGCCTTGAAGACGACTCCCATCCCGCCGCAACCAATCACGCCCGAGACTTCGTAGCTGCCGATGCGACCGAGCATCTCCGGGTCGTCGGTGGGAGCCAACATCCCGACGACTAGATCCATTTGTTCAGCGAATGCAGTGGAAGTTGCTAAACTTCCGTTTGTGCTTGGATCGTTAACAAGATCCACTACGTTGGATCGGCGCGTCCCATGCGTCAACAATTCGCCCGCCTCCCGCCACTGGTCTGCCTCTGCGACGCGACGTTCCATTTCTTCGCCACAAGCTGCACATTGATCCAGGTGCGCCGTCAATTCGCTCTCCTGTTGTTCACTGAGTTCGCCGCGCACGAAGGCATCGAGTCGATCGGGATCGCATGTTTGTTGCATATTCATTCGCTTAAGTCCTCTAGCTTTTCAACCGCCGCTCGCAACTTTTGCATCACGCGACAGCGACAGGTGTAAATCGAACCCGTTGTTTTTCCCAATGTGGCCGCCGCGTCGGCATTGCTGATCCCTTCCACAACAGTTAGCTCGAAAGCCCGCCACGTGTCCGGATGAACTTCGCCGCGAACGGTCTCGGCCGCCATCGCGTACAGTTCGCGACGCACCTCCAGTTCAACTAGCGATTCCGTTGCTGGTTCCGGTTGTTGGATCTCGGCAAGTAGATCACGAACACTGCTCGAACCTGTCGCCAGTTCACCTTTCCGCCGAGTCACCGCGTTGATGATCGCATTACGTGTGACTCGCCGAAGCCAGTGATGAAACCGACCCGAAGGAGACGAGCGTTCCCAGCGAGGAATCGCCGTCGCGACTGCCATCAAAACTTGCTGAGTCAGATCGTGAGCGTCCGCATCCTGCAAGCCGCGAGCAATCGCAATCCGGTAGATCACAGGCTGATAGATCGCGACGAACCGCTCCCACGCCAACCGATTGCTCGGGTCTTTGACCTGAACGATCAGGCTTTCGCGTGTTTCGGGGAATGGCGTCAAGACAGGTCTCGCTGCTGAAAAGTGCCAGGAAATCTCGCATCTACAGGATTAAACACAAGAATCGCGAAACCTTACAGCACAACCTCAGCATTATGGATTTTCTTTGCCGCCGCGTGCGCGCCGCTGCAAACGAGATGTTCGAAAACCGTTTAACGATAAGCCGCAGGCTATACCCGTAGCCACCGTCGCCAGACGGTGGAAGCGATGCTGTAATTCTCCACCGCTTGGTAGCGGTGGCTACGGCGTATTGGCGGCGGGCTGTCATGGCGTTGGGGCCTCTAATTTCGGTTCCCCGATCACTCTGCGGAATTCGTAGATTTGCTTCGTAGCCTGGGTGGCATCCCAATTATTCAGCAGTTCAGAGACTTCCAAAATGAGCGATTCAGGGGCTGTGGCGAGGTTCGGCTTATACTCCGGCGAGGGGCCGCCTTTGAAGTTATAACCTCCGTGGCAATGCCGCTTCTTGCCATCGGGGTCGAGTTGCAATGCCACGCCCTGACGACTGCCCGATCGATAATGGGAGAGCTCCGCAAGCACTGTCAAGGGCTTCGGTGGCAAATGAAAGCGTATCTTTGTTGTTGCGAGCCAACTCGGCTTCGAGCGCTCGGATCAGCAATATCCAGGATGGTTACGACGAATATCGCACTCCTCAGCCCGCGTAAAAAATTTCGCCGGGTGTTGATTTCGGTTGTGGCTAAAGAGTCCGGCTGAACAGGACTCATATCATGGGGCGTCATATTCTCACTTTTCAAGAAGTGGCCATGAAGAACCGAGTCACAATCTAATCCTAAACCTTTTTCAAACGGGAAAATCCAAACCAAAGTGCAATCGCTAACAGAGCGGCCAGGTTAACCCACAGCATCATGAACCGGCCGTCAGCCGTTTTCAGAGGCTCTGGTGCGGCGTCGCTTGCATCCAGGCTCAATGCCATCATCTCCCGCTCCGACTTCTTGTTGTGATACTCGCCCCATTGTGGCCATATCTCATTGCATTTATTTATTGCCTGCTTAATTCGCTCCACGCCTGTCTTCTGTTCAGGCTTTGCAATTGCATGCTTGATCGAAGTGCAAATCGCGTGTTGAGTATGATTCGCCATTTTCCGGCAAAACAGACCAGGCAGTGACGGCGGAATTTCCAGTCCAGCCCCGGCTTTTGTTAATTCCTCTGCGTGCCGGTCATGATGACGCTGCAAGAGCGTCAAATACTCTGCAAGGAACTTCTCTTGTCTGGCAGTCGATTCCGGTCCACCACCAATCACGAGCGGAACGATACTCTTTGACTCTCCGGGAAGCTGAAACGCAGAAACAAAGATTGAAAGACTCTCGTCTGTGTAGATGCGTTCTGCCCACCATGCCATTAATGGTCTAAACGACGCTTCGGAAACCAGTTGCTGATGTACCTTGACAGCACTACAATCGCCCAACGCCTTCAGCCAAATCTGCTGAGCAGGATTTGCCGTTTGAAAAATATCTCTCCAATCGGGCGGCAACTCATTGAATGCTGTACGAATCTCGGCTTCTTCGTGCGGAAGGGAAGACAGCCTGCGTTCTGCCTCAGCAAGGAGCGCGTCGTTTTCACGCTGATGCACTTCGTCTTCTAAACTGTCCCTGACCGCAACCTGATATTCGGCGTACGCTTTGTCAAACCGGGCACGCACGTCAGACGGAAGCTGATCGATGTCATTCGCCTCAAAGGCGCTGACAGGCGGGCTGTAATTCGGAATTCTTATGAACCCTTCTGGAGGCACGTCTGACTGATCGACCGAGGCCGGGTCTGCGTCCATCTTCCTGGTATCGGAATCCTGGGTCTGCCCGTGGACTTTCAACTGAGACAAGAACGCTGCAATGACAATAAGCCAGATCCGTCCCTGAAAGGAAAAGTCGCAAGTGTATTGCAAGTTAAAGGAAGTATCAGCCATATATCCTCCTGTGGCCAGGAACTGGAACTCTGTTGTGGAATTGTATGGTTTGCGAAGTCATGTTTGCGACGTCGATTCTTCAAGAGTCTGCTTCAAGGCCGCTTTTAGACCGGCATGAGCGATCGCTTCCAATCCAGCGTGCAAGACCGAGTGAATTGCGTAGGGCATAAGAGCAGTATAGGTCTTATCTTTCTCGGTTAAGTTTCCTAGTCCACGTGTGCCGATGAGGCGACCATGAGCATTAAAAAGAAAACTGCTCGGAGCAGGAATGGTTGGACACAGAACCTCGAACATCTTGGCACCATGAATGTTGGCACCGTAAATAGACGAATAGGACTCAGATAGATTCTGCTGAGTCTGCCAATGGAATGGAGATTGAAATCCGAGAATCGGACCATGATGGCGACTTGAATTGAATTCGCCTGCCAGAACTCTCTCGCCTTTCTGTGGAGTACTGTCAAACGGGGCCAGTTTAACCGTGGTCAATCCATGAGCGCCGCGAATACGATAGATTGCCGAGCCCACATCGTAGGCTTCCTGCAGCTCAATGTATTCTTTGTCGTACTTGAAGAAGGGAATGGTGATAACTAGTGCGTCATCATCGTTCAAGGCATCTGGCTTCTTGAGAGGAACGTTACCTGTGAGCACCACTTCGATTGGTACCTGTTTCTCCTTTCCTTTATCATCTCGAACAATCGCTACGCATGCACAACCCTTTTCCAGGTACTGCGCGATACCCTCTGTCCCGAACAGTAAAGCCTCATCGCCATCAATCGCCACGACCGCCAGGGTGATAGGAATGGCTGGCCCATGCTGACTGCCAATATTGTCCTTACCTGGACTGATGTAACAGTCGACTCGTACCAACGAACTCTCCATGACGCCGGTGGAATGTGGTGTTAGCCAATCCTTGGCCTGGGCAATGAACTCCTTCAGCTTGGCTTCGGTGACGAGCCCCGTCTTCGTGCCAATCAGTTGTCGGTCCTTCATCAGCACAAAATGAGTCGCCTCCTTGCTGAACAGTGTCCGCCAGTTATCAATAGGCAAATGAATCAGTTTGACTGCAGCTTCTTCCGCCACTTTCTCTGCGATCGGTAGCATTTGCTCTCGCTTGTCTGGCTCGTACGAAAACATCACGAGTACTGTTTCTGACTCAGGCAGGAGCTTAAGTAAGTCACTCCAATCGAAAACAGCGAGGTCGACATTGGCGTCATGCTTGGTGGGTTGGCTACTTGATTGCTTTGCTTTGGCAGGATCCGCCTTTTCTTCGTCAGAGCCCGTTGATTTGGGGGCGATGCTGTTGAACTTGGGTGACTTGGTGGCTGGTTGAGCCTCAATAATCCGCTCATTGAACAGGCTTGAGATTCTCCAAGTGCCGTTGGCCTGCTGCAACGTGATGGTAGTCGCCATACCCGGCGAGCCATCGATAAGAGTTGCAATGGCGCGATCACCGAACGGGGAAATTTGCCATTCATTTTCATGGTCAGCATTGCCAAAGAAAACGAACTTTCTATTTGTCCGCTTTTCGAAGGCTTGCATGATTTCGATGCAGAACTTGCGGTGATCACCTATTCCCGCAACACTCTCTCGCAGCGAGATTACGAACTCATTCAAAGCCGCATGATCTGGTGAAGCCCCGCTAGTTGAGCTCATGATTGTAGAGAGGCCCTTGCCCATGGCTTCTTGCTGTGCTGTCGTAACACTTTGAGGAAGCCAACGCTGTAGCACCTTGCGGAAAGCCACAAAATTTGGCTCATCTTCTGCTACTCCACCAAATGTTAGCTGCCGCGATAGTTCATCGATGCTCGTCTGCATCACAGCTTGCATCAGCATAGCTCCTGCCAAGTCGCGAACTCCTTCGTCTGAAAACAACGCTATGAACTCTTCGTAGGAACCAGCCTTGCTGCACTCATCCACGCGAGCAAGCAACGCTTGCGGCGTGTCGAACTTTGCTTCCGCCCCGCCGAGCTGATTCATCACGCTCGAATAGCTCGATTGCAACTGCGTTATCTCTTGGTCGGACAGAATTTCGCTGATCAGCCAACGGCCATCGATTCGACGCAGTTTGGTAACCCTCGGCTTAGAAAGTGGGGATGGCGAAGCGACATTACCAGCGCTATTAAAAGTTGCGGTCGCTTCATCTCCGTTGATCGCGATGTCTGCCTTAGGTTGCGTTTGATCGGCTTTTTGGGACTTGGTTACGTCCGCAGCAGTCTCTCCGAAGGTTTCCAATAACTTGTCAGCAGCGGGCAGAAACTCTTTGGGCGATTTCAATACGCCTGCCGCCAGACGAAGCAACTGACGATCGACTTTAACCGCAGCGGTCACACTGCTGGAAGTACTACCAAACGTCAACGTCGCTAGTAGTTCAAACGCCTTGTCCGCACTCTCTGGAGGCGTGGGCAACATGTGCTCTTTCAGCAACGCTTCGACCCCAATGTGGAACTCCGGTGAAGTATCCGAGACCACTGGAACTCCGTTGCTTTCACCGATCACTCCGCCCGTTTGCAGTGCGATTTGAGACATCGCCGACATCATGCTTATACTCTGCAGCATCATACCGCTCAGTTCCAGTACCGCTTCGTCGGTATAGCATTCAGCCGGAAAACCGTCAGGATGAGCGAGCGAGTAACGGTGAAGATAGTCTAGTGTTGCTTGCGGTGTTGAGAGGTTAGCTGCGCCCGGCTTGTTAGCTGGGACAGTTGGAGTTAGACGATAGCACTTGATCACAACTACTTTTGAGCCGGGAATAAACGATGAAGGTCGGAAGCCACTCTTGCTCTCATCCTCTTCTGCGAAACAAATCGAAAGTGTTGTGCCATCGCATGCAATGATACTTCGCATTTCACGATTCTCGCCGTTGGGATCCATAACGATGTCGAGCGGCATGGGTTGATCAGCACTCACAATTGAACGAAAACTACCCTTCGGCCCAGTCAGGAGCATTGGGTTTGGTCCAAATA
This sequence comes from Ottelia alismoides, assembly GCA_037367405.1. Taxonomy (NCBI): domain Eukaryota; kingdom Viridiplantae; phylum Streptophyta; class Magnoliopsida; order Alismatales; family Hydrocharitaceae; genus Ottelia; species Ottelia alismoides. Next base: position 54,610 of record JAZKJV010004808.1, on the reverse strand, counting down.
GATCCTGATCGCCAACTTTGAATCGCATCTCATTACCTGTGATCAGAACTTCGAATGGTTCGGAGTAATCACTGAGGCTATCCTTACCCGCGGATATCATAGACTCGGCAATCCACTCTCCCTGGATCCTTTCCATAATGATCGTCTCAGGGCGTTTGCCCGGATCGTAGGGGACACTAATTGGTGTCGGCGCTATCGAAGGTGGCAAATATGCTGAACTTTCAGGCGTGAGGGCTGGAGTTTCTGGAGCGGATTGAGCCGTAGTTGCAGAACCGTTGCTCGATTGACTGATGTGACCGTCAAGCGTTCGATCTTTTGCAGCGAGGAGATCCCATTTCAGGTTTGGATTGAGCAAATCTTCGATCCGTCGCTCGATGACTTTGTCCGCCAGCTTGTCACGCATGTCGATCGATTGCTGCATGCTCTTCATTCGCTGAGCTAGATCGGCCAACTCGGCTCGTTGCAGTGCTTGGCGAGCTTCGAAGGATTTGCGAACAGCAGTTTTTAGTTCAGTTCGTTCTGGTTCGCTTGGCGACTTGGATTGCTTTAGTTTGTCTGCAAGCTGATGAGTTTGTTGCTCAAGTTCGTTGTATCGCTGCTTGAGTGACTCAACTGATTCGCCACGTTCGAACCCCATCGAAAACGTAAAGGTTTGGGTTGGTTGAGCAGATATCTGTGAATTGAGAGTAGATGCAAAATCTATTGGGGTCGGCATGGATGCAGGCGCAGCATACCGTGAAGGAGCACTTTGAATTCTGCTCGTAGAATTCTCACCATCCAGGGTAAGAAGCGTCTCTTCCCAGTGCCGCGAATTCCATTCATCCTCGACTTTCCAGATAACGGAATTCGTTCGTTCATCGACAGCGAATCCCTCCATGTCCTCATTGTCGATATTCGCTCCGGTCAATTCTCGCAGGATCTTAACTACATCAGCAACCTTTGCATGTTTGAACGTGAATTTGCGGAACGGGCCAGCCGGTTTGGACTCTTCCGGAAGTTGTGTATATGTTGACTGACGAGGTGCCTGCGGCGAAGAGCCTTTAAGGACTGGGGTTGGCCCTGGGGTTGGCCCGTCCAGTAAGGCCAAGGATTCTCGAAGTTCGCGGGCATTGGTTTCGTTAGCGAGAAACAAGATCGAATTGGTTCGTTCATCGATGGTCGCGGTAGTCTTACCGCCATGAAGTTGCTTAAAAAGCTTCAGTACCTCGGCGGCTTTAGCATGCTTGAGTTGGTAGTTTTGAATTTTAAGTTCAGAGTCATCCGAAGTTTCTTTCGACTTGGATGGAGCGTCCTGCGTTAGCACCGGCGTTTGTGCTTCTATTTGTGCTTCAAGGCTTGAGCCCGAATAAAGCAAGCAGACAATGAGCATCCATCTGATGACCGCCGTGTGGTTGCGTTGATGAGAAGGCATAATTCAACTCCGTTTGAAAGGTGTTTGATGAGGTCCATTGTGATGTGACAGCCCTTCGGGCTTTTGAATTCTGTTTAGTTCCACAACCGGTGGTTAACACCGTCGAAGGCCCCGGTGACAGATTACCGTTGAAGCGGAAAGGCCCGAATGGCCGACATACCAATCATTGCTTCGCTTCATCATGAATCCCATTTGATGTGTCAGCCCTCCGGGCTGGCTTAAAACAAAAGTCAATTCCCGCTTGGTTCAATATCCCATAACTTTTTTGATTTCAATTCAACAGGGGCAATGTCCCTGCGAAGGGATTCCAATTCACTCGCATCACTATCCCATTCCAAGATCGACTCGGTCGACACGGACTCTGACTCATTTTGAGTTCCTGCTGTATCACCACCAATTCTCTCTGGCCCCTTCTTAAACCACCAAACCCCACACCCAACAGCAATACAAACAGGCACTACCAAAGCTGGCAACCACTTGCGTGATTTTACCTTCCTCTGCAACTCGGCCGGCAATTCTACCGCAGTCGGCTGCTGAACATGTGCGAGACAATTTTCAAGCAGCGCACAAACTTCGCTTGCAGACCCATAACGATCCTCTCGCGACTTGGCGAGCAACTTCATCACGATCCGATCAAGCCACTGCGGAATACTTGCATTCGTTTCGCGGATTGGTCGCGGTGTGTCATCGGTGATGCGGCGCAGCACGGCATAGCTGGTTTCACTGCGGAACGGTGGATGGCCGGTACAGATTGCATAAATCACACAGCCGAGCCCAAAGAGATCGCTGCGCGCGTCGATCGCTTCGCCACGGACTTGCTCGGGTGACATGTAATGCGGTGTGCCAGGATGAAAGCCGCTGCGAGTCAAACTGGCGTCATCGGTGGCTCGGGCTAAACCGAAGTCGGTCAAGAGCGCTCGATCGACTCCTTCGTCCAGCAAGATATTCGAAGGCTTCACGTCGCGATGGATCAAGCCTTGAGCGTGCGCGGCGGCAAGCCCTTTCGCCGCATGCATGCCGATGCGCAGGACTTCGCAGAGTTCTAGCGGTCCTTCGCGATCGATGCGTTGCTGCAATGATCCACCAGCAATGAACTTCATTACCAAAAACGGATGTTCGTTATCGGTCTCCACGTTGTGAATCGGTACGACATGATCATCGACCACGGCTGCAGCGGCTCGAGCTTCTCTGGCAAATCGATTTCGCGCAGATCCACTTCCGGCTAGATAGGGCGCTAATAGCTTCACAGCCACGGGTCGATTGAGTTCCGTGTCGTAAGCCTTGAATACCACACCCATGCCACCGCTTCCGATCAAGCGTTCGACATCGTAACGACCGATGCGCCCGAGCATCTCAGGATGACTGGCCGGTGACAGCAGCGACTTAGCCATCGACTCGGTCCATGGGTGGCTACGCTGCCAACGCTCGCGGTCAGAACGTGGCCGGCGCAACGGAGCATTTTTCTGAAACGAAGATGACCCCATATCGAACTCTTGATCGGGCTGCAAGCTATCGCGAATCTCGCTCCATTGCTTGGCATCAGCGGCTAACTGTTCTAAGCGTGCCTGACAGTGTGGGCATTCGGCCAGATGATTGGCCGAGTCCATGTGATCCTCGTCATCGCCTTGCAGCAGTTGCCACAACTGATCGTCGGAGTAACTCGCACAGGAGCGAATCATTGGGACACCTCGAATTGTTTGGCCAGTTCACGCAAGCGACTGATGACTCGACTGCGAGCGATGTAGATGTTCCCCACGGACATGCCCAGTTGCTCCGCAGCATCGGCAATCGAAATGCCTTCAATATGAGTCATTTGAAAAGCGTTCCAGGTGTTTGGACTAACCGTGTTTTGAACTTGCTCCGCTGCCCAGCGATAAACTTCACGGCGATACTCGATATCAAAGTGACTTGACCAATCACGCTCCAGTGCTGCCAGTTCATTCAAGCCCGGATCGCCGCCCAGACCAACGCCTCCCTGCGGCCTGCGCGTCAGCGTTTTGATAGCGATGTTGCGAGCTATTGTTAGCAACCAACCGCGAAAGCGATGCTGCTGGGGGCGTTCAAGCCATCGATGAACCGATTGAGCCACAGCAGCGAAAACTTGCTGCACTACATCCTCAGCATCGGCCGCTTGCAATCCTTGCCGCATGGCCAGCCTATGCACCAGCGGCCCATAGATCGCCACGAACTCATCCCACGCCGCCACATCCGTCGCGTCTCGAAGACGCACGATTAAGCTAGCTCTGGTTTCAGGTGGACTGGGAATCATGGGGACTTAGTATACCCGTAGCCACCGTCGCCAGAGGGTGGTTGGTTTTCAGGCAATTCTCCACCGCTTGGCAGCGGTGGCTACACCAATAAATTCCAAGTTAGAACAGAATCTTGCACGACCGGGAAAACTTTTACAGAAAAACTCTGGCACCAGTGCACTTGTGTTTGTCTCTGGGCGACATCGTTTACGCAATCGATGGTCTACCTAGTCGAACTCACGCGCGAGGAATGGAGCCTAGTGGCAAAATCATAGGAACTGGTGCTGGACGATCCCCTAATCCGCCCGAGGCAATCTCGAAAGCTTCAAAGCCGTAGCGCCGATAAAATTCAATCGCTACGGGTTTCGCATCGACCACCACCGCCACGCATCCCGTACGATCAGCCATCTCATGTGCGATTCCAAAGACAGCTTTCAGGAGTTGCTTACCAATTCCTTGGCCCCTTGCGGACTCGGCGACTGCCAAACGGGCAAGCCTCAATGCCGGTAACGGATATCTTGGCAACCGTTTTCGCACAGTCTTTGGCAGGTTCTGGATCGTGATCGAAGTTGCCGACAATGTTGCGAACCCAAGTATTTCTGATTCGCGAACGGCGCCATAGGTTGTCCCGATATGCAATCGGAATTGGTTCTGTCCAGCGAACTTATGAAAAAAGCGGTCAAGCTCAACGTCGCCACTACGGAAGCCATCACGACTTTCGTCAGCTCGAAGTGCTCGGATCTCAATCATCAAACAACGCTCGCATCGCCTCTGTAGCCGGTTTGGGTTTTTGGATGCGATCCAAAAGGGAGTTTCCCGTCTCGCGGGAAACTTCGATGATGGGTGGAATGATCAGATCGGCCGGAATGGAATCGAGAGCACTAAGATGATGGAGTACAGCCGTTTCTATCAAGTGGGACTTCTTGACGCCATGGGCCGCAACGTATCGCTCCAACAACTCGCGTGTCTCGGCTGAAATGTTAGCGGATATCTGCGTCGATGAATTCACTCGATTTCTTCCGTATACGTTGGTGTAGGATTTTCTACGTTTTTGTAGATTTTACATTCTGGATTCTTGGATAGCAAGTTCCTAGGCGATTCTCCACCGCTTGGCAGCTTGGCAGTGGTGGCTACAGCCCCGGAATAGCCGTGCCGCCTTCCGTTCTTCCCGTTACCAATTTGCCCGACCAAGCGCCGTTGGGAGCGTTGGAAATTCCCATCGATCCCTCGAGTGAAAACTCAGGGTCCTTGCGGATGCTTTCCTCAATGAGCGATCCCGTGCTGCGGCCTCCGGGGTTCCTCTTTCCAGGCGGGTGAGTCATACGAAAGAACGCTACTTCGCTAGGCTGAAGCCGGACATCGGTAGGGATCGGCTTGGCTACTTCGTTTACTGTCTCAAGAATGCCTTTGTCGCGCCAAATCAACTGCCGTGGATTCGGTGCTGTATCGGAAGCGTGAAGCCAGACCTCCGCTTTCGTCACATTTTGGACCACCAGAAAAATATCGTTCTTGTCCTCCGCATCAGGCTCGTCGGGTACTGGTGCCATGGCCAGTGCCGCACGCAGCCCATTCACTGGCTCGCCCCACTTCAGTTTCTGCTCGGTAGCGGGCTTGAGCGTTGCGCCCGGCTTCGGCTTATCCTGCACTTCAGAGCGAAGGCTAGCGGCAGTAGGCACAGGCTTTCCAAAAATCTCGGCTTGCTGTTCGGCAGAGATTTCGTGAATGTCGAGCTGACGCTTCACTTCGTCGCGGAACTCGGCGGGCAGGTCGTTCGCAGGTGTGTCGGTGACGTTCCGCGGTTTGCTGTAATCGATCTTTCGAACGGCTCCTTTGTGCAGTAGGTAGAAGTATCCGTCGCTTGGTCGGCAGACGATGGCCCATGTGCGCCAGCCGTCGGGGACGTCAAGTTTGTGAGGGTCCGGCGTGAGTAATCCTGTAAACTCGATCGCCTCGAAAATGAGCTGAGCGTCGTTCGTGCGGCGGTCGCCGATCGGCCTGCCAACGATTTTCAGCGAGGCATTGCCTCTGTCCGCTGTCGTCGAGTGCAATGGATACTCCCCGGGGCCAAGTACAACGCGTGGTTGCTTGTCAGCGTTCTCGTCGGCATCTAGCACACGGAACTTCACAGGAGCAGTCGGCAACTTGCCGCTGAACGACACAACATCGGTACGCGCGGTGAGTCGCTTAGCCAATGCATCGATAGCGTCGGGGGTTTTGTCGGCGATGAACGCTTCGGTTTCCTGTGCGGTCGGAGCAGTAGCAAAAAGTTCACGGACCGCGCGATCGAGTATTCGCGTGCGCTCGGACGTATCCGAGGGCAATGGAAGTTCGCGGTTGAGTCGTGCTTTTATGTGAGCCAACCACCAGAGCGGCCCAGAGACGTGTGGATCTTCTTGGCTGATTCCAACTTCGCTGCCGTCGAGCGGTACAAGGCTGTACGTAAGCGTCAGTTCGTCGCCTGGCTTGGCGAGCACATTTGAACCAACACGCGGCCCTGCCCATGGGCCCATGCCCGCACGCGGACCGATGCCAACGCCAGGTGTGTTGATTTCGATGTACTCGCCCGGCCCTAAGTGAACGGTGTGAAGCAATGCCATCGTAGTCCACTCAATGCCAGAGACTTGAACCTCTGTGCCCTTGGCATCCGCCGCCTTTACCTGCCCCTGGTGCCATGTAGGCACTTGAAGCATGACGGGGACTTGACCTCGATTTTGGACTAGTAGCCGCGCTTTGAGCGCCGCGCCAATGTGATACTCCGTCGCGTTAGGTTCCAACAACCATGCCGCTCGTAGACCATTCGGTTGTTCTTCACCCCACGAAGCATCAGCGTATTTTTTTGGCAGAGCCTCACCCTGGCGAATCGTCTGTCTCGTTCCCTTCCACGGTGCCGGTGAGAGGAGAGTAGCTTGAACACTCGCTACTTCATCGAGCACCGCGACGGCGTCAGCAGGTTTCCAATCGCGAGTAGCATCGAGACGCGGAAGAATTGCATTGAGCTTCGGCACGGTTTCCCAAGTCGGGTTGTAGCCAATGAACACCTCAATCGCTTTGGCCAACTCTCCGACCAGTGCGCCGGGAATGTCGCCATTGGCTCGTGCCAAACGCTGCCAGACTTCGTAAAGCGCGCGAGCGTCTTTGTGAATTGGCATTGGCGTTGGCGGAGCGGCCACTGCTTCTGAACTTCGCATCTCACCAGTGACGAGCTTGCCCGTCCATGCACCATCTGGAGCTTGCGCGATCTCCATGCTTACGACGACGTGATACCGCAGATCACTTGGAAGATCGCTTTCGAGAAGTGAGCTGATGGTCTTGCCCTCCTTGTTGCGTTCCTCTTTTGTGAACAGCCAAAGTACACCGCACTCGCCGGGAGCAAGGTTCCAGTCCGCTCTCTGCACATCTTCATCTGAGAGAACTTGAACGATGCGCTCACCTTCGCGGTAGATCATCGATCGAGGATTGAGAACTTGATCGCCAGCCGCGTAATGCACTGCCTTTTCTGAAACATTTTGCACGACAAGTTGGTAAAACTCTTCATCGCCGAGAAGCGGATCCTTCAAAGCCGGTGGAAATGCGAGGGCCATGCGGAGTCCATTCACCGGTTCACCCCACTTGAGTTTTGCTACAGTCTGAGGTTGCAGTTTGCCAGTTCGGTTTTTCATAGGGCGTGGCGTGATTTCTGCGATAAGCTTTGCGAACCCATCAGCATCGTCGCGGGCTGTTACGGGGGGCGTGGCAATGTCGAACTGTCGAATGCTACCGTTGTCGGCAAGCAGAAAGACGCGGCCTTTCGCAAGGTCGTAGTCTTTTCCATCAAGTGTGAGTTTGTCCGGTGCCGTATGATCGCGACCAAGCGTAAACTTTCGTTTCTCGGCAGTATCGAGTAGGGTGAGCGTCGAGTTATCGTTCCACGTGCGCAATTTCGCGTTGCTCGATCCACTGGTCGACGATCCAGAGCGACCGTGATAGGCGGTGATATACGCAACTTCCTTCCCATCGTGAACGCAGAAAACGCTGAAGTCGTTGCTGCTAATGTGTGCGACTTGTGGCGGGTTCCATTTTTCATCTGCCGCCCGCACCATCGCGATCGGTACTGCGATTCCAACAGCAATGAGTATCGCGACTACCACAAGAGTGACCGACACGCTGCGGCGATTGCGATCCTTGCCAAGTACGGCAGTGAGTCGACCTTCGAGCGATGACTTGCGAGCCATCGCCAGTCCGCAAGCTTGCGTCCAACGGCCCGGTGAAAGCCCCGAGACAACATCGAGCAAATGGGCCGCGTAGGCAGATGGTCTGATGCCACTCGCGAGAACCAGATCATCGCAAGAACGCTCGCGTTCGACATCCAATCGCCAAGCAGCAAACCAGACGAGCGGATTGAACCAATGCAGAGCACAGGCGATCTGCGTCAACAACTGAACCAGAATATCCCCGCGTTTGATGTGAGCCAATTCGTGCATCAACACGGATTGCAACTGTTCCTCGCTCCACTTTCGCGCCGCAACAGGTAGCATCAAACGACAACGAAAAATGCCCCATACAACGGGTATCGTCTTGTGCGGATGAATCAGCAGAGTGATTGGTCGACGGATCTTAAGCTGCCCGCAGAGTGTCATCATCGCGATAAAGAGTGGATCTTGCGATGCTTTCTGTTCTTTTCGCTTTGCAGCAGCAATCTGCGAGTCTTGCTGCTGGCCAACAACAACCGCGAGTCTTTCGGAACTCCAGAGCATCCATCGCGCGGCCGTCAGTCGCAGCATGAGGAAAACAAAACCAAGCGCCCACACCAGCGGAATCGCGTTTATCCAACTCCAGATGCCAACTTCTTGCGCCGGGATTTCTCTTGGAGCTATCATCGTGGGTTGTGAAACCTGCGTTGGAGCGGCAGGCTGAAGATCGGGCACTACTGATTGATCGACTTCCGCAGGTGCAACTGGTACCACTGATGGCGCTCTTTGTGGCATTTCAATCACTTCACCATTCGTCATGGCTATGGTGGGAACGCTAGAACTTTCAATGGCCGCAACAGATGGTCGTGGTGAACTCATCCAATTCGGCAGTACGCGCCATTGCGGTAAGGTCGCGGACAAGACTGGCACAATGAGCAAAGCGACGACCGCCATCATCCACACGAGATGTCTGGTCGCTGCCGAATCACGTCGAAGCAGCAAGGCAACAACCGCTGCCAGCGCAAGCAGCACTGCCCCTTTGATGGCAGAATCCATCAATAGCAGGCTTGACGCACTCAACACACCTCCGAAGGTCCATATCAGGCGATTCATGTTATCGGCCCTCCTTCTTAGCTTGTTCGATCAATTCAATTAAACGCTGACGCTCCTCATCGGAAACTTTGTCTTTACGCGAGTGCAGATGCGCGGCGAGCGCTTCTTCAAGCGAACCACCGAAGAAGGTTTCCAATACTTGATCAAACGCCTGTCGCCCGGCTTTGCCCTTGGTCTGGCGCGGTACGTAAATCACTTCGCGACCGTTCTCTTTTCGTCGCAAGTGACCTTTCTCCTCGAGAATATGCATCATCCTTCGAACCGCCATTGGCGTTGGCGGCGATGGAATGGACTCGACGATTTGTTTCACTGTCGCCTCGCCCAGGGCAAAGACGGCATCCATGATCTGTCGCTCACGGCGACTTAGTTCAGACGGTTCTGGCATGGAAAAAAACTCCCGCTATCGATGGCCTCGCTAATTGAATGGAGCTTTGCGCTAATAATGTAGCGCAACGCGATCCGGAAAGCAACACCATTGCGTTAAGTTTTTAACGCATCGTAGCTGCCGTCGCCAGACGGTGGAAAAGCACCAGGCGACTCTCCACCGCTTGGTAGCGGTGGCTACGTGGCTACGTGGCTGCGTGACTATTTCCGCATAGGCACACGCCATTCGAACCGAAGCTGGTTAGGCTTTCCGTCACCTATTCCAATCGAGGAGACTTTGCCGTCCTTGTCCAGCGAAAAGACGTACCCAAGCTTCTCGTATTGCCATGTAGCATGGTCTTTGCGAGGAGGCTTTGTGCTTCCATCAGGATGCAGGATGCCATCGGGTTCGCCATACGCTGTGATTAATTCGTCGCTCGTAGAGCCCAAGCTAATGTTCTCAGGCGTTTGCCCTGGGAACGATACTTCGCTTGTAATCGGAATCTGACGTCGACAGGTGATACCCTTTAGGCCTTGGCTAGCTTCAAAAGTTAGCGAAGCACCCAGCCCCGAATACTCAAAGACCCGCACCTGTGTCAAAACTACCAGCTCTGCTCCAGGTGGCCGCTTCCTGCCGTCAACGTCGATCGTCTCGTCGGTGATCGGAACCTGAGGTACAGAAGTGATGACTTCGTCGGGCGTACCGAGCAATTCAAGGACATCCTCTTCGCTCATACCAAATTGCAACGGGCCTATTCCAACCTTGGGGACAATCATCAACTTCTCTCGAAAGACCTCCGCCAAGGAAGCTCGTGGCTTTCCGCTCTCTGTTACGGAGTAGCCTGCTGGGGGAACAAGAGAGAAGAGTTCATCGTTCAAGGGTTCATCAAAGACGATGTCTTCGAACGTCTCAGTCGATAATAAAGGAGCATTGGGGCCTTCCTTGATTTCCACAATTCGCTCGACTCGCATTGGCAAATTTGTCTTGGGTGATACCCAGACAAGCAGAGTTGCCGTCGGCTGTTCGATGCGAAAGCCTTCACACAAATCTCCATCGATCTTGCGTTTGTCCAGGGACAAAGCTTTGAAGGACTTGTTCAAAGTACGCAGTTGTTCGACAAAGTCATGTGGATCGGAAAGTTGATGGATGTGCGAAACAATCGCAGTCTTTTCTTCAGGATTGATCTCAAGACGTTTGCCGCCCTTTAGGCTAGTAACGCTCAATCGACCATCCGGCAATTCGATCCTAGTGTTTTTGTCTTGTCGAAGCGAAACCGCCATGGCGTCTGAATCCGATACGACTTCCTTGGTTTCTCGCGCGGAAACAACTTGTCGATAGTTGAATTTCGCGGATCGGATGGAGCTTAGTCGCTCTTGGATTTGCGCAAAAGCAATCCCTTCCGACGTGAGGAGCAAGGCGAAAATCGCAACCGCAGCAACACAGGCGAGCGAGGCAACGATCTGAATGAGCCTTCGACCTTTCGCTGGAGGTCGCTCGGTCTCATGTTCCATTCGAGTTAGTTCGACAACATAGTTTTCGTCTTGAGCTCGAACCACCTTCTCTAAAGCGGTCGCATTTTGAAGCGAGCGGGAGAGTAGATCAGGGGGCGCCTGATCATTGCGGATGTTCTTCATGGCTTCGTGAAAGCCAATCGGCATTTCGCGTTCCCATGTGCGGTTCTCAGTCATGTTCATTTCGTACTCCTGGGGTTTGTGGATTCAACAAGCTTCGCAGGGCAAGTCGAGCTTTGTGCAATGCGATGGAGACTGCATTCACGGAAATCTCGAGGGTCTGGGCAATTTCATCGTGAGATAACTCTTCGAAATGGGCCAAGCAGAAGACTTCGGATTGTCGTGGCGGCAGTCCGGCAATCAACGTTCGTATTTGCATTTCCGCTTCTTCCGCCATAGCGTTTTCTTCAGGCCCTGAGCTTCGGCTCGACAAGAGCGCTGGCTCAAATTCGGAAAACGATCGACGACGGCGAAGTGCGTCCAGAGCACGACAAGTCGCCAAGCGAACGAGAAACGCACGCCAATGCATTACTTTGCTCGCCGAATACACTCGGTGGGCTTCGAAAAACACTTCCTGCAAGACATCTTCGCAATCCTGTGGATGACGTAGAATGCGCCACGCAGCTTGAAAGGCTGGCGGACCGTGCTCATTAACGATTTGTTCCCACGATTTCATCTAATCCTCCGGTATTCATTAGTCTCAGATACTTAGTCGAAGGAAGTGGCCCAAATCTTTCCAACTAGTTAGAGTTTCAGAAGCTTTTTGTGAACCCAGACGGTCGAGGCTTCAGCTTTATTCCCTACCGCTTGGCAGCGGTAGCTACGGTAGCCACCGTCCGAGACAGTGGAAGCGTTGCGTTTGACTTTCCACCGCTTGGCAGCGGTGGCTACGGAAATCATCGCGAGGATTCCGGGCGATCTTCTGATCCCTCAGCCAAAAGATCGCTATCTTCGAACGTGCAATTCGGCATTGCCTGTCGTAATCGATCGACTATCGCAGTATCCAGTTTCGCTAAAGGCAACCAAACCGTTCGAAGTGAAGACAGGCCTTCGATGCTGACCAAACCAGATGCTGTTGCCTGACTCGCGTCAAGCCACAACCATTCGAGTTGTTTAAGCTTCGCAAGATGAATAAGGCCATCACAGGTTACCTCTGAATCACGAACATCCAAGGCTCGAAGATAAGGATGCTCGACTACAAAAGCTCTCAACTCTCGATCACCAAAGCCTTTGTACCCACCAATCGAGCCATCATTGCTTGCGACATCCATCGCGATTGGAACGATCCATTCGTCGAAATGGTTCGGATGATGGGGGCTTAGGTTATTAGCTCGCAGCCAGACAATTCGTGCATTCGTATAGCCAACCGACGACACATAAGATTCAGTGATCGGTACTACCGCGGAGTTCACAAAACGTTTTTCCAATACACTGCGGCCGACCATGGCAACAACCGCCATGAGACCTCCAAGCAATGTCATCGCGATCAACGTCGATCGAATAGAAAATTGCCAGCGGGTAAGCTTAGCTGCCATAGTCATCGTGACAAACTCTTCGATTGCGGTGGAATGCCGATTGATTTGGGATTGGCTTTAAGAAACTCATTCAGTTCCTTTTCAGCTCCCGATTCCGATTCGAAATCGATATCGGTCACCAGCCATTTGTCGTTGGTGTACTCCAGCGTGAACACCATGAAGCCATCGCGCCGTCCGTCAGGGTTCTTGTGTTCTTCTTCAAGCTTCACTGCTACCGAAGTTGCCAGGGCTTGGGTCGGTTGCGCTGGATCATTGATGTAAACTGTTTGAATCTTCAATCGTTGGACATTGAGAAACTCTGGAAGCTCTCGAATGCGTTTGGGATCAGCCGGAGAGTTCTTCGCTAGCGATGCAGCTTTTGCGACATCGCCTGCAAGTGCCGACGCAACGTAGGCTTCGACCACGGAGCGCGCGTTGCGATGATCGAGCGTAGTTGCCTTGCTTTCGGTGGCTATCTTCTCAACTAGCCCCGCTGCTGTTTCATTGATCGCCATTTTCGGCAGGGAACTGTTGCCATCGGCATTCACAAAATGGAGTTGATCGAGCCTTTCCAGCGTGATGCTGTACAACCAAATTGTGTCCCTCCCTGGAAGTCGAAGCCCAGATGTCGAAACTTTGCCAACAATAGTCAGCTCTTGGCCGTTGAAGTGAGCGGGGATATCCTTAACACCGCTGCGTTCAAGGGCCTTTTCTGCATCCATTGAAACCTGAACTTGAAATGCCTTGGGATCTGGGCCACCCTTGTACTCTTCTGAGCTGAGGAACCAATGCTGAGTCTCCTTGCCATCGGGATCGATCACGCCGTTGCGCCTGACGGACGCTACCTTGAAGCGAACTGTGACTGGCTGTTGGTTTTTATGGAGGTCCATCCCATTTGCAATGAGTTCTTCTGCCGTATAGATTTTTGGGGAATCCATTTCTCGAGTGGACTTATCGAGAGTCTTTGGCAGAGCAGGAGTTTCAATTGGAGGATCATCCGCTGAGTTGGCATCGAAAATGTGCTCCAACTTTGGTTCACCAACCGACGGGACAGTGAGAGTGAAGTTCATTTCCACCCTGTTTGTCGACTCTGATTTGTTAACCGGAATTCGAATATAAACGATTCGTGTACCTGAATCCAGCATGATGCCGAATAGGAAATCTCTCGTTGTTAACTTGTAGGTGATTTCAGGGAATTGTGTTTGGAGTTGTCGGTTTGCAATTGCCATTAGATCTGTCAGTGCATCCTGTCCGCCGATGGCTACAATTCCCTCGAGTCGCCACAATCGGTTTTCGATATCTAGATGTATAGATTTGTTGAGCTGAAGCTCTAGAATTCTCCCCTCACGATTGACTGCCACACGTTCGGTGCGGACGCTGGTGTCGAGTTGGTCGAACTCAGCAATCCGCGAAACGGTGTTTTGATATCGCAATCCATCGTCATCTGATGCAGATTGAGCAATGAGTTCAATCAAGTCCTTGACTTCGGCCTCGGGGGCTTTGCCTTTGACGGTCTGCCTGCCGGGGAATACGGACTCCAAATCCAAGTCCTTCGAGACGCGTAACTTGGCCATGCGTCGACCGAGTAACGGGTACTCGAAATCCCATGCGATCAAAGGGAATTCTGGTTGTGAATCAACTTCCTGCTTCATCCGAAGCGGTATCTCCAGTTGTTCGCCGGGCTGAAGAACTTGCTCGCGCCAAAGTAAAGGAAAGGCTACAGCACCACCCTCGCGAAATGGAGAGTTCAACCATTCCGTGTTGATCAGCCGCTCTACCCATGCGGAGTCGTAATGAATCTGTGCCTCGAGCCAAAGCTCTGACTGTTGATCCCGCGGTTGCCAATTCAAAGCTGCCATGACTGCCGCACTGGGTTTGCCAAGGAATCGACCGATGGATACCTTTACATTGCCAGCCGGGATATCGAGCTCTACAGGCAACTCCGTTGGTTCGCGAAGCTTCAGCAATGACGCGCCGACGCGATATTTGGGACCGGGCAGTTTGAAAAACTCGCTCCCTTCAACTGGAATTCGCTCGAGTGATTTGCGTTCGTTAGATTCATGGTCATAATTTCGTGCTTGCCCATTGGCAATTAAGACTTGGCGGTTTTGGGCAGGAGTCCATGTCCAACGAGAATTCAAATGCTGCATACTCGGCGCAGGCTGGGAAATGTTTCTCGTTATCTCAATCCCAATTTCTGCGCCAATATACTCAATGCCATTAGCAATGGTCGGGAAAGACGCAAACTCACGCTCCTTATTCGAATTACTTCCTTCTGGTTCCGGCGCAATTTGAATAAAGTTGCCCTCCCGTAGTTGGCCAAATCGCAGCCCACGGATCTTCTCAGGTGAAGTCATAATGTCTGAACTGATGACTAGCTTAGACGTTTTACCGGGAGTTGGCGCGACGAGGATAGCATCAACCCCTTTCTCAAATTCAACGTTGAGCCGACTGCGGTACCCAGTCAAATACCAACCATCCGCAGTCGTCGCTGTTAGCTCGTAGTGTCCATAGGGCAAGTTTCGATTGACTGCCAAGCCGTTTGCATTCGAGGTCTCATTGATCTCCAAAACTTGACCGCCCGGATCTTTGGCCAATTGAATCAGACTGACCTTTACGCCTTCCAGTGGTTTACCTTCTTCATCATGAACTAGAATCTTCACTGGTGGAAATTCGGGAGATGACTTGGATTGAGTTTGATTGGTCGACGAACTAGGAGTCGGTGGTGTTGATGCTTGAATTCTTCGCAATCGATAGACGGTGTTTTTCGTACCTTTTGTCTCAAAGGAGTCTGGGAATTCAATTGGCGGTTGACCTTGTCCGTTTAGCGCACCTTCTGCTACCGCTGGCGTCATGAGGTACGTCAGCGCATCTCCATCGACTTCAAAAAGCCCATAACAAATCGATCGGAGATCCTCGTTGCCCAGGCCAGGCATGTCAAAAGTTAACTTGTTACCATCAACTTCGACGCGAAAGCCACTGCCAAAAACAGTAATTCCGTCTTCTAATGGCACGGTCCACCGGTCACCTGCGACTTTCAATCTCGGCGTCCTCTGCTGTACCTCCAGTGTTTTGTACTCCGTTGTGACACCGTCGGTCTCAACAGAGACGTACTCCCACTCACCTTGCAGTGACTGGCTGAACTTGTCCGGAGTTGAGCCCTCACTGGAGTTGGCCAATGGTTTAGCGTATCGAATCCTGATCTGTTCGCTGTCGCCGCGTTTCAACGAGATACTTTCATTCTCAACGACTATGCCATCGAGCTTTGTATCCAATTCCACAACGTACATGCCAGCAGCAACTCGAACTGAATTGCCCGACTTGCTCACCGTCATTTTCTCAACGACCTTATCACCCTGCATGATGCGAATCGGAACATCATCAAGTTCCGATTCAATCGTTAACGTGCCTTTCCCCAGCTCCAGCACAATCAAAACGCCAGCGAAGAGCAGGGCACAAGCACCGGCCGCAGCGGCGATGAATTTGCCAATTGGTGGAAGATTGTAGAACAGTTGTCCCAACTGTTTCTTTGCTTGCTGCGACGCGCTCGACGATACGGGAAGCAGTTGGGACAACTGCTCTACATTGGACGGCAATGGCATCGCGGCCGGCTGCTGCACGTGAGCTAAACAGCCTTCGAGCATCTCAGCAATTTGAGCCGCTGACTCAAAGCGATCTTCAGGTCGCTTGGCCATCAGTCGCTCAATGAAATGACCGAGCCATACAGGAACATCCGTGTTGACTTCGCACACCGGAGTCGGCTTGTCGTTGGCAATGCGATGCAACACTCCGTACGTTGTCTCGGCGCGGAACGGCGATCGACCCGTGCACATGGCATACAATACACCTCCGAGTGAAAACAGATCGCTGCGCGCGTCAATCGGCTCACCGCGAGCCTGCTCGGGAGACATATACTGCGGCGTGCCTGCAATGACTCCGCTGCAAGTCATGGATGCGTCGTCGACGGCGCGTGCCAAGCCAAAGTCGGTGATCGTGACTCGCTCGACACCTTCTTCGAGCAGAATATTCGCGGGCTTGATGTCCCGATGCACCAGCCCTTGTTCATGCGCGGCAGCCAGGCCAGCCGCAATCTGCGCTCCGATCCTGAGTGTATCTTTCAGTGGCAAAGGTCCCTGGGAGTCGATTCGTTTTTGTAGCGAAGCACCGCGCACGAAAGGCATTACCAAGTAGGGATTCGCATCCTCGCTGGCAACACTGTGAATGGCGATGACATTGGGATGCAGAACGGCGGCTGCGGCTTTGGCTTCGCGAGCAAATCGCTTGCGAGCCGAACCGCTGCTGGCCAGATGCGGCGACATGACTTTGATGGCCACGATCCGATCGAGCGAACGATCATGAGCTTTCAGCACCACGCCCATGCCACCAGCACCGACGACCCCAGTGACTTCATAGCCACCGATGCGACCCAAAGATTCTGGATCGTCGGTCGGCGCGAGTTGCTGAAGAACCAACGCGATCTGTGGCGAGTGAACCGTGCTGGAACGGCTGTCGCCGATCGCGGCAGTCAAAAGCTGAACACTTCCGCACAGCAAGTTGGATGCTTCCCGCCATACAGATTCTTCCGCAGCTCGGCTTTCTAGCTCTTCGCGGCAATCCGAGCACTCATCCAAATGCGATGTAAGCATTTGCTCCTCGCGCTGGTTCAAATCATTCTTCAAGAACGCATCCAGCCAAGCACGATTGCAGGTTTGTTGGTTCATGATTGTGCTTCCTCAATTTCAACCACAGCCGTCCGAAGGCGTTTCATCACGCGACTCCGTGCGGCATAGATCGTTCCGATAGACTTTCCAAGTTCTTGCGCGGCATCTGCGTTGCTCACGCCGCCGATCACTGTCATTTCAAAAGCTCGCCAGGTCACTGGATCGATGTCCGTGCGAACCATTGCTGCCGCTCGCAAGTAAAGCTCGCGGCGGTACTCCAACTCAATCAACGAATCGGTCTCAGCATCGTGTTGATTGCCAACCCGTTCCGGAATCTCCAACAGCAAATGCTGAAATGACGACATCCCCGTGGCTTGGTCCAGAGGGCGTCGAGTGACCGCATTGACGATAGCGTTCCTGGCGACTCGTCGGAGCCAATGACGAAACCGAGTTGTTTCACCCGACCTTTCCCAACGACCGATCGACGCTGCCACTGCCATGAGGATTTGCTGCGTCAAATCCTGGGCATCGGCATCCTGCATCCCGCGGGCAATCGCAATCCGGTGAATCACTGGCCGATACAGGTCGACGAACTTCCCCCACGCATCCCGATTGCTCGGGTCTTTGACCTGAATAATCAGGCTTTCACGTGTTTCCGGAAATTGTGTCACGTCGATCTCAGGTGTCAGGAAAAACTAGCATCTGTAGGGCTAAACACAAACTTCCTAAGATTCTGACACAAAAACGGGCTGTCAGCGGAAACGACGCCTAGGCTTCCGGCACGGGGTAATCCGCTGCATCGCCCGCAGTATCCGCATAGCGTACTAAGTCAAGCCAGTGCTGAGCCCAGCGCTGCCCATATTGCTTGGAGGCCAACAAGCGCTCAACGAGTTCTGCCATCGCCGTGTTGGCGTTCATCGCAAACGCTGTTTGAAAGTCACTGACTTCCTGTGGGGTTGGCGGCAATCCAGTCAGATCATATTTGATTCGACGAACTAACGTGGAAGCGGACGCGCTATGATTCGGCGTCAACTGGCGATCTCGCCACTCATTTGAAATGAACGCATCGATTGGATTGGCGTTTTCTTCGTCAAGTTGCGGTAGCGAGGGCCGCGTGAGTGGCTGAAACGACCAAAACTCGCGCTCCTCATCGCTGATATCTCCAGTGCGAGATTCGGACGATTTTGGCCAATGCGCTCCGCTTGCAATCCACTTGCGCAGTATCTCGACCTCAGCCTCATCAAGCGGAGCGTCGGGCGGCATAGAAAGTTCCGCATGCTTACCAGCTACGGCTTGCCATAGCAAACTGTTAGCCGGATCGCCCGGAACTACTGCTGGCCCAGTAACGCCACCGCTGGCGATAGCTGCCGCCGAATCCAAACGCAGGCCACCTTCAGCTTTGCGACGATGGCATTCAAAGCAGCGCTCGGAGAGCAGCGGTCGAACGTTACTCTCAAAGTACGCTTCATCTTCGATCCGCTGTCCCCAGCAGAATCGAGCAGACAAAATGACAAGCAAAAGGACAAGAGTTCTCATCGACTCATTATACATTCTTTGGGCAAAAGTACTTCCGTTCTCGGACCTCCTGGCAATCAGACCCGGGCATTCGATGCTTACCACTCCGGACATCTATTCTGAGATTGCTTGTTTTCGATCATAATAAGCTACAGGTCCAACGGTGGCGATTTGTCTGGCGGACAACAACGACCCAATCGTCACGGGCATTATCGCATAGATTCCCCAATGAAGTTTCTCGCTGTGAAGTTTTTCGCTGTACAAGTCTCAATGATCGCGTGCTTGGCTGTTGCTTGGAGTAGCCGGGTTCGAGCTGATGATCCAGCGTTCTTCAGTCGTGAAGTCCTGCCAATTCTCTCGGAGAGTTGTTTTTCCTGTCACGGACCTGACGCAGCAAATCGCAAAGCAGATCTGAGGCTCGATTCACATGATGGGGCGCTTCAGGCACTCGTACCCGGCGATGTGGAGGCTAGCGAGTTGATCGCCAGGGTCATCAGCGGTGACGACGATCTGGTCATGCCTCCCCCTTCGTCGCATAAGCCGCGATTGAAGCCGGCAGAAGTCGAAACGCTTAAGGAGTGGATTCAGTCAGGTGCGAAATGGAGCAAACACTGGGCTTACGAGAAACCCACTCGCAGCCCCGAGCCGATCGTCATTGACAAGCAACTTGCTGCCGAAGCGCCAATCCGTGACCGACATTCTGAGTGAATCGCAAGGTTGACACTCAATTGCTGCCGCTGCCACAACCCTAAGTTCGATCTTATCCAGCGCAATTTCTAATTCCTTCGAAATGCTTATTGACCGCCATGCGGCGAACGCCTATTATCTAGCTAACTAGAAATACAGAGCTTTCTGGAGGCGATGCACATGGCGAGACCGAGTTCGGAGCACCCAACGGAGTTGGAGTTGCAGATCTTAAAAGTGCTGTGGGACTCGCAGCCCATGACAGTTCGCGAAGTCCGAGATGCACTGGAGCAAAGCGGTCGCGATTTGGCTCACACGACCGTCATCACCATGCTAAGCACCATGGTGGATAAAGGCCAGATAGAAAAGCTCGAGCCGCTTCAAGGCAAAGCACTCCGATTCTCGCCACTCATTTGCCGTGACGATGTCTCCAAAGGCATGCTCGGTGATCTTGTCGAGCGTGTCTTCGATGGCTCGGCCGAAGCGGTCATGCTGAGCTTGTTCGATGTCAAAGAACTCAACGAGGAAGAATTAGCCAGCTTGAGAAAGTTGCTGAACAAGAAGATGCGGGAGGCCAAGTCATGAACGTGAATTATTCCATCGATTGGACAGAACTTTCCATCCAATGGATGCTGACTTGCGGGCACTTTCTATGGCAAGGCTTCGAGGTTGCCATTGTCTTCTTCACGATAGAGCGGCTTGCGGCGACGCGCGCTTCGACTCGCTATGCATTGGGGTGCGCGGCCTTACTGTCGCTACCTATTTGCGTCATGCTGACGTTCGCCATGCTTCACAACTCACGTGGGGCTATTGTCAGAACGACTATCCCATGGATAGACAACGCCGTTAGCTTGAACGACTCACTCGTGACTCGTTCACCGACGATGAAGCTTGAGTCACCGATCGACAATCAAGGTAATGCCACAGCAATAACACAGACCACAAGCAACGCGGGTGATCGTCCAGTGGGGTATAAAGCAGTGACGCAGCAGCCAGCCTCATTCATGCAGCGTGCGGTATTTTTGGCACCGATTGTTTCGGCAGCTTACGCGATCGTGGTGGGTTTGCTTCTCTCGCGAATCAGCTTATCCCTCTTGGGGAGTCTTAAACTTGGTACTACTGCCCAACGCGTTACCGATTCTCAGTTTTTACAAGTCGTCTCAGCTCAAGCGACACGATTGAAGCTGAAAACAGTACCGATCGTGGCCACGTGCATGCGAGTTTCTTCTCCGGTTGTGGTTGGTATCTTGCGACCAATGATCTTACTGCCGCCGTCGTTGATTTGTGGACTTGATCCAGCTCAGTTGGCTGCCATCCTCAGCCACGAGATGGCCCATATCCGGCGCTACGATCTGCTTTTCAACCTTATTCAGCGCGTCGTCGAATCGTTGCTATTCTTTCACCCGGCCACTTGGTGGCTTAGCCGTCGTGTCACGATCGAACGAGAGAACTGCTGTGATGATGTGGCCGCGTCGTACGTAGGCCGACTCACCTACGCGGAGGCTCTTGTGCAGATGGCCAGTATTTGTCTAGCCAACCATCGCAGTCGCACCCAGGCACTCGCAACACTGGCGGCCGATGGCGGCAACTCGACCGACTTTGGTTACCGTATCCGTCGTTTGATCGACGCACAGGAAACGCCACAAATCCGGTTTACCAAACGTGGCTTTGCGTTCTGTTTCGCAATCATGGTTTTGATGGGGGCTTCGTTCATATCGCTCGCTCAAAGTCCTCAAGCTCAGAAGGATGAATCCCAGAGTCAGCCAAGTAATGAAACTTTGGTCGAACTCAGTTTTGATGATTTGAAATTTGACATTGAAAAGGACGGCGACTTTAAGCGTTCGATGCTAACCAAAGAGATCGAATCGCTGGATAAAGCTACCATTCGTATTCGAGGCTACATTTTGCCTCAAAGCGTCTTTAAGTCGCCAGGTTTTGATGAGTTCGTCTTGGTGCGAGACAATCAAGAGGTCTGTTTTGGGCCGGGTGCCGCTCTTACCGACTGCATTGTGGTTCGAATGGAGAAAGGTAAAACAACGGACTTCGTAACGCGTCCAGTCGATGTTCTAGGTAAGTTCGAAATCAAGGAGTTCAAATACCCAGATGGTGAAAAACACTATGCCGTCTATAAGTTGACGGCAACCGAAGTTAAGCACGTTCCAGTTACGGCATTGAAACCTACCAAGGATGGGCCGGCGGTCGATCCGGCAGACAATCTTTTGGAAGGGAACCGAAACGCTGCGCAGAATCTTAACCAGGTCGCAAAAACTGGAACCTTGCAAGGGAAGATCACCTTGAATGAAAAGATTCCAAAGCGCTTAACACTTCGTGTCCACACTCCCACAACTCCGCGACTTCCTAAGACGGCTCCGAAAACCGACGAGGAGAGAAAGAAGTATAGGGCACTGCGAGCTGAGATCGAAGCATCACTCGTTGAGATCGACGATGAATCATTCCAAATTGACGCTGACGGTGGGTTGGCCAATGCATTTGTTTATCTAGCGAAAGCTCCAGCCGATTGGAAGCCAACCAAGGCTGACTTGCAGCCTATCACCCTAACGATGCAAGACTATCGTTTCGAGCCGCGAGCGGCAATCATCCGAGTTGGCCAAGACTTGCGATTGATCAACTCAGGAGTCGCTGCCGAAAACTTTCACTTTGAGCCGCGGAACAATGGTGCGCAAAACAGGCTTGTGAAAGAAGGAACAGAATTCACTTTTGAGCGTCCTTTCACCAGTCCCGAGAAAACGCCCATTCAAGCCAAGTCGGACATGAACATCTGGAAGATGACTTACCTGCTGCCCATCGATCATCCATTTGCCAAGGTCACTGACAAGCAAGGTCGTTTTTCCATCGATGGCTTGCCGCCCGGCACACATACGTTTCAAATCTGGCACGAATGCACAGGTTGGTTAGAAGAATCACTGACCGTCAATATTCAGGCTGGTCAGGCAACGGAAGTCAATCGGACTTACAAGTTAGAGAATGTTCACTCGCAGCTGGCCAAGATTATTCAATCGAGGGAGATTGCAGAAAAGTTACTCAAGGAGCAAGTTGATCGAAGGGAAGCGTTAATTGTTGAACAAGAGAAATTAGAGAAGGAACGCCTGGCTTGGCGACGCAAGGATTTAGTTGGTCGAATGGAAGCGGCAATTGTTCAACGAGACAAAGCCAGTGAAGACAGCAGTGATTACCCTCGGCTGAATCACTGGGTTCAGATACGAGAACTGCACTTAGCCCAATGCGATCTTGAAAATGGCATTGCCGGAATTGAGTTGCCCGAGGCTCCCAAGGCTACGCCCGAACGAATTGCAGAACTGCGAGAGTTGCTTAGGTTTCGATGGGGGCTACCAGTGGATGGAATTCAAGTCGGCATCGCTCGAACCGATGATCGTTTTCGCTTTACCGAGGGTGAGAAAATCTCGTTTCAAATTTACATTCGCAACATAACACAAGAACCGATTACTCAGAGCTTACGTTGGAGTGACGCCAAGAATATTACTGCGTTACTCAGATGCCTGGCGGGGATCGATACAGACAAGAACGTCTATCTTTCACCTCAACCCAATAGCCTGCCATTGCAGCCAACTGAGTTTCGGCTTGAGCCCGGGGCAACAATGGAGCTCCCTCGCGGACAGTTCGAGATGGACACCGTCGGATTGCATCCAGGCGTCTACTATGTCGACGGAAATTTTCCTGTGGTCTTTCCGAATGTTGCAGGCGAATTGGCAACTCGCGTTGCCAATCCAATCGATTCAGCCGCGATGCCCCGCAATTTGTTTTTCCAATTTGAATTGGTTGGAGAGCAACCGCCACCCAACAACAAGCCCGCACATAAGTTGAAGGACGTTGCTAAGTACGCAGACGTTCAATGGGGCAAAACGGTCTATGGGTTGCAGGCTGGCGCTCGATATCGCAACAACGACAAACCTGCAAGCGAAGTTGATGCGAACAGCTCAGAAAAGCAGGGTGCGCCTACGCAGCGTCCTGTTCACATCGGAGACACAATCAAGACGGAGGTACTCGTTCGAAACGTTAGCGACCAACCGGTGACCGTCCGATTTCATCCTTCCATCGGATCGGAAGTGCAATTGCTGTCCGCCATGCAATCCAACCTCACCGAGTTAGCTAGTCGAAGCATCATGAGACGTACCGATGTTCCAATCGCGCCCGATTTCGATCGAACCGTGGCACGAACACTCCAACCAGGCGAAGTATTTGTGGCTGCGCATCAGGACTTCGAGATCCAGTTGCTGCTCGATGGTCGCGAGCGTCCATTGGATCGACCGAAAGCCAATCGTCATTGGGTAAAGGGGAGTGGAAACTATACATATACGGCCTACCTTAAACTCAACATTACCGATGCATTGAGTGTGAGTCTCAATTCGGGCGGAATCAAAATGCCAGTCATGGCTGACGCAACCCGATAAGACAACAGGCAACTTCAGTCGACGATATGCCCTATCGGTTTGGGATCTCACCGTAAACACCGCCCTTTTCCTCAACAGGCAGTTTAGGTTTCGATGCCTGCGGTCTGTCTTCGGCAAACCAGTGGTTGCTTTCGAAGCGAAACGTCTCGGGCGCGGTGCCTGCGCCGATGTTAACTTCAGTTTGCACCTCAGAGCGGCGGAAGGTGATGCGATTGTCTTTGACGAGCACGTTACGACAGGGGACGAAACTAGATTCTTGCGTCTCTTGAAGTACGCGGAAGACCCACTTGCTGGGATACAGGATGGTGTTACCAACGAATTCTGCGCCATCGACGCCGACAAAGGCCGCGGCGCAAATACTGCCCTCGATAGTATTGTCTCTCACGATCAGGCGAGCTGCTTCATGCTTGGAACCCTGAGGTCGAAAGTATGCCAAGCCAGTAGAGCCACCGAGATTGATGGGACGCTCACCGGCGTTCGTGAAGTGGCAATTCTCGATGACGATGTCGCTCGTGCCGCCTTTAAGCTGGATGCCCGCGCTTGCGCTGAAGCCTTCCTTGCCGATCAAACGACAACCTGTAACCAGCGAGTGGTGACAGCCGACGAAGTCAATGCCCTGCCCACCCCAGCCGCTGATGGTGCAGTCGCGTATCGTCAGCTTGTCGAGCCCCGAACACTTGATAGCATCGCGATTACCTTTGGGACCAACGTCATAGACCTCAATGTGATCGAGCACAATATTCGAAACCGGATGCGCCAAGTCGCCTCCGTCGTCGATATTGAGCCCATTTTCGCTCTGCCCGCTGATGCGAAGATGCTTCAGAGTCAAACCCGAGCAGCGAGAAAAGTGGAAGCCTGCCTTGCCCCCTTTGAACACAGGTGGCTGCTTAGGATCGAGTGCCTCGATCGTAAGCCTCTCGACTCCAGCGACGAAGTGGTCGCCCGGATACTCTCCAGGGCTAATCCTAAGTATCGTGCCAGGTTTTACCGTGCGTAGAGCTGCCCCTAACGACTTTGCATCCCTGACAACAATCTCATCAGCTCGCAACGACGCAAACGGTTCGAGTAGCAAAACGATGATTAAGACAAGCGTAAGTTTCATGAGTAGACTTTGTTAGCAACCGAGTTGCTCGCCGATTCGACAGACGATCGAAGAGCTTACCAGTTGTCGCGATCGTATTGCTTGGGAGCTGCCCACGACTTTTCGGTGACTTTGGGTGTTTTCATTTTCCCTGAGTTGGTTTCGTCAACGGATTCCAAGGTGACTTTGAATCGCCAATCATCGCCAAAGTCGTAATGGAAAATCATTGAGTCGCTGATTTTGAGTGGGATATCGCCGACTCGTAGTTCTTCGGCGAAGTAGTCGGCGTCGTCCAAGTGGGGCCCGGCGATCACAATGTGCCTACCTGCGTTATCTCGCATCTCAAATTGGTACAAATGCTCGCGATTAAATTTATAGGCGTCCAAGATCGTATTGGCCAACTCGTCGAGATCGACGTGAGCGGGAGATACGATGCGCCGCCAGACTTCTCCCAGCGAAACCTTGAAGGTGTGTTGGCCTTTTCGAAATTCAGGTTCAGATTGGGCGAGGTTGTTTTTCCAATCAGGAAAGTAGACTTGCAGGTTCGTTTGGAGCGCTTGTACGTTCTCATTTTCGTACAATCCCAACTGGCAGATTGCGTTGAACATGGCATCGCCAAATTCCGTTCGCTCGATTTTGCGTACGTTTGCCGCGTTTCCGGGCGTAGGCTCGGCGTCGTATGTCAAACGAACCCAGCCGAACTGATGCAAGAGACTGAACGTCACTGCCCTTTCTATGCCGTACACTATTCCGAATCGATCGTCTCCGAGCTCTGTGATCCGGTCGGTCAACTGCAAATAGCAACTACGCAAATCGTAAAGCATGCCGATTTCCCGTCGACTTTCCCGTCCGACGCTTTGCCATGATGCGTCGAACAGCCAAGATGCCAACAGCGCAAAGTATTGTTCGGTCGGGTTCAACGCTTGCCATTTCTTCAGCATATCTCTATCAATCAGCACGGCTCGCTTCGGTTTCGTCACTCCAACGGCCAATTCTGTGCTTCGAAGCAACATGAACAGTCCCATCAACGCTGGAAACGAACGCAGTTGCGGTCGCTTCAAGTCGTGTGGCAAGGGATCGACCAACATTTCATTCAAATCAGTCAATACACTCTGCGGTAATACAAAGTATTCGCTGGTGGTTTGCATTCCGGTTCCGATGGCGTCGATCAGCGTTTGAGAGTTTGCCAGAATTGGACCGGGTAACAATCTTTCGATTGTGGTCTGCTTGAGCAAGGACTTTCGCGATGACGAAAGTTTTTCGATTAGTAGGTTTCTAAGATCACTCATTTTTGGTTCTCGATGCGTGCTTGAATACTTGAATCTCCAAGCCAGAGCATATGCATGTGATTCGGCATCAAACAATAGATTACGACACGCTAACCCGTATCGAAAAGCCGCGTGGGTCAGCATTTTACGAAACTTACAACAAAAGATCGGGACCAGCCAGTCTTGCGACCCTCTATAGTCATTACCCAATGAACATACGCATGTCCACGATAGAATCCCGGCTCACGCCTTGGCAAATCGTCATGTGGCTAGTCTCCGATAAGCTGGATGCGCAGCGGGATCGGGCTCGATCGTTGGTAAAGATATGAATTGTAGCCACCGTCGCCAGACGGTGGAAGCGTTCGTAGCCACCTGTCGCCAGCCTCTAAGGTATTCGCAATCTCAGCACGAAGGATTTCTCGATACCGAAGTTTCAGTCCACGGGCGGCATGTAGATACATCTTCTTGCTGTGTGAGGGGCCGTTTTTTGTTACGGCGTTGGACTTTCGTTGAATCTTATGTGAAACAGTATTTGGATCTTTCAACGATGTTCCTTTCTTGAGCTTGTTGGTACACCTGTGAGTTGGTAGCTTAGCGAAAGCGGCTGGAATGGCCACCTATTCCCCTGGCCGCGAGAACTCGTGAGAAAAACTCCAGCTTGGTTTGAAAAACTGCTTTGCAATTTCAAACTGATATCCTGTTGGAGGCTCCGCCCATATCGCCACGTGCTTTGGAAATTCGAGTTGAAGCGACAAAACACTTGGCTAGTGCCCGGAACACAGCGAAGCCGTCTCGATCCACACTTTCCACTGATCGATCTGGGCATCATCTAACGAGAAATCGCGATGACCAAACGAATGCTGGCGATTACCAGCAGGCCATAGCAGTTGAGCATCCAGTAATCCGCATTCATCAACACCATCAAAACTCATGAGAAATTTAGCATAGTGCGTTCAACTAAACGTGTTTCTTTCTAGACAAAGGACATCATGTAAAGCATTTCGCTACATATCTGCGCAGATCGCTCGTCGTAACGTTGCGTTTCGTTCTCAGTGTCATCGGCAACTTTGGGGTCTTCGTATCGAATTGGCATGCGGAGATCGCAGCCCATCACAAGTGGACAAGCATCGTCGGCTTGTGAGCAAGTCATCACCGCGCAGTATCCTTTGCTTGGATTCGGTGGATCGCTATAGACTTTCGAGAAGCATATCTGGGGCGTCGAAGAATCAGATGAGTAAACGCGGTAGCGAGGATTCGTGACTGTTGGGTCATCGGCAACAATCTTGAGTCCACTTCGCTGCATGGCAGCGACAGCCCGAGGGTTGAACGCGGTAGCCTCCGTTCCGCCAGAATAAGTTTCAATGCCCTTCAGGCCGAAGTATTCAGCAGCAACCTGTGCCCATATCTGCGAAAGATGACTTCGCCTTGAATTGTGTGTGCAGATGAACGTTAGCTTTGCTGTTATTGACTTCGATAAACGCTCACGAATGTAGTCGGCAACTTTGGCGAGTTCAGCCCTGCGTTCGGTTGGAATCGCGTCGAACTGCGTTGTTGCCTTTATCAAGTAGCTGTTAAGCTCGGGGTAGAACGCGATTGAAGCGTCTGCCGATTTACTCAACGTCATTTTTATCCTCCAAGGGTATTGTGAGTCTTAAGGAATGATTCTTAATAGTGAAAATGCGTATCTAGTTTTGAGCTTGAGGGGCCAGCTGATCTTCAATCGCGAAGTCGGCTTGCGCCTCAGGCCCACTGGCCTTGCCGGTCGCACACAAATCCAAAGCTCTCCACGTGGCATCCGGCAATAGTGACCAATAGGGATGTCTGATGCATCATGCGTCTAAATTGACTTAAGCTCTACCTGCGTCAATCGGCTCAATGCTTGAAGCCCAATCGGAGGTTCGATCTGCCATGGAATGATCGCCACTCGACTGGCTTGAACTTCCTTAACTTCG
The DNA here is from genome assembly GCA_037367405.1 of Ottelia alismoides. Taxonomy (NCBI): domain Eukaryota; kingdom Viridiplantae; phylum Streptophyta; class Magnoliopsida; order Alismatales; family Hydrocharitaceae; genus Ottelia; species Ottelia alismoides. Next base: position 26,688 of record JAZKJV010004808.1, on the reverse strand, counting down.
CGCAAGTACTTTTGCTCATGCAATTGACGCTGCTTCATGATTGGATCCGTTAGCGGCAGTGGGCTCAGTACTTGGTTGATAACCCAAGCGAAGGGCTCGATCTCTGCTCTTCGCAAATCGCGCTGCAAGGCCGCTGCTTCGTGAACTGGTGTTGCTTCTGGGAGCGTTACGATAAGAACTCGGGTAAAGTTTGGGTCGCGAAGCCGTGGCAAGAGTTGTTCCACCGCTTCGGGCATTTCACTGGATTGCCGAGTCACCTCGCGGTGATACGCCAATGCCGAGTCGAGCAGTAAAACCGTATGGCCGGTAGGAGCAGTGTCCAATACGACAAATTGGTTCGCCCCAGCGGCCACGGCATCTGCAAAAGCTCGGAACACAGCGATCTCTTCTGTACAGGGCGAACGCAGATCTTCTTCCAAAAGTGCTCTACCTTTTTCGTCGAGATTCTTTCCCGCTCGAGCCAAAACTTCAGCCGAATACTTGGCGGTTTCCACCTGGGGATCAATGCGGCTTAGGGATAAATGCGGCAAAAGTTCCTCATTGAGTGCTGCCGCGATGTGAGCCGCCGGATCCGTGGTCGAGAGATGCACCTCGTAACCGCGCTCAGCAATCGCAACAGCTATAGCCGCAGCCACGGTGGTCTTTCCAACACCTCCCTTGCCCATTGCTAGAATGACACCGTGCCCCCGAGCAACCAAATCATCGATCAGTTCAGATAGCATTGGCAATGCATCTGCGTGGTCATAGTTGTCTTCTAATGAACTGTAGGCGGTTGCAGGATCAACCTGTCCCAGTCGACGTAATGATTCGATACCCAGAATTCCATCAGGACTGAGCCGAACAATGGTCTGCGGAGAGTTTTTTAAGCCTTCTGGCATCGTGGCTAGAGCGACTGCTCCTCTTTGCTCGAGCGCAACTGCATAGGGATCGCGTACATCCATAGCTTGAAAGACGCCGTTAACAACAAGATGTTGATTGCGAACGCCTAACTCAGATAGCTCGCCACTGGTTCGAGCCGCTTCGCGAAGCGCACTGGCTTCAGCTCGAGCGACTAGTACGAGTGTTGTCACCGTTGGATCGCCAAGGGCCTTCACCGATTCTTGATACAGCTTCTGTTGGTCTTGCAAACCAGCCAACGGTCCAAGGCAGCTGGTACCGGTGGAGTTCTGCTCCATGAAGCCGTCCCAGGCGGATGGCAGTGTCAGCAATCGCAATGTGTGGCCCGTAGGCGCTGTGTCGAAGATCACATGATCGAACGCTGCGGTGGCCTTAGGATCACCAAGCAAGCGAGAGAACTCATCGAAGGCCGCAATTTCAAGCGTGCAGGAGCCCGAGAATTGCTCCTCCATGCTCTTAATTGCCGCTGGGGGCAACAAGCCACGATAAGGTGCCACCATTCGTTCGCGATACTCAGCTGCGGATTTCTCAGGATCGAGGTTCATCGCAAATAAAGTTGCTATGGCAGGTATCGGCGTGGGGTGATTTCCGAGCGTGACCCCCAACACTTCATCGAGGTTGGAAGCTGGATCCGTAGACACCAGCAAGACTCTCTTGCCTGCATCGGCCAATCGAACTGCGGTCGCACATGCCACCGAGGTCTTTCCAACGCCACCTTTGCCGGTGAAGAAAAGATTGCGAGTGGGTACGTCTAAAAACTTCATGATTCATGTCAAAACTTGAGACTGGAGACTGGAGGAACAAGGCAAACCTTACTCCTTACTTAGCAGCATCCGCTGGTTCCACAGCATCCGCCGCTTTGTTTGGTTACGGGCAGCAGTTGTTTCGCTGGTGCACCGGCGACCCAACCAGCGAGAGCTTCACGTGAAGGATGGATGGCTTGGCTGACGACCACTCCATCAACTACTACGACTGGCAGGCAGTCGGTGCCTGCAGTGCTCAAGAGGTGGTGAATCGCTTTGTTTTCGATGAACGCTTGTGGTTGCTGGGCCAGATTGTAACGTTCAACGTTGTGGCCTTGACTCTTGAGCCAATCGAGATCGGCCGCGAATTGCGGTAGAACGGGATCGACTTCCGGCCCACAGACGCCGGTCGAGCAGCACATTGGTTTGTCATAGACTTGCACCGTCTTCATGCTTTTGTCCTTCGAGAACGAGTTAAGAATTGAAACGGGATTAGCGTTTAGAGTGGCCGATGCCTGCTTCAGGGCGTGGACTCGGACGCTTGCGGCATATGCATTGGCGTCAAACGATTGCATGACGGATGCGAGTCCATCATGCAAAGACTTGGTCTCCGAACCGCATGAACCGCCGCCACAGCATCCGCGGTCGCTTGCCATTGCGTAGGCGTTCAAGTCTGCGCCGGTGTCAGTCACGACCACGGAAGCGAAGCCAGCCAGTTCCATTAAGCTACGATACTCGTCGATGAGGATTGCACCGGAAATACAGCCAACATACGCCTCTACGCTTTGCTTGACCTCGCTCGGTAGTTCTCGCTTGAGTGCAATGTCGCTCAGTGCCACGCGTCCGCCAGGCTTGAGTACTCGCAGGATCTCGCGAAACACAGCCGTTTTGTCGGGCACTAGATTGATTACGCAGTTGCTGATAACGCAGTCGACCGAGTTGTCGGATAGCGGCAATTGATCGATGGTTGATTGATGGAACTCGACATTGGTGAGTCCAAGCTTCTGTTGCCCCGCTCGTGCGCGCTCGAGCATCTCCGTAGTCATGTCGATCCCGATGACACGGCCATTTGAGCCCACCTTGCGAGCGGCCAGGAAAACATCCATGCCGCCGCCGCATCCTAGGTCAACGACGACTTCGCCCTCGCGTATGCCCGCTAGCGCCAAAGGGTTGCCACAGGACAAGCCCATATTGGCCTCGGACGGTAAATGATTCAGTTCGTCCTCTGAATATCCAAATGCGGATGCGATGGATCTTACCGACAATGAATCGTTGGAAAGTGCGCCTTTGGCGACGCCTGCATATTGGTCCCGCACATCGTCAATCATCATTCGCTCGTTCATTGTGTGCTCCATTGTAGCCTATCGTCAATCGTCGAAGGACGATAGAAATTTACAAACTTTTCGCCTTTCAATTGCCACCAAATAGACACTCTGATGATTCAAAGGCTGGCAATCAACTTTTTGAGTTTTGCCATTGCCTGCTTGTTGATGCAATAACAAACACGCGGTCCGTCGATTTCCCCTTGTACCAATCCCGTATCCTTCAAGATCTTTAGGTGTTGGGAGACGGTCGACTGAGCCAACGGCATCTCCTCAACGATTTCCCCGCAAATACAAGACTTGCGACTTAGCAGTAAACGCACAATCCGTACGCGAGCAGGATGGGCCAGAGCCCAGGTGAGTTTCGCCAAGTCTTCAGCCCATGCGACGTCGGGCAAGGCTACGCTCTCGCTATCAGAGCAGCATTTCTGAGGTTCTGCTTTAGCCTTAACCATGGATTCCCCCCTCGTGCATCTCATTTACTGCAGGCAATTAAATTGCTTATCGTCGATATACGATATGATTCTGCAAGGGTTTTGTCAATAGTGAACAGATGGTTTGGCGTAAGCGTTACCTTCCCTTCGTCCATCTTCCTGTCATTTATCGCTTCGCTACAGCCCGCTACTTCAGCAGGTCCAATGTCGCGGCAGTCATAGATACAATGCCTGTCTCCAATGCATCCTGTGCATCGGGATAGAACGCTGGCGAATGCAATGATGGCGGGTTTTGATTCAGCTGTTGAAATCTAGCCAGCCGCTCTGGCGATATGACTCCCAATCGATACATAACGATTGGAACGCCGGCTAAACCAAACTGACTAAAGTCTTCGCCGCCCATAACGGGTTCCATCGCCAACACGTTTTCGCTTCCCAACGCCATTTGAAAACTCTTGCGAACTTGTTCCGTCATGGCAGCATCGTTTTGAAGAGCCGGAACGCTTTCAAAGACGGTGATCGTCGGTTCTGGTGCATCGTATGCTTTGGCGATGGCCAACGCCTTACGTTTGATGGCAGCCAACATCTTTTCGCGGACTTCAGGCTTATAGCTTCGCACCGTCAATTGCAGCATACACTTGTCGCCGATAATGTTGTGTTTGGAGCCACCGTGAATAGACCCGACCGTTACGACAGCTGGTTCGATTGGCTTAATCTCACGGGATACGATTGTCTGCAGTGACATGATCAACTCGGCTGCTTGCACGATCGGATCAACCGTGGTGCTCGGCTCAGCGCCGTGTCCACCTTTGCCTTTCACTTCAATATCAACGGAGTCGACATTGGCTAGCGAATATCCAGGACTGACCGCGATCTTGCCCGTTGGCGTGGTGCTTTCGCAATGAAGTGCGAGTGCGAAGTCTGGCCTTGGAAACTTCTTGAACAAGCCATCGTCTAACATCGCTTTGGCGCCCGAGCCACGTTCCTCGGCCGGTTGACCGATGATTACCAACGTACCTTTCCATTTCTGCTTGTGTGCGGCCATGTATTGGGCAACACCAAGAAGGTTGGTCATATGGATATCATGACCACAGGCGTGCATGACTCCAGACGTTGAACCACCGGCAGCGACTACGGTTTGCTTGGAAGCGAAAGGCAACCCTGTTTGCTCTGTCACGGGCAAAGCATCCAAATCTGTTCGAAGCATCACGGTAGAACTAGGTCCATTTCGCAGCACACCTACAATGCCATGACCACCTACGCCTTCCGATACTTCGTAGCCGAGTTTTTTCCATGCTGCAGCCAGATAAGCTGCAGTCTGCTTCTCTTCGAATGAGACTTCGGGGTGACTATGCAGGTGCACGTAGACCTTCATCAGCTCCGGCAATTGTTCTTGAACCCACTTTCGCAGCACTTCCGGATCTACCGCTTGACCCGCAGCAGGCCGACTACTGCACAATGCCAAGAGAACAGCCGATATCAGGGACAACGCTTTCGCGCTGGAAATGAATCGGCGGCAAGCGGATACTGGGACATTGGTATGCATAAGGATTACTCCAGGTGGATCTTCGATTGATTAACACACGATAAGGCTACAATATAGCCGATTTGCGGTCGTGACCGACAATCCGCCTTCGGCTGGTTCAATCGTACGGCTCTTTCTCAAACGTGATGCGAGCCCAAAAGCAGTTGAGGACAACTGCTCTACAATGAAAAAAGGCATGAATTTGCATTCATGCCTTTTGAAGGGTTGGCGGAAAGTGCAATGGCTGTCCGCCACTATTTCCAGCACAGGTTAAGTTAGCGTTGACTATGCATTTTGTTGAATGCGGAGACGCTTTTGAATGTCTGTTTCCAAAACGCCGAAGACTGCTTCATGGCGTTGAACGGACATTTGGAGGGCAGCCAACAGTCGCTTGGCGGTGAAGAAGTTCATGATCACGCGCTGATTGACGTTGATCGGGTCCTTAGGAACTCCAACTGGTTGTGGGTTCAAGCCGAAATCGACGATCAGCTCTTCTGGCGAACCGGTAACGCGGCAGAAGTTTGCATAGCAAGCGATTGCAGCATCATCGCGAACTTGAACTTGGACTTGTTGTTGCTGTTGACGTGCTTCAGCAGCTACTGGTGCGGCTGCCTCTGGTGCTGTGTTGCCTTCAGTCGTGGACATCTAAAATCTCCTGTGCTCTTCTAACAAATGTTTAGCATCACAACTCTGCGATGCCATAAGGAATTGTACCGGCTTCGCGATGGAGACGACAGTCGCCTTCACTCGCTGGCCGCGAATTTACATCTCAAAGCGGAAGGTTCTCGCGAGGAAGCGATATAGCCGCCACCCCAGCGATTTCCATCCAACGTATATCTTGGCTTGACCTCGGTATCCCGGTCGCAATGGAACCTTGACATCATCTAGTGGAACGCGAGCTTGATACGAAGTACTGACCGGACGCAATCGCCCACTAGCATCCATCTCCGTATCCAAACCACCGCCCACTTGCCGTGCCAATTGCTCAGGCGTGACCTTCATATCCATTTCTGATATTTGAGCGATCTTGCCCGAAAAAGTCTCCAATTGTGCCGAATCAATTTTGATATCAGCCTCAATACCTACTTTGACCAAGTCCACATCGGCTTGGTCAACCACCAAGACCGCTTCCATCTTCTTCGGGTCACCTATCAAGCAAAGTAGGTCGGACTCAGCGAAGTAGGCTTGATCATTCTTCAGATCAAACGGATTACCACTCCAGGAAGGCAGTTGTTCTGTCTCTTCTTGTTTTTGTGCAGGCTTGTTGGGCGGGGGCAAAATCACACCGGTTCCGGTGGCTTTGACGGTCAGCATTTTGACACGTTCGTTGGCTTGCTCCAAGACTCGCTGCTTGGAAATCGCCAGTTCTTTTGCTGTTTCCAGTTGGCTGCGCGCTTGTGGATCATCATGCTGGTGATCCTGCATCGTATAAAAGCGGTGCTTGGCGATTTCAAATTCACTGTTCACTTTGGTTTGTTGCAACTTCAGATCAAAACTGTCCAAATCTGCGATGACTTCACCTTGCTGGACAAAGTCGCCGGGCTTTTTGTGCCAGGAAACCAATTGCCCCGGTACCATCGCGTAGACCTGGGCCGCACCAAGTGGCTCGATGTCTACGGCGCAGTCCACATGGAAAGGCAGCGGAAGGAAGGCAACCAGTGCCGCCGCCACCACTGTAACGACTGCTGTCGTTGTCAGATTCTTGCGTTTCATTTTGCTTGCCCTACCCGGTGTACGGAAAAACTTGATTGTCGACCAAATTGGTTGTGCAACCATTCCGATCAGACCTGAATATGCAATCATGCGACCGATCGATTGCAGCCCATATGGCTCTAAGACATTGATCAAAAATAGTGTGATCGAGAACACAACCATCCATCGATAAGCCACGGCTGCGACCGTATACAATGCAAACCAAATCTGGTTGCGATGCGGCAAAAATGGATTGTCCTGCAATTCCAACCCCAAGCAATATTGTTGAAACCATCGCTTGAGAATTTCGGTGCTCTTCTGACGAAGGTTGGGAATCTCGAGGATGTCCATCAAAATGTAATAACCGTCAAAACGCAAAAGCGGATTGCCGTTGAAGACCACGGTGCTAACCGAGCAGATAAACATGACGGATAGGCACAAAAAGTTGAACATGCCCGGTTCACTGAACCACCACAGCCACGTAGCAATCGACGCCAAGATCAATTCGACGTACATCCCAGCCGCGCCGATAAACACGCGGTGCCATTTATTGGGCAACATCCAGGAGTCGGATACATTACAGTACAAACAGGGCGTAAAGACCAAAAACATTAGCCCCATCTCATGGCACTCTCCACCGTACCGTTTACAACTCAACCCGTGCCCGAACTCGTGCAAGATCTTCACCGTTGCCATCGTGATTCCCAGAAAGATCCAGTTATCAGCGGCAAAGAACTGTTCAAAGGTAGGCAGTTTGGTACGAAACTCCTGGTAGTTCAATCCCACCAGCATGAGCGCACTCAAACCGAACAGCATCACGAAGAAGATGGCGACTGGCGTAAACAGCCACCAAGTAAAAGGGTTCAAAAAATTCAAAAGCCGTTCAGGGTCGATACCGCGAAATCGCAATGCAAAGATGTTTGCAAGTTTCCCCAGCAATTCACGTTTCTTCTTTTGATCACCACGGCGTCTGAGTTGTCGACCTTGCCCGGTTGCATCCGAGATCACCAATCCACTTCGGTGGAGCATTCCAACAAACTGCTGCAAGTCTTGTAAGGTGATGCGCTGCGGAGCGAATTCGGCTTGAAAGCGTTCTTTGATCAACTGGAGGCTGGTTTTGCCATCCAACATTCCAAGAATCGCGAACTCTTCCTCGTGAAAGCGAAAGTAGTTCAGCCCGACAGGTTCTTTGACGACCCAGTAGACTCGACCATGATACCGATGCTTTTTAGAGACCAAGTCCGGTCGACGACGCAACCGTAGCGGTCGCATCGCACTGTTCACCAGACTGTCAGCCATCGTTGTCATATGTGTATTTTAAGGCTAAAGGCTAAAGGCTAAAGGTGTAAGGTGTAAGGTGTAAGGTGTAAGGTGTAAGGTGTAAGGTGTAAGGTGTAAGGTGGTTAAGTTTGTATTCGGTACCCAACTCTCCCTTTGGGAGAGTCGCGAGGTACACGAGCGGAGAGGGTTCGTTGCCGATTGCCTCGGTTGGCCCTCCCCGGCCGCTGACACGTCCGACCCTCCCGCACGCGGGAGGGTTTGGTTCCATTGTCCCAACTCTACCTTTGGTAGAGCGACTTCAATACTCGTGGTCGAGCGACTTCAGTACTCGCCGATTTCGGAGAAATCGGCCTACAGTCGGAAACCGGTCTACTAGCGAATCGGGTTAATGTCCATCACGGCAGTCATGCCTTTGCGGAACATCCAATTCGAACCATTGGGCGCTTGATTGGCAATCCTTGCCCACACTCGTACCTTCTGGCTGTCAATTTCAGGACTTACATATTCAATCTTGGAATCCACGGTCACGATGTCCTTATCACTGATCGCAACTTGAATTCGAATGGGAGCATCTTGCAGACTACCAACCGTTAGTCCATTCTTTGCTAACGTTTTCACGGGTACCAAAGCTTGAACCTTCATTTCGTTCATATGCATCAGTTGGAATACTGGTTCTCCACCACGAACCCATTCGCCTTCGTCTCGGTGACGGCGAACGATCACGCCATCATAAGGGGCTTGAACTTCGTGCAGTTGCAGTCTTACTTTAGCAGCGATGTGTTTTTCGCGGTTGACTTCAGCGGCGAGAATTTCTTTTTGGTGTTCAACCGTTTGAGCGGCCACACCATATCGGGCTTTTTCTGCTTCTAACTTTTTGCGTTCCAGCTGTGATTTGGTTGAAGAACCTTTCTTGAACAGATCCGCTTCCATCGAGAACTCTTTGTCGCTCAGCTCAGAAGCTTTCTTGGCGAAATCAACATTCGCTGTTTCTTTGGCTTGTTTGTCAGAGGCTTCCCATTCTTTGGCGGCAACGGCGACTTCAGCTTGAGCGACGCGATCATCAATCGTCAATAAGACTTCACCCTTCTTCACGCTCATGCCTTCATCGACCATCAGGCGTTGAATAATTCCGTCTGATTGGGCTGCAACTTGGATATCGTGAATACACTGAATGCTTGCGTTTTCAGCTCGAATCATCCCCGGTGGAATGGGTGTTGAAGGAACTTCTCCTAGCGGATTATCGTAAAGTGGCCTGTCGGCCAACGGTTGTTGGGCATGCGCCAAGGTCATGGTTGCAAGAAGGATTGCAACGAATGAAAAAAGTCTATTGCTCATCTTGGATACCTTAGGTTTTGACGGAGAGGATTTGTACCGCGGGCTACGGGGTCGGGAGTTTTTTTCGGTCGATGAGTCTAAACCTCGCGCAAGTGACGCTTGCCGAAAAAGACTCCCGACCCCTTTTACCGGTTTAGAACAATACGTTGGCATAAATCCATTCAACAGCTTCGTGGAACCAGACGAATGCTGCCGATGCCCGTCCGCAAGTTACGTCGGCAATCACGCGAGCACCTGGTCTTCGACTGACACCTTCCATCGAATCTGGTTTGACTCGTAATTTTACGACCGCGCCATCGGTTTGATCCAATTCAGCGCGAGCATGAATGGCTTCTGCCGTCAGTTTGCCCGTGTGAGTCTTGGATGGATCGGTGGCGAGGATGTATTCCACATTCAGCTTCTTATCGCTGCTATCCTTCATCGCGCTATCGAGATACTTCATGCGTTTCTCTGGCATGAGCAACTCTACTTCGTAATCACCTCGCGGGTCTGCAATCGTCACCAGCACTTGGCCACGTACGATCGGTCGCGTTCGCAGATTTTTCTTCAAGTCCCAAGTCATGACGATACCGTCGATGGGGCTGCGGACTTCTAATTTTTCTCGATTTAAATACTGCAGTTTCAACTGAGCACGAAGCGTTTCCAATCGCTTCTTCGCTTCTTCCAGTTGTCCGTAACTACGAATTTGTTCAACGCGTTCTTCTGGTTTCGTTGGCGACATATTGGCTACAGTAGCATCGAGAGCTTGAATCGACTCCAAGGTCTCCTGCATCTGACCTTCAAGACTGGTGATTTCAATTTCCAGGTCACGATTGCGAAGTTTAACCAACAGGTCATTGGCTTTCACTTCGGAACTGTGATCGACGTAAACATCTTCCACTTCGCCATCAACATGGGCGAAAACCTGTCGCTGAGTCACTGGCTGCAGCGATCCGTTGGCTTCGAGATCCAGATTGATTCGCACGAGGAACATACCCAGCAAGACCACCGATGCGATGGACAACACGGTCATTGTCTTTGGGAAAGCCGATCCACGGAACAGCCAAGTTGCTCGACTGAGAGCCCGCCAAACCGGCATCAGGAATAGATCACTATGGCTCATTGCGTTATTCAGCGCACGAGCGGTATGTTCATACACCAAGTCACATCGGGATCGAAGGACTTCGGTTGGAACCTGGCTTTCGATCTGTTCAACGATCAGAGCGCCGATGATTTCACGAGCGGATTGGTCTTCGCGTTGGACGGTTTCTTTCGATTGAACGTCGCCCTCGATGACTTTTTCAGGTCGGCGAATCGGCAATACAACAATCGACCGACCGTGTGAAAGATCGACATAGTCTTCAATGGCTTCTTCCAACTGCGGTGGCAGATCGGCTACAGAGCCGTCGTACCAAAGCGATTCACCAGCCGACACAACGCGTGTTGCGAGCGTGTTCAAGGCTGTGACAATGTTGGATCGGCTCTCAATGGAGTCTTGTCCGGAGATCGCTTGAACGCGGCACTTGCCGCCTTTCTTAATCGCAACACTGACTCGGTCGCAACCGATCAATTGGCGACCTTCATTGGCAATCGTAAATGCAGTGTCGCGAAGGTCGAGATTGTCGTGTACCAAGCGAGCGAAGTGGTCCGCTTGTTGCCACATCTCCTGGCGATCGGAAACTTGACGAAGCGTAGCTCCTTTGAGCCATTCGCCGACAAGGCCCGCCATTTGTTCGAGGAATCGGAGGTAACCTCGCTGAATATTCGGGGCGGAATCAGGACGTTGGAAAATCTCCAGCAGACCTGTATTCTGCTTGCCATTCGACAAAGGCGAAACAACCAGCAAATTCGGAGTTGGATTGCCCTCGTTCTGGTTCTCGCCCAACATGGAGTGAGGCGGCACCAATTCGGATTGTCCTCGTTGATACAACCGCGACAACAGCCGAGCGTGGCGCATGGCGTCTTCATCACCGTTATCCAAAAGATTCGGCGGCGTCTTGATTTGGTAACTTAAGCGCAGCTGCCCTTCAGGATCCAATAGCCATACGGCTCCACCAACCGCAGCCAAGGCATCGATAATGCGTTTTAGAATCGCCGGAAAGTACTCATCGGCCGGATGATCCGTTCGCGACAGCTCAGAAATCTCATTGATCAGCGCACGGATCTGCTGTTTGGTTTGTTCAACCGATTCTTGCGATGGACTAGACGACATGACTACCTGCTTGCATCAAAAGTAAGTCCGACCCGTACTGATTCACTTACCCACGGCTAGCGCCCGAGGCTCACTTTCCCACAGCTAGCGCCTGAGGTTCATTCGACCACGACTTGCGCTTGGGTTCACTGTGCTGTAGGTTCTGAAGTTAAACCGAAACCCAAGCATCTCAAGCTCACTTGGTGGTTTACCACTTAGAACCTGTGTCTTTGTCTGTCCTCGGTAACGGTTATACCAATCACGCAGTGACGGACCGCTACCGAACCGATTGCGAGAATGGCCTTTGGATGACGGCTTAGTGGCTGAAAGTTCCCGTGTTTTTCGTGTTTTTCAGCAGAAAACCAATTCCAACATTCTTGCGAGATTCAGGCTATTGAGGACTCGACAAAGTCGTATGTTCGTACGTAGAGTATAAACAATTGAGGTTGCAAAGCAAAATACCCGTTTTCGATTTTTTCGCTCGATTTTGTGCAAAAGTTTCCAGACGGATAATCGGAACTCTTGCCCAACCGGCGCATCCAAACCATTCGCCACGCTTGTCTAGGCTTGAAACTTTGGTTGCGTTGGTTGCTAAGCGCTCATGTACCTCGCGACTCTCCCAAAGGGAGATTTGGGTACCAAGTACGAACTCAACCACCTTACACCTTAAGCCTTTAGATAAATAAACAGAACCAAACCCTTCCGCGTGCGGGAGGGTCGGACGTGTCAGCGGCCGGGGAGGGCTGTAGGCCGATTTCTCCGAAATCGGCGAGCGCTGCCCCTCTCCGCTCGTGTACCTCGCGACTCTCCCAAAGGGAGAGTTGGGTAGCTAACAACTTTAAAACCTCACGACCTCACCGGGAAGGTCGCGAAGTAGTGACCAACATGGACGATGTCCTTAGGTAAACACAATTGAAAACTAGTCTGTCAATGGAATTGGAATAATGACTATCCAGTTGCTCCACCAGGCATTACAGGAGTTGCCACATGATCAAAGCGGGCCTTCCGTTGTACAAGTCAAGAAGCTGGCCAAGTTAATTGATAGTGACCTGCCACTTCAATCTTTTCTAGAGCAACTGCTTCCATCACTTTGCGAGCTCTTCTCGGCCAAGGCTGCGGTTGCATGGTTGCGCGCTCAAGGGGCTCCTGGCGCTGTCTTCGGCGTTCGATATCATATGGACGACTTGATTAACACAACCGCTGAACAAAAGAAACATGAACGACTGGTGCAACTCGCATGGACTCAAAAGCAAGTGATGCTGGCTGAACCAACACCATCCAGTCGCCGATCTGGACAGGAGAATGATGGTGGCAATCCGACAGGCCATCCATTGCTATTCGGACCGATACTGCATCAAAACGAGCCCATCGCTTTGCTTGAGTTAGTTCTCAATGAGTTGCCTGCTTCGTTAACGGCCGCTGAACGCAAGTTGTATTTGCGAGGTATACAACTAACAGCGGAACGTGTTTATGGTGGATTAGCAAAGCGAATGACGTTGCCAACGGCGACCATCGACAAGGCTACACAACAGATGGAGCAGTTGGTGGCGGAAACAGAAACACTACAACAGCAGATTCGCACGCATATTGAAACCCGCCTGCAACAGTTTCACGGTTGGTCATTCGGTTCGCTCGAAGAGAACCAGCGGTTTGCCAAGATGGTCCATCAAATCTTGGATGGTTACGGATTACGAGCCCAATGTCCAGAGTGCGGTCATCCAGCGATCTTGAGATGCCTTGGTGCCGGAAATGCAAAGCACGGCGTCTTCGTTTTTGACCACTATCTCGAAAATGGACGGACTTTTCATGGTGGCCCCACCACCGTACCCCTTATCCGAGTCATCGGAAAACCGGCCCGCCGTCCATCGCTGAATAATTGACCGCTGCACCATCTTTTTTCGCAACTTAGTCGCATCCGGCAGATGCGACCCACCAAAACCCAATATTGCGACGCTTGCGAACAGTCGTCCGATATCTTGATTCTGCTGCGCGTTATAATCTTCCGCAATGCGTTGTCTCGAAACTGATCAGTGTCGGCTTGGAGCCATAGTACATGAGTAACACAGAAGATAGCGAAAGCTGGTGGAAAGTCGCCGGACGATTGCTGGCCTATGAAGGCGAGATGCGGGCTGGCGTCATGCGAGTTTTGTTGGTGAGCGTTTTTTACGCGATCCAGCTCATTCATTTTCTCGTTTTCTCGCAGCGGACTGTCGACGAGCAGAACTTTCATCGACAAGTAACCTATATCGCGGCTGTATGGTTGTTTGTATCGCTGGTTACTTTGGTATTGATCGCTCGATACTATCTGCCGCATTGGCTGAAGTATGTTTCAACCAGCCTGGATCTGTTCTTGGTTACCTTTGTTGCCGCCACCGGCGCGGGCCCGGCAAGCCCAATCATTGTGGCTTATTGGATCGTGATCGCCCTTGCCAGTTTGCGCGGTGATCTGCGATTGATCTGGTTCACCAGCCTTTTGGCAATGGGATGCTACTGGGGATTGGTTGGCTTTCGTGATTCGACTTGGTTTGATGCAGACCATGCAACAGCCCCCGTAGAACAACTTGTTACCTTAGTCGGTTTGGGTGCGACGGGTGTTGTCCTTGGTCAGTTGATTCGAATGCATCGGATTGTCATCAATGACTTGATGACGCGTTTGCCAATGGAGCACAAGAAATGAGTTCCGCCGCCAACGAGCCGCCCATTCTTGCGCAGTTAATTTGTCCTCGCTGCGGGGTTGCCAATCCAAACGGAGCGAACCAATGCTGGATATGCGAGTCGCAATCCAGTCTTAGTTCTAATCAAATGCAAGCGGATCGCACCATCGATATCGCTTCCCCTGCAAATGACCGATTGGAGACGGTTTTCCTAACGCTGCTGATCGGCTGCGTTGTCCTAGCTGCCATGCTTGGGATCAGCCTGGGATTGCAAGACCCAGGAACACTGGTCGCGTACTTGATTTTCATCGCCCCTGCCTTTCTGGTGACCATGATCCGGGGGATCTACAATCTCCGTACGAAACAAAAATTAGAATCAGGAAAACTGCTGCTGACACTGTTACTTTCGGCTGGCATCACTTTTCTGGTTGTGGTCTTGCTGGTTGTTGCCAGTGTCGTCGCCTTAGTAATTTGGTGCTTTGCAGAGCTTGGTCGAGGTGGCTTTCATTAGGATGGCAATTTGTGGGCTTATCCACTGATCATGTTGGCCGCAATTGCGTGCGGCTATATCATGCTGCGTCGATCGCAGCGAGGATTAACGCTGCGCCCTGAACATAAGATCGCAGTCGGAATAGGGGCATTTTGTGGGGCGATGATTGGCGCTAAACTTCCTTTTGCCTTAGCGGATTGGGAAGGATTTCGAAGCGGAGTGGTTTGGTTTTCAAATGGTAAAACCATAGTCTGCGGCATGGTCGGCGCCTATTTTGGTGTCGAACTTGCCAAGTGGATTTACCAGATTCGAACCAAAACTGGCGACTCGTTCGCTGTTCCAGCTGCTGTTGCTGTTTCGATTGGAAGACTCAGTTGTTTGGTGGCGGGTTGCTGTTATGGAGCACCTACAACCATGCCTTGGGGTATGCGATTTCAGCTCGCCGATGGCGGATTACTTCTAAGGCATCCCACTCAACTGTATGAATCAGCGTTTCATCTTCTGATGGCCGTTGGTATGACGTTGGGGCAACGGCAGAACATTTGGCTGGGCCAATGGGTCAAGTTCTATATCATCAGCTATCTCATGTATCGATGGCTAACCGAGTTCATTCGTCCAGAACCGATCGTATGGATTGGCATGACACTCTACCAATGGTTCGCAATCGTTTTCATCCCAGTCTTTATGCTTTTGTGGTGGCGCGACATAAATCGGCAAGAGCCATAGAAAAGGACGCTAAGCCGCAATACCGTTCCATCAACGGCTTTGGTGTCAGCGAATACTCATTTCGGCATTTTCAACTTGGGGTCGATCTTCAGAGCTTTCGCGAACTCGGATTTTGATTCTGACGATTTATTCTGCTTGTTGAAGAGAATAGCTCGCGTATAGTGCCATGATGATGGATTCGGCGATCCTTGCTCCGCCGTAGAAATGTCCTGCTCTGCTTCGGCCAGTTTGCCTTCGAAGCTGTAACATCGCGCCCGAAGCAGGTACGCTTCGCACAGTTGATCGGGGTTCAATCCGCCACCTTTTATCGCACTAGTCACCAGCGGCAGTGCTTCAGCGTATTTGCCATCCTTCTCAAGCTCCATTGCCGATTCAGCAGCGGTCTGTGACGATTGAATACTGGACTTGGCCATGCTGCCGCCGCAGCCAGAGAACAAAAGACAAAACGTAAAGATTCTGAACAGACGAATCAGTTGCATAAACGAAACCTCTAGATAGTTACAGCTTGGCGACAACCACGATCATGGCACGTTCGCGCTGGGCCGACTTAGACAAAGCAAGGGATGGGAGGTTTCAATTATTTTGCACACTAAAAACTTGCACGCTAGTGGTTCGTTACAATTTGGCTTTAGGGTCGCTCTATCGCGTAGGGTCCGCTACTAGCGCGACTTCTTCGTCGATGTCGAATCCGATGCTGTACGGACACTGGTCTTCAACTCCATCGAATGCGTGGGATCGGACTGGTTATCACTTGGTTGAATGTACGCAGAACCGCGCTGATAAAGTGCCAAACGTTGCTTCAGCTCAGCTCGATCTTCTTCCGGAGCCAACTGAATCGCTCGCTTTTGATGCGCCACAGCATCCGTTGGCTTCCCTGCGGCGGCATGCGCGGCCGCCAACGTGTCGTATGCGCGAGCCGAAGGATTCGCCTCCAATTCGATGGCCTTTTTGGATGCAGACAAAGCCAATTCTGTATTTCGAAATCGTTTCTCCGGGCAAGTCGCCATTAGCCATGCGGCATTCATATAGGCTCGAGCATACTTGGGGTTCGTCGCCACAGCTTGACGATACATCTCGGCGGCCTCTTCCCATTGCCCGGTGGCTTGCAGTGCATCCGCTAAATCCGTTTGATAAACGGCACTGTCCGATCCCAATTCGACCGCTTTGCGGTAGTCTTCAATCGCCTCGTCGTAGGATTCTAGAAGATATCGGCAATGACCACGGCTATTGAAATACTGAGGATCGGTGTCAGACAATTCGATGGCTCGGTCGTAATCACCAATTGCCTCGGAGTATTGCTTCAGCTCGAAATACAATTCGCCACGATTGAAATACGCGTTTGGATAATCATCCTTCAACTTGATGACTTCATTGAAACGATCGACGGCATTCTTGTATTGCCCTTTCATGGCCAATGCGATCGCCAAGTTATGATGAATCCGCCAGTTGGAAGATGCGTAGTCTACAGCGGTTCGGTAATCTTCCAAGGCTAAGTCATCTAATCCATCTGCCTCTCTCAGTTTGCCTTGCTCAACGAGTTTCGCTGCTGAGGCAGTTCGCATTTCTCCCCGACGATTGAGCGCCCAGGCCAAAAGGTTTTCAGCATACTTTCGATCGGTTTCGCTGCGGCGCTTGTCTGGAATCACTTTGGAACATTGCTTGGCGATCGCCGTTACTTCGCTTTCTGTCGTTGCAGTCTTGGTGCTCTGATAGACGGCCAAAAGGTCTGACGACACGGATTGGCCGGTTGATTTGGCTTGGCCAAAACATGTAGCAGGGGCACAGAACAACACAGCTATTGCGAGCATCACAGTTCGAAGCACGGCATTGATCCCAATTTGCGACCAAGTTACGAAGATGGAATTTGGATTCAATAGCTTTTTTCGATTCTCCTGAAAAGACCAAAATCCAGTCAATCGACTAGGGTTTCCCTTAGCCTTCTAAGGGCTCTAAGTGCTTGAAGATTCTACATTTAGCGAGCCAAACGTTCGATAAAAACTATACTCTCAATCGAGTCCATTTTGCTCTGGTGATTGAAAATGTCCGCTGTAACGCATTTATTGACGATCTGTGCGATAACCAAACGGCCCAATTCGCAAGCGATGATTCGCAGCGAATTGGGGGCCGAACAACTAGATGTTATCCTTGCGACCAATCTTGACGACTACTTCCAGTTGGCCGATGAGCATCGCATCAGTTGTGTTCTTGTCGAGTTTGTTGAGAATTCGAACGAAGAACTAGAAATGATTTCTCGAATTCATGCAAAATCACCTCGCACTCCAGTGATTGCGTTTGGCAACGATTGGCGAGTGAATACTGCCGTACAGGCGATCAAGCTGGGCGCAATTGAAGTTTGCGAGATGCCAGCCGGTTGTGAGATGCTGAAAAATGCAATCCAGCAGGCTTGCCGGAGAAACCAACTCGATTCGCGGCAATTCCACGAAATGCTTCCTGAGGCAATCGTCAACAAACTTTCCTCCGTGGAAGCTCGTATCCTTCAACTATTTGTCCAGGGGCGAACCACAAAGGAAGTCGGAGCCAGTTTGGATGTTAGCATTCGAACCATTCATTACCGCAAGAAAGCATTACTACGAAAGCTGGGCGTTCAAAACCGGTCTGAAGCGATCGAACTGATTCGCATCGCAAGCGGATCACAGTTGATGTATTAAGGGGTCGAGCCCACCGATGTAGCGAAAGCTCGGTAGTACGTGCGACTGCTTCTTAGCATTACGTTACGTTGCAGTGAGCACCCGACGCATTCACTATCCTGCACTGACAATTGGTCGCAACAAGTGTTTTGACTATGCCGATCAAACGGGGTCGGGTGTCTTTTTCGCAGAAGCTATCAACGTTTCGGCAACACGCATTTTTGCGTCAATAGTCAAAGGGTTAGAGAGCGGCACACGCGAAAAAAACTCCCGACCCCTTTGACTTTCATCACCAAGTTCGTTGCCATTGCCACCCAGCCATGTAGCAAATGCGAGGTAGTACGTGCGACTGCTTCTTAGCATTACTTTACGTTGCAGTGAGCACCCGACGCATTCACCATCCTGCACTGACAATTGATCGCGGCGAGTGTTTCGACTACGCCAAGCGAACGGGGTCGGGTGTCTTTTTCGCAGAAGCTATCATCGTTTCGGCAACACGCATTTTTGCGTCAATAGTCAAAGGGTTGGAGAGCGGCGCACGCGAAAAAAAACTCCCGACCCCTTTGACTTTCATCACCAAGTTCGTTGCCATTGCCACCCAGCGATGTAGCAAAAGCCCGGTAGTACGTGCGACTGCTTCTTAGCATTACGTTACGTTGAAGTGAGCACGCTACGCATTCACCATCCTGCAATGACAATTGATCGGGACAAGTGTTTTGACTACGCCAAGCGAACGGGGTCGGGAGTCTTTTTCGCAGAAGCTATCAACGTTTTGGCAACACGCATTTTTGCGTCAATAGTCAAAAGGGTTGGAGGGCGGCGCACGCGAAAAAAACTCCCGACCCCTTTGACTTTCATCACCAAGTGCGTTGCCATTGCCACCCAGCCATGTAGCAAATGCTCGGCAGTACGTGCGACTGCTTTTGAGCATTACGTTAGGTTGCAGTGAGCACGCTACGCATTCACTATCCTGCACTGACAATTGGTCGCAACAAGTGTTTTGACTATGCCGATCAAACGGGGTCGGGTGTCTTTTTCGCAGAAGCTATCAACGTTTCGGCAACACGCATTTTTGCGTCAATAGTCAAAGGGTTGGAGAGCGGCGCACGCGAAAAAAACTCCCGACCCCTTTGACTTTCATCACCACGATCGTTGCCATTGCCACCCAGCCATGTAGCAAAAGCGAGGTAGTACGTGCGACTGCTTTAAATGGCATTACGTTACGTTGCAGTGAGCACCCGACGCATTCACTATCCTGCAATGACAATTGGTCGCGACAAGTGTTTTGACTATGCCGATCAAACGGGGTCGGGTGTCTTTTTCGCAGACGCTATCAACGTTTCGGCAACACGCATTTTTGCGTCAATAGTCAAAGGGTTAGAGAGCGGCACACGCGAAAAAAACTCCCGACCCCTTTGACTTTCATCACCAAGTTCGTTGCCATTGCCACCCAGCCATGTAGCAAATGCTCGGCAGTACTTGCGACTGCTTCTTAGCATTACTTTACGTTGCAGTGAGCACCCGACGCATTCACTATCCTGCACTGACAACTGATCGCGACAAGTGTTTTGACTACGCCAAGCGAACGGGGTCGGGTGTCTTTTTCGCAGAGGCTATCATCGTTTCGGCAACACGCATTTTTGCGTCAATAGTCAAAGGGTTAGAGAGCGGCGCACGCGAAAAAAAACTCCCGACCCCTTTGACTTTCATCACCACGATCGTTGCCATTGCCACCCAGCCATGTAGCAAAAGCGAGGTAGTACGTGCGACTGCTTTAAATGGCAACACGTTAGGTTGAAGTGAGCACCCGACGCATTCACCATCCTGCACTGACAATTGATCGCGGCGAGTGTTTCGACTACGCCAAGCGAACGGGGTCGGGTGTCTTTTTCGCAGAAGCTATCATCGTTTCGGCAACACGCATTTTTGCGTCAATAGTCAAAGGGTTGGAGAGCGGCACACGCGAAAAAAACTCCCGACCCCTTTGACTTTCATCACCAAGTTCGTTGCCATTGCCACCCAGCCATGTAGCAAAAGCGAGGTAGTACGTGCGACTGCTTTAAATGGCAACACGTTAGGTTGAAGTGAGCACCCGACGCATTCACCATCCTGCACTGACAATTGATCGCGGCGAGTGTTTCGACTACGCCAAGCGAACGGGGTCGGGTGTCTTTTCGCAGAAGCTATCATCGTTTCGGCAACACGCATTTTTGCGTCAATAGTCAAAGGGTTAGAGAGCGGCGCACGCGAAAAAAACTCCCGACCCCTTTGACTTTCATCACCATGTTCGTTGCCATTGCCGCCCAGCGATGTAGCAAAAGCCCGGCAGTACGTGCGACTGCTTCTTAGCATTACGTTACGTTGCAGTGAGCACCCGACGCATTCACCATCCTGCACTGACAATTGATCGCGGCGAGTGTTTCGACTACGCCAAGCGAACGGGGTCGGGTGTCTTTTTCGCAGAAGCTATCATCGTTTCGGCAACACGCATTTTTGCGTCAATAGTCAAAGGGTTGGAGAGCGGCGCACGCGAAAAAAACTCCCGACCCCTGCTAGCTCAAGATTGAATTACTTTGAACTTCGAAACGCTGTTTGAGCTTCCTTGATCCAGTTGATTTCGCCCTTCTTGTTGGGCTGCGTGATCCAATAGGCCTTTTGGGAATCGACGATTCGCAATCGACGATCATGCAGCTTTGCCAAGTGCTCGATCCGTTGCCGATTTGCATAGGTTAACACCAGGTAGTTATCTTGTGCTTGCAGAGCTTTCACAAACCAAAGCGACGCGTCGATCTTCAGCTCGGCAACTTATAACAAGCATTCTACTTCGGGCGGCAATCGACCAAATCGATCGGCTAACTCGTCCTTCATATCATCTATCTCGCGAATCTCCGTCAGTCGACTAATACGGCGATAAATGTCGATTCGCTGTCTCAACTCAGGAACGTAATCGATGGGCAACGTACCGATCATCGGGATGTCGATGTCCACTTCAACGGATAACTTGGGAGCTTGATGAGTCAACTCGCGGACCGCGTTGCCCAGCAACTGACAATACAATTCGTAACCGATGGCAGCGATATGACCGCTTTGTTGCGTTCCCAACAAGTTGCCCGCACCACGAATCTCAAGATCGCGCATTGCGATTCCAAACCCAGCGCCAATCTGACTGTATTCCTCAATCGCGTGCAATCGCCGCGCCGCGTCTGGCGTCAAATGCTTGTGTCGATCAACCAGGAGATAACAATAGGCTTGGTTCTTGTAACGGCCCACGCGGCCACGCAACTGGTGCAGTTCGGACAACCCGTATCGATACGCCTCGTCGATAAAAATCGTGTTGGCATTCGGAATGTCCAGTCCGCTTTCAATGATCGTCGTTGAAAGCAAAATGTCAAAGCGATGTTCGATGAAGTCGATCATCACTTGCTCCAATTCTCCCTCTTCCATTTGACCATGGCCGATCCCGATCGTCACGTCAGGACATATTCGCTTGATCTTGGCCGCAGTCTCTTTAATGTCCTCGATGCGATTGTGGACGAAAAAGATCTGGCCGCCGCGATTCAGCTCTCGCAACATCGCATTGCGAATGATGTTCTCGTCAAACCGAACCAATCGCGTTTCAACGCTCAACCGATCTTCGGGCGGTGTTTCTAAATTGGAGATGTCTCGAACACCCACTAAGGACATGTGCAATGTTCGAGGAATCGGAGTTGCCGACAAGGTTAATACGTCCACATTCGAACGCATGTGCTTGAGCCGCTCTTTGATCTCGACGCCAAACCGTTGCTCTTCGTCGATGATCAGCAACCCCAAGTTGTGGAACTTGAGGTCCTTGGATGCTAATCGATGTGTTCCAACGACGATGTCGACGCGGCCAGAATGGATACCGCGAATGGTCTCCTTTTGCTGTCGAGTGCTCGCGAATCGGCTGAGTTTTTCGATGTCAAATGGAAACTCCGCCATGCGTTCGCGGAATGTTTTATAGTGCTGCTCGGCCAGCACCGTGGTCGGTACCAACACAGCCACTTGATATCCGCTATCGATGGCTTTAAAAGCCGCCCCGCATGGCCACTTCTGTCTTGCCAAATCCGACGTCACCACAGATCAGTCGATCCATCGGACGCGAACTGGTCATGTCAGCTTTGACAGCAGCGATCGCTTTCAACTGGTCAGGCGTTTCGACATAGGAGAACGATGCATCGAACTGATTCTGCCAGATGCTGTCGTCGGCAAAGGCGATTCCTGGCTGACTGCCACGGCGAGCTTGCAGTTCGAGCAAGTCGACAGCCATATCCTGAACGGCATCTTGGGCAGCTCGCTTTTGCTTGGCCCAAGTCTGTCCTCCGATCTTGGCCAGCTTCGGTCGGCTCTTGGTGCCACCCAGATAACGCTGGACCAGTTCGATCTTGGAACTGGGTACAAAGATCTTCGTGCCGCCATCGAACTCCAGTTCCAGATGCTCAAACATCTGGCCATGCTTTTCGAGAAACGTCGTGCCGCGATAGACACCAATCCCGTGGGAAAGGTGAACCACCAGATCGCCAGTTCGCAATTCAAGAAAACTGTCGATCGGTCGACTCTTGGTGCGCTTGGTAACTCGACGCACATGCGACCGTCGCAACAACTGGCCCGCAGTTAGTACCAGCATTCCGTTGGGCAGAATCTCGAATCCGCCCTGCAACTGGCTAACCACGATATCCAGACGGCCATCTTTGGTGGCCGTTGCATTGGCCAGCAACTCTTTCAGTCGATCTCTCTCGCCATCGTTCATCGCAACAACGATGGTGGAACGATTACCTGCATGTTGATCGATATCCTGGGCCAATCGTTCAAGGTCACCGCCGATGCGTTCAACAGTGCCTAGCGGCATGCGAACCAGTTTTCCGAGATAGCCTTCCTCCGACAGTTGCGATGAGTAAACGATCGGAAACTCACTCAGCCGCTTCCAAACGGATTGAGGACTAGCATAGCGGTCGGGAAACGGAACACGATGCAGAAAAGCTTCGGCAGCGGCAGCGATGCTTCGTTGCTCATGAATGAAAATGACCGTGTTGTCACCCAAGTAGTCGAGCAGTGATCCATCTTGCGCCACTGAGCCCTGCACCGCCAATAACTCGAGTGTGTCTCGTTGTTCGATGCTGCGCTGCGTTGCGATGTCGAAGGTTCGTAACGATTCGATTTCATCGTCAAACAACTCGACGCGAACAGGAAGGGTTTCATCTGGCGGGTAGATATCGAGAATGCCGCCCCGCATTGCGAATTCGCCAGGCAATTGAACCGAGCCGGTTGCATGGTACCCAGCTTTAACCAGCCATTGTTTCAGGCCAGGCAAATCGATGCGACGACCTGCCGACAGAATCTGCTTGTCGCCTTCCAAAGACTTGGGGCTCGGCACACTATGCAACAAAGCCGGCAATGTGGTTACCACGATTGGCGGTTTTGCAGTTGCGGCGTCAGCAGAAACGCGATGACAAGCGTTATAGAGCCAACTAAGGACATGCAATCGCTGCGCGGTCTCTTGATGCTGCAATGACTCGAGCTCAGTCTCTTCGCTACCTGGGGGAAACACTTCGACGCGTTGGCCAAGCAGTTCCGATATCTCGGCGGCGATCGACTCTGCTTCGGCAACTTGGGCACACAATAGGATGAGGGGCCGAGAATCAGCCCGATACCAGCCCGCAGCGATAGGTGGTAAACCTGCCGTCCAAACGGAATCCAGCGTGACACGTTTTTCTGAGGCTAAGGAAGCAATAGCCTCGCGGAGCGCATCGCTTTCGGCCACTTCGCCGACAGCATCGGCCAGTGTTCGATTTTTGACTTGGTTTTTATTATTTTTGACGGCTAAAACAGCCCGGCGCTCGGCCATTGCATAAGGTTCCGTGCAGACTGGCCTTAGATTAACCGTATCGGTCATTCGTGACCACCCCTATACATTGTCGCCTTTCGCTCCCGCGAAAGTAGCGTTGTCGTAGCCACCGTCACCTAATGATGGATGTTTCAATACTGCACGAAAATCGGACCCATCGAACCCTAGCGTCACGATATCAGTGGCGAGCCTCGCTCGGAATGCGGCTTCTTCCAGATGACTCCCAAGGCCCTCGCGATAGTGCGGTGCAGCCATCCGTCGCCGGCCTGCCTTTGTTTCCGAAGTTGACTTCAGCGTAACGGCTTGGTCCGTCAACGTGATTTCCTGAACAGCCTGTACAACTCCTCGCACACCAACCTCCATACTATCACTGACCCTATCGCCAACTAGCGCAAGCGATCCACGCTTCTTCTCTAAATCTCCTTTGGGTTCCCGCAAAACCACTTTCGGTTCCTCCGAGGTCTTTTTTACTCCCAACTGGCATCTCCAATCGATCGAGTGGACTAACGACGCGAATGTCAGGTCGAGCCAAAACGTGGGTATAGATCATGGTTGTGGAAATATCGCTATGTCCGAGCAACTCCTGAATCGTGCGAATATCAGTCCCATCTTGCAAAAGATGAGTTGCAAACGAATGCCGAAAAGTGTGTGACGTAATGTGCTTTAAAACTCCAGACAATCCAACGGCCCGCTTCAAATGGTCGGCAAAAGTATCGGCATGCAAATGATGCCGATGCCGTTTGCCCGTTTTCGGGTCGCGCGAATGTTTGGCTGAGGCGAACAAAAACTGCCATTTGAATTCTTTACTCGCTCCTGGGTACTTGCGATCCAATGCATGAGGCAACCACACCGACGCTTCACCGTTCGCGACATCAATTTCATGCAACGCCCGACGCCGTTCGATCAATTCACGAAGTGGTTCTACTAACTGCTTAGGTAACGGTGCAAATCGGCTCTTATCACCTTTAGAGTTATGGATTTCAATTAATCCTTGATCGAAATCAATATCTTTAACTCTCAAACGCAGGCATTCACTGATGCGAAATCCACAGCCGTATAGTAGCTGCGCGATCAATGCATAAATACCTGTCATTAATGAAAGCACCTTCATCACTTCTGGCTTGCTCATCACGGTCGGAATCCGTGCCGCCTTGTTGGATCGAATTGCATTGATCTTTCCGAAATCTCTTTCCAGCACATGCTGAAAGAGGAAAAGCAACGCGTAAAAAGCTTGATCTTGAGTCGATGGGGCAACATCTCCGTCGACGGCAAGATCGGTCAAGTGGGCTTCAACATCCATCGGGCCGATCGATTGAAAATCAGCAAGGGTCTTCAAACCACGATCCGCCATAAACGCGCGGACTTTTTTCACGTAGGCTTTTTCAGTGTTGAACGCTTTGCCTTGCACCCGCATCTTTTTTCGTAATTCTTGAATCACATCCGGTTCACGCGGATTGATCTTGCCGATCACATCCTCAATCGGCACTTCATCCTTCTGCTGGTCGTTATTCTGTAGTTTCTCTTTGGCAACGATCTCTTGCAGTTTTGCACGGACACCCTCCAGTCGCGGAGTAGGCGAGTGGCGTACGTTGTCGCGATACCAAATCACACCTTCAACGGCCAAAAGACGTTTCCAAGTTGGCATGTTCTGCTTCAATTTGGCTCGCAAGAACTGAATTAGATGTTCCTCAGTGAACTGCCATGTCACAGGATCTTTCACCTGATGGAATTTTGCCATCGAAGTGAACCATTGACGGGCATAGAACTCAGTCTTATCCACACCCTTACGACCAGAAGGACGGTCCATACCGCAACTCCTTTGCAAAGAATCCTGATTCTGTTTGTAGTTGCTGCTATTGGCAACCTGAAGCCTAAGCGAGGTTCACCAGCGCGCCACGACGTAAAGCAGATACTTTTTAAATTCGTTTTTTCGCAGTCAACAAAATTCTCTAGAGATTTTAGAAAAGCTCTAAACCTTGGAAGATACGCAAACCAAACCTTGGAAGATACGCAAAATGCAGTGAATGCGCAGTCTTAATTCGTATCGGGGATAAGCACTTATCCCGGTTTGAGGACCGAAGTGGAAACGGGAATAAGTACTTATCCCGGTGGCACGCCATCCGTAGCGTCACCGGGATAAGCCCGCCCAAAACCGGGATAATTTGCTTGACAATCCGCAGATAAGTCCGAAAATGCGATTATCCAAAACCCCAAACCGGGATAAGAACAAGTTCTGCTAGCGTAAGTCCGGAGCCGCGGAATGGAGACAAAGACCGCAGTGATTGATTCGTCAATGCTCGCGAGCCTTGACGAAGCCCGCGACTATGATGCTGCCTCAACGTACAATTGGCTCAATTCGAAGTTGGAGCGAATCGTTTGCTGTGGTGCAGACTGGCGGACGGGTAAAGATCGAGGGCTCAAACCCCATTTTGCTTAATACAAAACTGGCGTTTATTGGATGGGCAATTGATCGCTACCCACATGCAGAATTCGGACAGAGTAAGATTTCGGTGTTGGTAGTGAGATGCTTGAGACTCTTTTGCAGACTAATTTGGGGGTAACCAAGCGTGTGCCTCCCAGAATGCAAGCAGAACATTTCAAGGATTAGATTCAGCGGTGAAGGCGGAGAAGGCTCCGGGGCAGGCGAGTAACTGACCAGAGTGAGTGGTCGTTCAGAAGGCTGGTCCAGCCTGAATCTAATCCATTGTTCAAGTAATCCGCTGTCGCAACGTTGGTATCGCTGATGTAACTCAACGTCTCTTCTGATGCTCAGCTCTTCCCTGCGTCACTGATCTTTTCGATGTTAACTTACTGTGCTGTTTAGTGTTTTTTCGCTCAGTACTGGTTTGCTTTTCGGCGACTTTTTCAGGGAAGTTGTTTTTGGACTTAAAATCATTGCGAATTGTTA
>JAZKJV010004807.1:0-52617 GCA_037367405.1 Ottelia alismoides | reverse complement strand
TCATGGAACGATGGAAGTTGATTGGATCATCTTCCCTAATTCCATCTTGTTCTTCAAGAAATACTATATAGTCATCCGGAATAGCACTCATTTGTTCTCTGATGGATCTCCTTAAATTTTGAGGTTGTTGATTCTGATCTTGTATAGCAAAATCCTCTATGAGGGGTTGTTGAATATTGTCATCTCGAGGTTCTTGATTTGTTTCTTGCTCAATGATTGGAATGTATTCTTGTGCATTTTCAATCACAACATCAGGAATCGTGATTGATTCCTCCTCAAAGACAATATCCCTAATATGTATCTTCCCCTCCAAATCAACATCCTCAAAAAAAGTTGTGGTTCTCGTTTCGAATATTTTCTTAATTGTAGGATCATAAAACTTGTAACCCCTTGATCGCTCTGAATAACAAATAAAGTAGAGGCTCACTGTTTTGGAGTCTATTTTTTCTCATATGGCCTATACGGCCTTGCCTCAGCTGGACATCCCCATATACATAAACGCTTTAGGCTGGGTCTTTTATCAGTCCAAAGCGAATAGTCATCTATGAATGATACAAAATATTGTTGATCATTCCATGAAGCTGTAGGGAATGGACCACATATATCAATATGTATCAATTCTAAGACACTGGAAGCTCTATTGGCACCTAATCTCCTTGATTTGGTTTGTTTTCCCTTAATGCAGTTGACACATATATCTAAATCTATAAAATCTAATGAATCTAGGATGTTATCAGATACAAGTCGTTCAATTCTTGATTTGGATATGTGACCCAAATGCTTATGCCAAATTGATGCTAAATTTTCTGAGATATTTTTTCGCTTAGTGCCTCTTGATTCAGCAACCATAGATTTATTATACGAGGCAATGGTATCAAACAAATAAAGCTTATCACTAAAAATTAAAGATCATGTACCCATCATAATAGAGTTAAAAGAAAGACTAAAATTTTCATCTCCAAAATTTAGAAAATAGCCTAAATTGTCCAATGTAGAAATAGAAACCAAATTTCTTCTAAAAGACGGAACAACAAAAGTATTCTTTAGCTCTAGATAATGACTAGTTCTTATTAAAAGCTTAAAAAATCCAACTACCTCGACTTCTGCCTTCTTTCAGTCACCTATGTAGATGGTCTTCGGCAGTTCAGATAGCCCTGATTTAAACACTTATGTGAGTAAAGGCACCGGAATCTAACCACCAAGTGTTTCTTGGGACTGAAGCTAAATTAACTTCAAAACAAATCAAAGTATGAATCGTACCTTTCTTCACACGCCATGCATGATATTTGGCACAATCTTTCTTGACGTATCCAGTTTTCTTGCAGAAGAAGAAACTAATTGCATCCTTATTCTCCTTCACTGGACCTATCACAACAGCATTACACATTTCTTTTCTTTTCTTGCCCTTATCCTTAGAGGCCATAGTCAAACGGGCATTCTCTGGCTTATCCTGCTTCAACCTGTCTTCCTCTTGAGCACAGTATGAAATGAGCTCGTTAAGAGTCTACTTCTCCTTTTAACAATTATAACTGGCCCTAAACTGGTTGTATTGTGATGGAAGAGACAACAGAACCAAATAAACTAGCAAATCATCAGATATTGCCAGTTCTAATTCCTGTAACTTTGAAGCAATATGAGCTATTTCAACAATGTACTCCCTCATGTTTCCCTTGCCGATGTACTTCATGAAAATCAAGCGTTGTAAATAAGTGTGTGTTTCTGCCTTATCGTTTTTCGCAAAACGCTCTTCAATTTTAGCAAGGTAATCTTTAGTTGTAGTTATCTTTTTTCAGCAATCCCTCTAAGGGTTTCCGGAATATCGCGCTTTATGATCATGAGACACATGCGATTAGAGCGCTCCCACCTCTCATAGTGCTTCTTTTCATTAGAAGAACTATTTTCCGTAAGAGAGGCGGGAGTCTCCATCCGAAGTATAAGGTCTAGATCAATGCAGACAAGCAATATCATAATGCTCTCTTTCCATACCTTGAAATTTGTGCCCTAAAGCACGGGAATGGAATTCAAAGTGGCACAGTTAGTAGATGCGGAAGCGAAAGCTATAAAATAAAGAACAAAAGAATAAGAATTAATATATTGTTCATAAATGTGAATATACTTATACAGCCATAAGAAAAATAAGATACTGAGCACATCACTAACTATTAAATCTTTGGACAATAATGTTAGTTGTAAGTGATACTCTTGTTGTACTTATCAATCGCAAATGATAAATCCTGTCAAGCAGTGAGATCATCTTTGGATGTGTCTCATTACTCACATGGAACTTTATAATTATTGCTCAATTATCACCACATGTATGCGATACACTTTAAATAAATATTGTCCCTCCTTTGGGAAGGATACTATTTATAATGCATATAAAACCGTTTAAAATTTCTAATAATACGATTTTGGCGATAGAGGTTACTTTGATGGCTTATTCGCTTCAATTGTATCATTAGAAATATTGTAGTTATGTCTTAGACTGATGCGGAATCAAAAGTTTATTAGATTTAAAAAAACCCATATGGCCTGAAAAAATCAATTAAAAAAACAAAATAACATGCTATGAATACAATACGCACGTTATCATACTACCATTAGTTAAACATGTGAACTAAATATACTTTAAGTATGGTGCAATAAAGTAGAATCATTTCAGGTATTAAGAATGAAAAAAAATCATTAAATGTATCAAATGCCCTGTGATATATTATCCGACGTTTACTAAGAAATTGTAGGGGTTTTTTTAGGCGTCGGACTGTGGTCCTTGATCAAATTAGAGAATAATCAAATTAGAGAAAGTTGTAAACCAATTGTAGACAAGGTATTGTTGAAAATGATGAAGAGAACAAAGAAAATATCCATCGGAAAAAAAAACACTACATGGCGAGATAGCCATGCTACACCAAAGAATCTGGCAAAAGATGGATCTCATATTATTCTTCTCAAGCAAACAAGTAGTGCAACCATCCTTGTAGAAATTGCACACCACCCTCAAATCTGAATCTCAATCCCAATGTTGTGGTTATTAAACTCACAAACACCGTGAGCTATCAGTTTATCTGATGCATGAGATGATCCAATAACTCATTATTTGTAACTAGATAATATAAACATGGATGAATCATGCAGAATTATTATAACTAGTCATGATAAGCAGTCTTTAATTTTACATTACGTCTGGAATAGAGTAAGTTTTCTAATATTATAACACCCAAAATGCAGTCCGGTCTGTGACATTTCAAGCATCCAGACTCTTCCAATCGGGATGTTCACATATACCAATATCTTTAAAACTTGAAATGATCGAAAACCAGACCATTGACAAAGTTTTCATTTACAAGAAAAAAATTAGTTTTGGACTTAAATGCAACATATAACTTAGCTTGTGTAGAGAATTATTAAATCAATGACAATATGAGTTTTTCTGTACAAAAACTTATTTGATGATGTTTCCTACTTCTTACAACAGTGTTGAAAGAGTACCAAGGAATGAAATCTTATCCACGTATATCAACAATACACATATAAACCTTAGAAAATGGAATCGAGATGGCTCTGATACCACTTGATGGAACTTGAAATCGATCCGAGTTTAAGGGTAACGGAATACCTGATGCCATTGCTCTGACCTTTGTTGTTGGTGTAGATCAAACCACAATGGGGTCCTGGATCTTCCTCAGGAACGTATGCCTCTCTCGCTCTCTCTTCTCGATGGAAAATAATAAAGAAAAGAACATATGCCGTTTGGGGACCCTAGGCCTTATTTTATTTGGCAATACAACCAAAACGACCGCTAATTTACCTTCCTCTTTTATCCATCACAAAGAGATTTTATTCTCTAATTAACGACAATCAAAGGTACACTGGCAATTTTAATGTCCATATTAGTGGGATTTTCACATCCCAACACTGTCCTCACAGTCACCAAACGACCGTCACGGACAAGAACTCGACAACCGCCTCCTTTTTGTGTGGTTATATATTCACGTGGATGACATCATTAAATTAAATATATTTTTAAGCAGCTGTTTGGAATTAAAAAATAGGATTTCTATCAGTTGTACCCCTCTGAGATCTTGCAATTTCAGTTATGCCCCTCCCTTTTTGGGAATATCAGTAGTGCCCCCGACTTCTTGACATTCTATCACTTGTGCCCCTCCGTTATTTTAACTGTCACTGAGTCAAACTTAACCATGGTTTTTTCAAACCATAGTATTGTTAAGAGGGGTATAACCGTCCACCCATCTTCCTCCACCACCTCATCTTCTTCCTCCCCCATCTTCTTCCTCTTCCTCCTCCACAGCTCCTCCCTCCTCCTCCTTGAGCTCTCATACACACTACAGGAAAACTGGTTTTTAGTAACAGATGAAAGCATCATTTTTAAAAAAATGTCGTAAATGATGAATTATTTGCAACATTTTAAATAAATGTCCGGTTAGACATGTTATTTGTAACATTTAACCACTAACGTCACACTTGATTGTGATATTTGCAACATTTGACAATAAATGTAATAATTAGGTAACATATTTGCAATGCTTAGATACTAATGTTACTTATAGAAATAAATGTGACATTTAAAACAAATGTTACAAACAAATATTTGACGGAATAAAGCCCGCCCACTTTTCAACCCTAAAAATCCAACGAAACCCTTTCCCCCTCCCCTCCCAATTTCTTTACCCGACCACCCTAAACACATCCACGCCCCTCTCCCCCAGCCCACCCTCGACGGCGGCTCCATCATCCGTAGCCTCTCGCCGCCCTTCCATCTGGATCATCGTCAACACCACCGCGCGCCTCCGCCTGTCCATCCCACCTCGCCCCTCGCCGCCCCTCCCTCCCTGCAGTATCGCGTGCCTCCGTCAACAGCGCTCGCCCCTCGCCGCCCTTTCCTCCTCGGCAACGCTCGCCCTCCCTTCCCTCCTCTGCCGTTGCACAATCTTTGTGGTAACAGTTCCCCTCCCTTTCTTTTTTATTTCCCATTGCAATGGCCTTCATTTGTTGCTAACCCTGTGCATAAATGTGATATTTCTTTACCGTTGTGGGTACATCCTTCTTTAGAATCATGAAGAGGATAGCTTTGTTGAGCCATGATCTGTAAATTATGGACAGTCTAAAAATTTTGTAGATTCAGAGCGAGATCCATTTTCCTCTTTGAAAGATGCGCATGTAGCAGTATCATCTTGACAACTAATAGCAGCTGCATAACATCGGTACTGATATATTTTGTTATGATCAGTGACTGTTTCTTTCAGTACATTTACAGGAGGATTTCTCTCTCTTTATTTATATATGCGCTTAAATCCAAATCCAGTAGAGGGTACTCGCTGGAATAATAGATGACATCCTATTTCTACATGGTGTTAGACTACTGGAAAGAATATATGTAACGATGAATCAGGGTAATCCAAGTATGAATTGATGAAGTAATATTAATCTCAAACACAATATTCCAAACTAAGCATCGACGGGAGTAGATAGCTATCAAGGAAAACGAAAGGCATACATGGAAGTAATTAGGCAACTTACTAGCTTGTGATGTGGATCATTAGGACATAGGCGAATGAGTGGTATTGGCGCGGCTCAATCAGAGATTGAGTTACATCCATGTGTAAGATCCGTCATCAGATTGAACCTCACCAATATCGCTTACCCAAATCCGCGATCTTCGTTGGATCACCTAAGCCCTACCTAGTTGCAATCTCTAGCTAAGAGGCACCTAATTGACACAGGGAAATTGCATGAAGGTGCGCAAACTTCCGTATGGAAAGAAGATAGAACTGGAAGCCTGATGGTAGAGGAATGTGATGAAGAAGAGGAGGGTGTGGGATATGGGTATGAAAGAGCATAGAGGCAGTGGAGGATTGGGGGTGGGGAGAATTATATGAGAGATAGAGAGAGAGAGAGTACATGGAGAGAGAAAAGGAAGAGGAGCTTCCTTTTCCATGTAAAGATGACATATACTTGGTAGGAATCAAGAGATTTCGTTGCATGCTCTCTCGTGCGCATGCACTTGTACCATTTGTTACCTTTTATTGCAATAGCTACATCCATGCCCTTAGTCCGTATGCATATCCTCAAGATATATATTATTATACAATTGATGCTGATACAATACAACATGCATGCCTTTTTTCCTCTCCATGGAATTCATATAGTCCCCCGCGATGATCAGGATCCGAGAAAGGGGGTTGGCCTGAAGTCCAAATGGATTATTGTTTGCAAGGCTTCCTTGCTGGAATACTAGACACCGGTATTTGGAGAAGATCATTTCTCATTTTGAAATGATACTTTTTTGGCAAAACCAGTCCTAGTTTACTCCCTGAATGTATCTTCTCATCTAATCTTCCTCTCCATGGAAAGGTTCAGCATGTCCTTGCCTTATACCCCACTCTTTGGTGAAAGAGAGACCTAGTCAAAATCCCTAATTTGATTTTACGCAATCAACCTCTCGCCATCGAGAAATGGTCGACCTTGGTCGATCGATCATTCTCTCGATTCGATTGGTAGAAATGTCATGTACGTATAGGGATGCAAACGGTTACAGATATATCCGTATTTGATCCGTCACCGTATCCATTTTATATAGATTTTGACATCCGTATCCGTATCCGTTTTAAAATGAATACGAATATGGATATCGTTTTGATATCCGCAAACATACATATCTGTATCCGTATATCCGTTTTCATATATAATTATAGTCATAGATTTGCTAAATGTGTTTGTATCATAAAATTTGTAAAAATAAATCTATGACTATAATTATATATGAAAACGGATATAGAGGTACATATATGTATGTTTGCGGATATCAAAACGATATCCATATTCGTATTCATTTTAAAATGGATACGGATACGGATGTCAAAATCTGTATAAAACGGATTCGGTGACGGATCAAATACGGATATATCTGTAACCGTTTGCATCCCTTTACGTACATGTTTCTACCCATCAAACTGAGAGAATGATCGATCGACCAAGGTCGACCATTTCTCGATGGCGGGAGGTTGGTTGCGAAAAATCAAATTAGGGATTTTGATTAGGTCTCTCTTTCACCAAAGAGTGGGGTATAAGGCAAGGACATGTTGAACCTTTCCATGGAGAGGAAGATCAAATGAGAAGACAAATTCATGAGAGCAAACTAGGTCTTTTTTTGCCGAAAAGGATCATTTCACAAGGAAAAAAGATCTTCTCCAAATATTGATATCTAGTATTCCAGCAAGGAGACCCTGCGGAACAACAATTCATTTGGTACAAATATTAGTATCTAGTATACCATCTTTTACCATATTTGTACAAAATTAATGATATAAACACATTTAGTAAATTTATATCATGTGTTTTATATTTAAGTCAATTCTATAGAGTATTTCTAACATTATTCGTATGAGATCAATATCCGTTTTACATCTGTATCCGTTTTTTAAGGATATGGTAAGATAGTTGTAATATCCGTCAATATCAGTATCTGCATCCATATTCGTATTCAAAAATGGATAAGGATACACTAATACCTATATCTGTATCCGTATATGTTTGCATCCCTAGTCGTGCATATCCACGCATCCCCTCCTATATGCAATCCCTAATTTGAAGGGTGTGAGCCTGCCTAATTTGAATAGTGCATGCTCACCCCACTACTAAACCCTGAGGCTTCGTTTAGTTGCTGGGTTGAGATGGGTAGGGGTAACCTGATTGGAATAGTAGATGTCCTTAATTTTTAGACTGTCTTTAGCATCATGAAGAGGATGTACTAATATATAAATGTTATCATCTATTATACATGATAGAAATTTGTTGTCTATTTGAGATCTTTTCGTTGATTACTCATTTCCATATAATAGTTTTTGTTGATTTTGGTTGGTTGTATGCTATTATAGGATCTACGAAATGGATAAGTCATGGATGCACATGAGATTTGCGGATATCAATGAATACAATAGAGGGGTAAAGCAGTTTCTTGAATGGGCTTTTCATGAGGATAGATTCTCTTATAGAGTTGGAATCGATGGAGAGGAAATTTTATGTCCTTGCGTAAAGTGTAAGAATACTCATTCTTACACACAAGAAGTTGTCTACGATCATCTAATCTGCGAAGGGTTCTGGCTACATTACGAGATTTGGAGTGCACATGGCGAGGATGCTAGAAATTTATCACATGAAGTTGTCCAAAATGATCCAATTGTGAATATGTTATGGGAGGCTCAATGTACTCCCACACATTTTTCCAATCAAGAGCCATTGGATAATGATGACAATCGGTTTTTCACAAATTTAAAAGAAGCAGAGGAGCCGATTTGTCCAGGATCTAAAGTATCTAGATTGGAGTTCTTATTAACTATTTTTAAGATGAAAGTGATGCATCACTGTACTAAGGCAATGATTGAGGAATTACTGGAATTTATCGGTAAAGTGCTGAATAATCCTGAAGTTGAAGTTGTTGTGGTACGATGGAGTGCAGACATATGATGCACAAAAAAAGGAGAAGTTCAGAATGCGTGCAATGTTATTATGGACCATTAACGATTTTCCAGCCTATGCCAATTTATCCGGGTGGAGTACCAAAGGCAAACATGCATGTCCAGTATGTATGGATAATACACACAGTACTTGGTTGAATAATAGTGAAAAACATTGCTATTTGGGTCACCGTAGATTCCTTCCCATTAAACATAGATGGTGTAGAAGTCAATATAAGGATAAATTTGACGGAGCATCATCAGGTCCAAAATTGGACTTTGTACGTGTTTCTGGATCTGAGTTGTTGCAACAACAGGAGAGCATTCAAGGCATTTGACTAGGTCGCCTTTTTAAGAAAAAATTGAGTGGTGGTTGGAGGAAACATAGTATATTTTTTTCGAGAGTTACCTTACTGGAAATATTTACAGATCCGTCATAATCTTGATGTCATGCATATTGAGAGAAATGTGATGGATAACATACTTGGAATATTGGGTTTATCTGGAACCGCAAAAGATACTTTGAAATCTAGGAGGGACTTGCAACAATTAAACATAAGAAAAGAATTACAACCTATTGAGTTGAATGATGGGAGAGTGATGTTACCTGGAGCATTGTATACATTATCCCTGGATGCACGTCAGAAGATATTGTCTTTCTTAGCTAACATCAAGGTACCAGATGGCTACTCTTCTCAACTTTCCAGATGTGTGAACATAGCAGAGAAAAAGATATCGGGACTTAAGAGCCATGATCATCATGTGTACATGCAAGTTTTCTTACCATTAGCCATTCACGGGGTGCTTTCCTCAGATCTTGTATGTCCCTTAACAGAGCTAAGCCAATACTTCAGAGCTGTATGTAGTAAGGTACTTGATCCATCTACACTATATGAATGGGAACACAATATCATAGTGACCTTATGTAAGATGGAACAAATATTTCCACCATCATTTTTTAATGTAATGGTACACTTGACTATGCACTTAGCGAACGAAGCAAGAATCGCAGGTCCGGTGCAATATAGATGGATGTACCCCATTGAACGATATCTTAAAAAACTTAAAGGATATGTCATCAATAAGGCTTCTCCAGAGGGGTCAATTGTAGAAGGCTATTTATTTGAGGAATGCATCAATTTATGTGCGATGTACATGGATGGTACAGATAATCGCTTTAATCGTATGGAAAGAAACTTTGATGGTGGTGCACCTGAAGTTAGAGAAGGATGTCTATCAATTTTTTCTTCAAGTAGAAGACCAATATCAGGTACTGTAAGACGAGAATGGTCCCAAAGAGAGAGATACCTTGCACATTACTATGTATTAATGCAGATTAATGAGATTGATGCATATTTCGAAGAATATAGACACATGTCAGTCGAAAGAGATGACATATTTGTATTCCTACTTTGGTTTCAAGTGCAAATTGAGCAATTTAAACAAAATGGTGATCCAAGATGGACTACAGAATTGGATATAATATCACGGAGTCCATATTCACATGTCCACTCACATTCATGATATATTGTAAATGGGTTCAGATTCAGAAAGAAATCTATTGATATCAATAAAACGAATCAAATGAGTGGTGTGGTTGTTAAATCAGCCCTCGAGTCTGGATTGGATGGCTTCTATGGGGAAATTATAGATATTATTGAGGTTAGCTTCACACATGACCACCGAGTGGTGCTATTTAAATGTGATTGGTTTGATGTGTACAATGAAGGTGTGGGTTATCGCAAGGATAAGATAACTGGATTTGTCAGTCTAAAGAAAAGTGTCCGTCTAGCTACAAAGGAACCTTTTGCATTAGCAAGTCAAGTGGAACAAGTTTTCTATGTAGATGACAATGAGGCATGTGGATGGATTATACCTGTAAGAACGATGCCTAGAGACTTCTACGATGTCCACAATGAAGACATCATTATAGACTCGGATGCCTATCAAGATACTATGCGTGACGTCGATACATCAGGCGCACAGAATGATGTAGATGTGGATATTCTTATTGGTGGAACCAACATAATTGTTAATGAGTA
Organism: Ottelia alismoides; assembly: GCA_037367405.1. Classification (NCBI taxonomy): domain Eukaryota; kingdom Viridiplantae; phylum Streptophyta; class Magnoliopsida; order Alismatales; family Hydrocharitaceae; genus Ottelia; species Ottelia alismoides. The sequence goes on along the minus strand of JAZKJV010004807.1, from coordinate 42,101 downwards.
ATGGTAAGCTATGTTATTTCTTTAAAATATATACTTGTTTACAATGTAATATTATATTTATTTTAATACCTTGTCTTAAATCGCAATGCAGATGAGACCACGATCTGAACGTCGTGTTCACTCTGTACCAATTACTCCTGTAGTAGGAACCAAATCAACGGTAATTTGATAGTTTAATTTTTTTTTGCATTTGAACATATTCCTTTTTTAGTTAGTTTATTATTTTTATAAACAATATAATGCAGATGACACATCGATTTGAACGCCCCACTCATTCCATGTTGATTGCACCTCTAACAGGAAGTAAATCAATGGTAAATCACGTCGACACCTGAGTATTACAACTTCATAATATTTTCCTGTTGCAAATATGTCATTTATTATGTAAAATTTAATTGTGATTTAGATGGAAACACGAGCTAACAATTGTGCTCAGTTACCTAATATATCTGAAACACAATCAGAGCCACATCAGTCGCCCATGCAACATAGTGATGATGTAACAGATGTTAGTTCTTCATCAGTTAGGGGACGCAGAGGCCCGTCAAGGTGTCGTTACTTAGATCGTCTAGCTGCTGGACAAACATTGCATGTTAAAATTGTTGGTGGAGATGCTGTTGGAGAACATGCTGCACAATTTCACAGTTTTTTAGGGCAGGTTGCACATTTTCGAATTCATATTTTAACTCATGATTTCAGAAGAGATGTTTCAGATGATGTCAAAGCTTCAATTTTGCATGACTTGGAGGTATGTTATAGATATTGGTTGTTTTTAAAAAATATAAAAATATTTTCTAACATTGGTATTATAGGGTTCATTTACATGGGAGCGTAGCCCTGAAATAGATAAACAAATATTATCACATGCAGGTGTTCTACATCGTCGGTATCGATGTGAAATAAAAAAGAAGGTTAAGTATTCTTTTAAATATTTGATATTCAATATTGTATGTTAAATTTGTAAGTAATATCTTTTAGTTTTGTTCTTTCAGTATTTTGATGAGACGATACCTCTATCAGAGCTACGTAAAAGAACTCCCAAGGAGCTTGAAGCAGTGACATGGAGAAAACTTGTTGATTATTGGTCTTCTGAGGAGTATAAGGTAAATGCATATTTTTTAATATATTTTTAGGAAAGGTTTATGATGTTAACTTGGGTATTAATAGTTTTTTTTGTAATTTAGGAGAGAACACTTAAGAACAAGAGAAGTCGTGCAATGGAAGTAAATCCAACACATCGAATGGGAAGAAAAAATACCCATCAAAAAATTGACGAGTTTGTATGTATTGTTTTAAATTTTCATTATATGTATTATGTTTCCCTTCATTTATTAATTTATCTATTCATTATGCAGAAGAAATTGAATTCTCATGAGCCATCACGAGTAGATACTTTTCTTTTAACTAAAAGTCGAGAAATTAAAGGCGTGAGGATGTGGACATCCGAGGTCCACCAAAAAGAACACGTAAGTAAATTTTGATACTATTTTTAAAGATCATAAAATTTTATATGATTTGTTTAGAAGGAAATGGTGACTTTAATGTCTCCTCCTTGTACCGAAGATGAGAATGGAACGCCTGTGATACCACTCTCTCCAGAAGAAGCATTTTTGAAAGTTAAAGGACCTGAACCTTTTGGTCGTGTTCGTTGTGGAGGTCGTGGTGTTACTCCTTCTAGATATTTTGGTGTTCAAGGTGGCTCTTCGAGTCAAGAGGTTGTCGAACTTCGTAGTAATGTGCGCAATTTGACGGAACAACTTGCTTCCATGCATAAAGGACAAGAGACTCTTATGCAACAAATGGCAGAGCAACAACAACTATTTGCAAAACAAATGGCAGATCAACAACAACAGATGGCAAAGCAAATGATGGATATGATGGAGGTTCATCGTCAAGAGATGAGTGGTCTTATATCCATGACGTCAAAAGAAAAGGACATGTCTTCTCATGCAAGTGATAGTGCTCATGAAAATGATGAATACAATGAGGATGATGAGTATTATTCTGAAGATGCTTAGAATTAGTTTTTCTTTTTCATTGTATAAGAACTCTTGTACTACAACTTTTGGTAGTACTACAACTTTTGGTAGTAAGTTTTATAGTGTTATTTTGGTAAGTGAAGCATTTACACTATTATGTTATCATGGTTTGTTCTATGTAATGGTAGTTGAGATTTGTCGTATTTTGTTAAGATCTTATAGTTTATTTATAATGATCATGAAATTGACGAAAGTTACCTACAACGGCCGTAAATATTGCAGGTATAATTATTGTAATAGTAAACTTGAATATATGTAGCATTTATGAAACAACTGTAACATTTCCATAATATTACAATTTTATTACCAACAAGGCAACAAAATTGTTACAATGAAATATATATGGAATATTTATTTAATTGTTGCAATATTATTCGTATCAATTACTAAGCGTTGCAAAAATTGTAATAGCAACATGTTTTTTATGTTGCTATTTAATTACAATGAATACAAAAACGTTGCAAATGTTAGTTATTTGTAACGTTTGTAATAAATGTCATAAATAGCATTTGCGGTACAACCTTTAGTAACATTAAAGCGACATACAATAAATGTCGCGTTAAAAAATAAACGTCGCGAATAGACTTTTGCAACATTATTACGAATGTTGCAAATATAGAGTTTTCCTGTAGTGACAGCCTCCCCTGAGCCCCCTACTCCGCCCACGCGCTTCCCCACCTCCCTCGTCGTCGACCCCCCCGCACCTCCCCTCCACCGCAACTCACCCTCTCCGGCCCCCGCACCTCTCCTTCGCCCCAGCTCACCCTCTCCGCCCCCCGCACTTCCCCCCTCCGCACCTCCCCTCTGCCCGCAGCACCTCCCTCCGCCCCCCGCACCTCCCCTCCGTCCGCACCTCCCCCCTCTGCCCCCCCCCCCTCCGTACCTCCCCTCCGCTTGCATCTCCCCCCTCTGCCCCTCGCACATCCCCTCCGGCCGCACCTCCCCCCTCCGCGCCCCCACCCCACCCCCCGAACCTCCCCCCTCCGGCCCCCGCACCGCCAAGATCCACTGTGTGATTCTGCTTTAAAATCAATGATCACGATCAGGTACACCACATGGTCGATGCATTCCACTCCAGATGTCAACTCCGCCATAGTACGAGAAAATCCAAGAATCAGGAACACGTTGGGGTCTGAGAGATGAGCTGGGGTGAGGGGAGGAGGCGATGGAGAAGTAGGAGGTTGGGGAGGAGAAAGAGAAGCAGAGGAAGATGAAGATGATGGGGAGGAGGAGGAAGATGGTGGGATGACTTTCCAGCCCTTTTTAAAATTAAATTCCTCTTCTGTCCCCAAAGTTAACGCCCGTTTACGGTGGGTATGGACAACCACTAACTCGAGGGGCACAAGTGATAGAATGCCAAAAAGTCGGGGCACTACTGATATTCTCAAAAAGGAAGGGGCATAACTGAAATTGCAAGATCTCAGAGGGGCACAACTGATAAAAACCCTAAAAAATATTGTCCTAATATAACTGAGCCGAAATAATATTTGTAATTGAGATTAAATTAATGGGCTCCAACCGAGATAGAGTTTTGTGGGATTTGATTTTTTTGTTGAGGGAAACAAAAGCAAGTTTATAATTCTTGTTTGTATATAGTATATATTTGGGTTTTTATCAGTTGTACCCCTTTGAGATATTGCAATATCAGTTATGCCCCTATCTTTTTTGGTATATCAGTTGTGTCCCTACTTTCTTGTAAAATTCACTGTTTTGCCCTTCTGTTAAAGTAAAGTAAGGGCATAACTGATATTACAAAAGGACAGAACTGTTAATTTTGCAAGAAGGTAGGGGCACAATTGATATTCCAAAAAAAGTAGGGGTATAATTGATATTGCAATATCTCAGAGGGGCACAATTGATAAAAACCCTATATATTTCCAAAGGGAATAAGATTACATTTACATTCTTTTTTCTGGACTTGTCAGGAACCAAAGATAGAATGACAAATATTGCCAAAAGAAAGAAATATTTCTGTTAATTATCCAACGACGCGACCCATGTTTGTTTGTTTGTAAGATTACCCCCATCTTTACTTATACTTTTTAATTTATGATTAACGGTGCGGATCTTCCATTCTCTTTACTTTTTTTTATTTCTAAACACCTTCAAATAAAAAAAAAGTCTATGTCAAAGATATATTCTAACCATAATATAGTCAATATAACGTGTAATACGATCTCTCATTATATTTATCATTTCAACTTCTTATCCGTCTGATCTCGTACTATTAACAAAAAAGGTTGCCCGTCGTACTAGCCTTTGAAAGGATCTTATTCTAACTCAACCCAATAAGTAATCGAAATTTAACTTTCCCGTGTGATTTACGATTTATCAGGTTGGGAAGATGATTAGCCGCAAAAGTTGAACCCTTCCTTATTCCCCAAAATACGAGGGTCTTGGACGCAAATAACCCAGCTCCTCCACCAATATAATCACAGCATCTGATCCCCAACCACACACAGCCACATTAGCAAATGGCTCCATCTCACCACGTCCTCCATCTCCTCCTCCTCCTCCTCCTCGTCACCCCCACCACCACTTCACCACACCCTCTGACCTCGTCCAATCACCCCCAGACCTGGAGTTCCATGAGCGAGTCCATGGCATTCCTCAACGCCCACAACGCGATACGCGCCGCGCATGGCGAGCCCCCCATGATCTGGGACAGCCGCCTTGAGGCCCGTGCTCGCTGGTGGGCCTCGCAGAGGCGGCATGACTGCCGCCTCGAGCACTCGTTCCCTGAAGGCGGATTCGTCCTCGGCGAGAACATCTTCTGGGGCAGCGGCTCGGGGTGGACCCCCGAAGACGCCGTCCACGACTGGGCGGTGGAGGAGCGGTGGTACTCCTACTCCAGCAACTCCTGCCGCTCGGGCGAGGAGTGCGGCCACTACACGCAGCTCGTGTGGAGGGACACGTGGAGCGTGGGGTGCGTAAGGCAGGTCTGCGACAACGGCGATGTCTTCATGGTATGCAATTACGACCCTCCGGGCAACGTCGTCGGGCAGAGGCCGTACTAATTAGTGAGGGCCGAAGCCCTGCATGGGCCATGCAGTTGGTGCTGTCTTATCTACGTGGCCCATCTAATTATCAACCTAATTATTATGTTACATGTATGTACGTAATAATTTGGTGGCTGTGTTAACGGTAGTTATTTCGGTGCATGTGAGTTTGCCTGACACCATGAGCTTCGGCTGTCGTGCTCGATTTAAATGCTCAGATCTAAGTTGGTGGATCTCCAACAAAATGTTAGCTGTGTGGTAATATATATAATCAACTGTTCACCATCCCGGACAGGAACATTTCTGGGTACTGTGGTGCTGCTCTTCTATATATGCTCTCGGTGAATGTATTTCATTGTTGGCAATATCCCACCTTTTCTAAGTATTGAGATAATTGGAAGGAACAGACGTTTTTCAGTCCTGACTACTGAATAGAAACAGGAGAATGTACAGTTTTATTTAGAAACGGTATTTAATTCTTGCTCAAGGAAATGGCCCATGTTAACGGGCAACTTCTACCCTTTTACATCAAGACGGTCCCCATGTGAAATCCTATCCAACTGGCAGAGTTTTTCGAGAGAGAAAAATAAAGAATAAAGGAAGGATTTGACATTGTGTCTGTTGGGATAGTTACTATTTTAGTATTATATTTTGTAATTTTCTATTTTCTTTTCTTCTTTCTTTAATTTGTCCAATGAGTTCTTCTCTTATGTAAGGAAACCCTTGGGCCTCTCATAAAGTATCCCTATTATTTTTCTCATTAAAATGGTATCGGAGCGACGGTCCTAGACCGGAGTTCCCTTATCCAATCCTAACCCCAACCCTAACCCGCCTCCCCCACCTCCCACCCCCGTCGCGCACAAGTGCCCCGCACTCTAGGCCTCGGACCCCAGCCTACCCTGCGCCCCCTACGCTTTCAGGCACCATCGGACCCCCGTGCCATCAGCCCGCGCGCCCAGTTTTCTCCGCGCCCCTTATACGGTCAGATGCCCCCGTGCCCAAATCCCTCCGTAGCCAAGCCCTCTACGCCCAGGCGTCCCCGCACCCAGATGCCCCCACGCTCAAGCGCCCCTACACCAGGCTTCTCTGCGTCCAGGCGCCCCCGCGTCCAGGCACCTGCGTGCCCAGGCCCTTACGCGTCCAGGCCCTTGCTGCCCCCTGTGCCCTGACCCCCCTAAGCCGTGAGTAAGCCCTTACTTACGCCTCCACAGATAATTTTATGATCTGATTTCTACCAGAGAACGTGATTTCAGTTTTCTAAGTCATGTTTTCTGACAAGGGACGATGATTAGCAAGGATGGTTGTATGAGTCTACACGTACAACCAATCCTTCGTATGATTCTGTAGCAAGGATGGTTGTATTTGACTATTTTATCATTATGTCAGACAAGAAGGGTGACATCTTCTCGTCCGGAGCCTTCAAGGGCCCGACTCCCATCATTAAGATGAATGAGACCAACTATGAGTTTTGGTCCATGCAGTTTCTCACCCTCATGCAGTGAAACAACAAGGAGCACATCCTGACAGATTCAGAGTCAACGGATAAGACTGGGGCAAATGCTTCTTGGAAGCAAGATGATGCGTACGCGCGTGTTTGGCATTGTGGGACTCTTAATACAGAGATAGCCAATGATATTCTAACTCAGCCTGCTGCCAAGGCAATGTGGGACACTTTGGCATCCACCTATGCGCAGGCGAAGAATGAGGCCAAGGTCCTTCAACTATAGTTTGATATCTACAATACCAAGCAGAATGGCCACCCCCTGCATGTTTACTACTCTTCGCTACGAGGCATGTTTGAAAAGATCCATAGCTACATGCCCATTACAACGTCTACTGAGCAGCAGAAGACGTATAGGAACTCCACGATGGTTGGAGTTTTCATGGCTGGACTTGATACAGAGTATGATGCTGTGCGTACTCATCTTCTTACTGGATCTACCGTTCCCCCTATAGAGGAGGCATATAGCCGTCTCAGCCGGATCATCATCCCTTTGACACCCACATCTTCACACTCCTTAGTGATGGGCGCTTCTCGTTGTCGAGGGGTGGCGATCCAGTCCAGAGGACATACACCTCGAGGAAGAGGTGGGGGGTGCCAACGTGGTCCATGCACCTACTGTCGCAAGCCTGGACATACAGAGGATACATGCTATCAGAAAGCATGGATATCTTGTTTCCGGTCGAGCAGCAGAGCAGATTGTATCTTCAGAGACTTCAGCTCCCCGAGCCGATCCTCGCCTGGATGATATTGTCTCTCGTATTTGAGAGATCATGACTCCTACTACCGACACCACCACTGCAGATACTGCTACAGCAGCCAGAGCCTCTTCGAGTTTCTCGGGTATCACCTATGCCTTTACTGGTAGTATGAATACAAATATGATAGAGTGGATTATGGATTCTGGTTCTTCTCACCACTTGTGTGGAGACAGAACGCAGTTGAAGTCCTATAGGGCTATACCACTCGACAGATGGGTTGTCATTGCTAATGGCGACCACTTACCCGTGACAGGTCAGGAGGAGGTGCATTTGACACAATCCATGCATCTGAAGAATATTTTATATGTTCCTGCCTTTCGGATGAATTTACTTTCTATTAATCAGATCACTAAGGATCTGCATTGTAGTACCATCTTTGACCCTCGTCTCTTGTGTTTCAGGACATACTTATAGGCAAGATGATTGGAAGTGGCAGTGAGCAGCGGGGACTCTACAGATTGGTCCAACCTCCTCATGCTAGTGTTTTTGATATATATATATATATATATATACTGGACATGTCTCTCCTTATATGTGGCACCTTAGGTTTGGACATGTCTCTATTTTATTTCGCTTCCACCGCCATCTTCTTCTCCTTTTATTTCCCTCCATCCCAGGCCCCTCACTCACCCAGATCTTCATCAGATCTGGAGATCAGATCTCCCTCCTCCTCCCTTCGCCGGAGATCGCCGCCCCGCTTGATGAATACCCATTCATCACTCTTTATTCTTCTATTTTAGCTACAAAAACCTTTGCAAATACATGTAGATATGTGTAAATACAAATAAATACCAAAAGCATGCATTGTGTAAAAACCTATAATTAGCATGTTTTTGTGCACAAAATAAAAGAATAAAGAGCAAAAAGAAAAAGAGGGAAATATTTAGAATAAATATTGAGCAACCTAACCCAAGGGAGGGCTCAGCATGGGCCTGACCGCATAAAAGCCAAAGTAGAGGGAGATAGGAGCTCATGTGTATATACTTCTGTAAATAAATAAAACTATATATTTTCCTCACCCAAAAATATGTTGTAAATATTTGTATATATTTTATAGACACTATTAAAAAACAAAATAAAAAGATAAAAATCAAAAATTCAAAAATACCCTTCTTTCACCATGTACATAAACCATCATCTTGTATTTATTTAACCTTGTAAATAAATTCAATTATTTTCTAAACTTTTTGTAAATATTCTATGTTACATTTTGTAAATAAAATAAATAACAAGAAACAAAACAAAAATCAAATAAAAATTACAAAATTGAAAATACAAAAATACATTGTATAAATACCATGTATATAAATGTATTCAACCATTTATTTCACCCTTGTATATAAGTGATAAAAATAAAATAAAAATATTCTTTTATTCCATATTTTATCTTGTAAATAAATAAAATACAAAATGAGCAAAAAATACATAAAAATAACAAATAAAAAAATCAAAAATAAAAATCCATATAGTGTACATATACCTATATATATAGCTACCCTATTTTTATTTCCAAAAATTAAATAAAAATCACCAAAAAATAGAAAAAAATAAAAGAAAAATATTTCATGTTTTGAGTTTTCTTTAATTCGGCCTATTTCTGCCCTAAAATAAATAAATAAAATTCGAGTACACGTGGCAGCGTCTGACTGGGCCACGGGGGAATGTTGACCCCGGTCAACTCCCCCGCGATCTCCTTCCTTTTCTGGAAGATGCGTGCCGCGCCTCCTTCGCCGATTTATCCACGCTTCTCCAGGCTGTCACCCACTCAACCCCCGTGCTCGGATTCTTCGCCGTTCATCCCTCTCCCTCGCCGGATCTTCCGCCATCAAATCCACGCCTTCTATAGCTGTCGAGCCTCAACCCTAATCGCCCCGGTCACTCTATATATTCTTCCCCTCCGCCGCCTCCGCGCCGCATCTTTGGACCCTCTCCTTCTTCCCCGTGACCTCCATTGGCATCGCAAGAGTGACAGCAAGCCGTTGCCTTTGTTGCAGTGAGGCGAGGAGGCGATTCCTTTGATCCGGCGTACTTCGCCGTCCTTGCTCCGCCGCCGGCGTTGAGCATCGAGCTTCAGGCCTTGACGCCCTTCGAAGCTACGACCAGGAGCAAGACCAGCTCCAGCATAGTCTCCAGCATCCATCAGGTAACCGATTAGATCTCCCATTTAGCGTAATTTCCGATTTCGCCCAAATCATAGCTCCGACGTACATCTCCGATTCCGACCATCTCACGCAACATCTCGACCCTCCGACCATCTCATTATCTTCGCCGTACCATCACGCACCTTCTACGCACTTCCACTCAACCCAGATCGCACAGGATCTGGGAGTCGAGCTCCATCGCCTCCGCCTCGCCAGAGCTCGTCCGCCCCACAGCACCGTCCACCTTCACCCCGCCTTCTTGGGTCGAGGCAATTTGCCCTCGACCCGCGAAGCTTCTTGTCTACTTTGCAGGTCCAAAGGGAGCCATCTGAGGACTCCCAACTTCAAGCCAGGAGCTTCTTCTCCGCCGACCTCGCCGGAGCCTTCCAGGGCTCGGCCGGGGCATTGGAGACCCACAGCAGCTGCGCAACTTCACGCCGGATCTTCTCCGACCTTCAGGCGCAGCTGAGGAGGACCGGAGTTCACGCAGGACGTCGGCGAAGTTCGCCGGCGTCGAGTTCTTCCTCCATCATCCAGAGCCGTCCGATGGCGCTCCAGCTCCAGTTCTGATCGTGAGCGTCCATCTATTGAGGAGCAGCAGCCGTCGATCCACCCGAGGAGCGCATCTGGACCATTGATAGCAGAGGAGAGAGGCGCCAACGTTTCAGACGTCAGATCATCCACGTGGGCCTCTCCCAACCGTCGATCGAGCCGAAGAGGAGAAGAGAAGAGTCGCGCCGCACATCCAGCCGTCAGATCATACACGTGGCGCCCATCCGACCGTCGGCTAATAAAGGGGTAAATATCGTAGGCCCCCCTCGTAGTTTGTTAATTTCATTTTAGTCCTGTAACTTTTAATTCAAGTTGTTTATTTTCTGGGATATTTGCATCAAGGACCTCGTACTTAATTTTATTTGCATTTATACCCCTGCCAGTAGAGACCCACGTGCTTCGTCACGTGTTTTGTTGGGTTATTTGCATGAGACCCCTTGTAGTTCTGGATGTTATTCATTGAATGAAATGTTTTGTTTATTTGAAAATATACCCCTGTGAGCATTGATTTTGCACATGTGCGAATTATTTTGGGTAAATTGCAACCGAGGCCCCTGGACTTTTGATACGAGTTATCAATAGGTCCTTGAGACTTATTTTTATTACATTTAGGTCCTTGAGTGCCCCAGGCACGTGCTTTGCACGTGACTTCTTGGGTAATTTGCACCAGGACCCCAGAACTTTTGGGTATTTGCACTTAGGTCCCTGTGCACAGTGCCCCACCTTTATTTTTGAATAAAATATCAAACGACCTCCAAATCCAATGAAATTTTGACACATGGCTCCTGCCATGGTGTAGGAATTTCTATGATTTTTGGGGACATTTTTGATTTCATTTATTATTTTTAAAAATTCAAAAACCCCTATTTTTGCTACTGTTTGACTTTAAAAATACCAAAAAAATCTAAAAACTCCACCAAAAATTCCAAAAAAATTAGGTACTGCTTCTTGCTTGTTGATTGATTTTCTAGCCAATTTTGGCTACTTTTCATCACTTAAAAACCCTAAAAATTGAAAAACCCCTAAAAACTCATAAAAATTGTAGTAAATAAATTAAAAATCCAAAAACAATAATTAGGGTGCCTAAATTTTCCTTATTCTTTCTAGATTATAGGAAAATTACCTTTAGGGCTTTTTGAGATTCAAAATTATTTTATTTTTGGGTCTTAAGCCTTGCTGGACAGTACCCTCTGTTTTTTGCATTGTTTGATTTTTAGTAAATAATTTACTCATTAGAAAAATCCCAAAAATTCACCAAAAACAGTAAAAAACATTTAAAACATAAAAACCATTTTTCCTTAATTTTTGCATTATTTTTGGAGTGTTGTATAAATTGTTGAAGTTGCCTTGTTTTTACTTTCTTTCATTTTCTCATCATTAAAAAAATTCTAAAAAAATATAAAAAACAAATAAAAACCATAAAAAAAGACTCACTTGGATTTCTGACTACATCGTAGGCCGCAAGGCCAATCTGTGCTCCTTGTGTTCGACCCTGGGAGCTATACCAGGTTAATCCTATAGCTAGATCGCTCTATTGTGTGCTTGCTTGTTTTTATCTTATTTGAGTGATTGATTTTTCTTGATTGACGCATTCGAGTGACTGAGGTCGCAACGACCTCATTTTATACCTTTACCTCAGTTGTTCGGGTTTCGTGTCATCACCGCTCCACCATCCTTCATTCCACCACCAATAAACGCTCCAGCCCTCCGTTTTGCTTGTGCTTGTCATTTTGCAAGTGCTGGGAGGCTAAAGGACCCCCGTTGGGTCGATTTTGATCTTCTGCAGGTACTTGGGAGCCTCAATCTTCACCGTCCTCGCTGGACCGTTGCGGTGAACCTCCGGCTCTCCTGAGCACTCCAGTCGACAGAGCAAGCCCCCAGGACGCTTTTTGGACCATCAGTAGCCCGAAGGACCATCGGATGCGAGTGCAGCACCGGATCGAAGGTCGGGGAAGGGGGAGTTCATCCCTGTTCTTCGTGCCTTCGTTTCTACCGTCCGATCGAGGTCCCATCCCAGATCAGAAGCTGGCCGTTGAAAGGAGATCTTCACCGACCATCAGATCAGCTCAGCTGATCTAATCTTAGCCCTTCCTCGGTGAAGCGTCATCGGGCGAGGAGGAGGCGACGCGTGGCAAGTGAAGCAATCATAGCAGTTCGCCAGCGCGCCTTTTGGGCGTAAATTGCAAAACCATACCCCTGCATTTTTGTATTTAGATTTTAATATTGTAAATTAATTTTCACGTTATAAAATAAATGTATATTTTGCAGTAGGACCCCTATACCTTCCTGAAATTACTTTTAGGTCCCTCTGCGCCTCACGTGCAGTCCCACGTGAGGCGCGTGAATTTTGCATGTATACCCTGGCGCCTTTTTGTAATTATTCAATAGTTCAAAAAAAATAAAATAAATGTTTATTTCTTCTGGTGTTTTTGCACAGAGCTCCCTGTAGTTATTTTATTTGCAAAAATATCCCTGCGAGGCTGAATTATTTTTGTGTCTTTTATGTTTTTATTAAAAATACCTAGGTAGCTCCTAAAATTCCACAAAAATTAGGTTAGATGTTTCATGCCTCATACTCACACGCCACATGTCCATTTCACATTTTTTTTATTTAGCCTGATTATTAAAAATGAAAAAGGAGCCATTTTTGCAATGTTTAAATTATAAAATACATAAAAATTATAAAATATTTTTGAAAAATTACAAAAAAATTATATATGGTATATATATATATTGAGTCCAGAAATTGAAAAACCCTAAAAACAAGAAAAAGAAAAAGAAAAAAAAATTAGAAAGCTCCAAAATCCAACAAAAAATAGAAAAACCCTAAAAAATCCTAAAAATATGTTTTTCTCTTTTATAATTATCTATATATTAATATTTACATATTAAAATTAATTTGGGTAATTTTTTAACCTATTTTATATTTTAAAACCCAAATTAGTTTCGGTCTATTAATTAGTCCCATATTAGGGACATTTTTTGATTTAAAAATACATAAAAAATAGAAATATTTCAAAAAAATAGCAAAAAAATATAAAATTATAAAAAGCAAAAAAATATTATATCTAACATATATATATTAAGTATTTATATAAATATATATATATATACATATACTTATATTACTCCTCTCTCTTCTCTTATATATATATATATCTCTTTATATAAATATATCTATATTATATAATTAAAATATAAAAAGAAAATAAAAATACAAAATATAAAAACAAAATAAATAATAAAAAAATATAAAAATATATAACATTAAAAACCCACAAAAATAATAAAGAAATGGACATGGACCAAGAATTGAATAATTGTGCATTAATTTTCACCACATAACCATTCGCCTCCCAATGTTCGACCTTTACTTGTGCTTACACCTGTACACATTTACATGTAGAGTTTAATAAATTTTTACTCACATTTTTGGATATTCATTGTATATTTTATTGTGGATCAATTGTTGATTGATTTGGGAATTTTGGAGTGGTCGATTCAGCGACTGGATCTCTCGCCTTGTGAGACATCTAGACCATCTGAAAAACTCAGTCATCAAGGCCATCACCAAGCTGTCACCAATTTGTCTCCCCGATATAAAAGCAGATTGTACCGGAGAGATCAGATCATCAAGAACCTCTGTGAGCCATTCAACAAGGATCTTTGCAATAATCAGATAAATAGCATTGGAGAGGGCGATGGGACGGTAATCATCCATACATTCTGACGCATCCTTTTTCTGAAGCATAAAAAGCAGAGATTTATTGATTTTGTTGAAACCTGCATTCCCACTGCAAAACTCCACCACATCCTAAAACTCATTGTAAAACAAAATAGGAAAGCCATTTGGTCCAGGCGCGCCCTCGCCATTTAGAGAGAAAACAACTCTCTTTAGCAACTCCATCGTGAAAGGTCTGACCAGCCGCTCACTCTGCTCAGGTAAGAGACGAGTCGCCCCCACACTTGTCTACCTCTACGATCTAGACTCCACCCTACCCGAGTGTCGATGAAATAATCTAACAACGCTCTCCCAATCTCCTTCTCTCCTTCCACCCTTACTCCCTCCACGACCATCTCCAAGATCAGATTACATCTCTCCTTCCGTTGTCCACTGCATGAAAAACTTTATATTCACATCACCTTCCTTGATCCACCTCTGCCTTGACCTTTGTTTCCATTCCACTGCCTTCTCCTTATCCTCCAAAGCAATTGCCCTCATGTAGACCCTTCTCTCTCTCAACTCTTCCTCTGATAGCTCTCTAGAGTCATCTAACCTGTCCAGTCTGTCAATCCCCTCCTCTGCCATCATTCTGTTCATCCGCCTGGTATCCCATACCTCCCGCTTGAACGCGCTCAATCTTTTCCTGAGGCTTATTAATTTATGTGCTAAATAAGAAGCAGTCGAACCCTCACCTTCAACTGACCGCCAATGCTCAGTTACCAAGTCTCGGAAGCCATCTTCAAGCAACCAAGCCTTCTCAGATCTGAAAAAAGAATATGGGACCTCCTCACCACCACTTTCCCAAACAAGAGGTGAATGGTCCGACCTAGTTCTCGGATGCGAAGAAACACCGCACATGGGGAATAATAGCAACATCTCGAGGGACACCATGAAACAATCTAACCTTGAGTGGGATCCTGAGTTTCTCCAAGTATACTTAATGTCATCCGTATCCATAACCTCCAATTGCAAATCTCCAATCAATTCCGCAAAGCCTTGAGAGCCATGGTCCCATCCCCCCCTCATCCTTGGCCTATCAACCGCTAATAAAGTAATGTTGAAATCACCGGCCACGATCCAAGCTACACCAGGGAAAGCGTCTCTCACGCCCCGCAACTCATCCCAGAGGTTTCCTCGAAGTGAGTGATCGTTTGGTCCGTAAACACAAGAGAGGACCACTCTAGAACCAATACGTTTCATAGGGAGCTCAACTGTTAGCACAAACCTGCCTCTTCTTTCTGAAAGAGAGTCGAACATGTTCCCATCCCAAGCCATAGCCACATCACCAGCACTTCCCACATCATCGAGCACCGAGAAGTTGTTCAACGCCTCAAACCGAGAGACTTCCACAACAATCCAGGGCACTCACTGAGCTTAGTCTCTTGCAAACAAACGACGTCTGCCACCCACTCATTCAGGAGAGTTCCCATGGAACATCTCTTTTCGGGGTCCCCTAGCCCCCACACATTCCAGGTGGTTAGCTTCATTTACAGACTGGGGCTTATGATTCTTGCAGGACCCGAGGTGACCGAATGATGTGGGGATCAATGGTTTGGCAAAGGATATGTGTTGTAGAAGTGTTTTAAGGGGGATTGTGTTGAAGTATGGGTGTCCCACCTGGGGTCGAGTAAGGGTATCCCAGTGGAAAGGTGAAAGTCTGAGTGTGGTTGATCAAAATTCTAAGGAAGGAGAACTTCATATGGCAGAAGAGGTGGAAGTCAGCGGGGAAGGGTGACGACGGGAAGGAGGGGAGTGGAGAGGCATATATAGCAAAGGATTGAACTCCGATTGCTAATTCAAGACCCAGTAAGAATGAATATTATTGTTCTGTTTATGAATGGTCAGGTCTGTTGTTTGTGGAGAAGAGGTTTTTCGACTAAGTGTAGGGAAGATGTTTTCAAAGGAATGGTCTATTGGAGATGTGAATCAAAGTAGTAATTTGGAAGGGATCTTCAGTTTATAGGTGGGGCAACAAAAAAGGTGGATCGTTGTGGGGCAAGCTTCATGCATAGCTTTCTTCTTCTTGACAGTGAGATGCCTTGGGACCATCTCTAGGCTGCATTTTTTGGGCTACCGTCTTAAGGAATCTCGTTTCTTTTTAGGGATTGCCGGAGATGCCCGAGGTGGAGGAGATGGGTCAAGCAAGTATTTGGATGGGGAGGGTGGGGGTTGCAGTTGGCACCCAATGGACCTACGATGGATATACTTGTGGTAGCCCTTACAACCCATCGGAAGGAATGAGGTGGAGGGAGAGGTAAGTGGCACTACTGGAATGTCATCTTATGCTGACATTCCACCGCCAGTAACGCCGTGTTAGCTTCATGTTTACCGAATGTTAATAATAACGTCCACCATTATAATCTCTCATGACATTCCACTTGAAACGTCCAGATATGTTAAACACATGTGGACGTTTTTATGATAAAACGTCGGACCAGATTTTACCAAAAAAAAATTCTATTCCTGCCCATACCGTTTCGGATTCCTACCAAAATTGTAGTCCTTACGAAAACCCTAGTCTTAACAGGGCGGTTGCTCCTCCTCCCCCAGCCTTTTCTTCCTCCGTCGGCAGCCCACGGTCATCTCGGTGGTTGCTCCTCGAGGACAACGAATATCAGGCCCTGGGGACATCAATCTGCAGACGTTGACGGAGGTAAGGTTTTTTTCTCCTTTGGATGCAAGGGGTTTCTTTTATGGGTCGATATTGGCATTGAAGAGGGGAACGGGATGGAGGTCCTCACTACTAAAAAACATAGAACAGGCCACGGTTGAGTACCGTGGCTTAATGTCATATTACCGTTGCCTAATCATATTGGCCACGGTAATATTACCGTGGTTTATACCACCGTGTCTTATAGTTTACCGTGGCCAAAGAGATTGCTTTTTCGCCACAGTAGACTTACTGTGGCTATACTGTTTTGGCCACGGTAATTTTACCGATGAAAAAACTTTCAAGCCACGGTTTAATAGCATGACAAATCTATTTAAGCAACGGTAACCAAAATGTGGTAAAAAATATCTTGCCAAAGTTCATAGGCTTTGACATCGATTTAATAGTTGTGACGATAGAGATTTGGCCATGGAAGTGGTACCGTGGCAAAAAAAGCAGACTTTAAAAAAAATCAATACACGTGTCAATTAATCATTTAACAAAATCTCATATGATATGCATATGGTATTCGATGTTCATTCCGTGTACTATCATAATCACAAGGTGAACATGCATACTCATGATAAATCTACATACAAGGTAGCAAATAAATTTATGATAAACATAAACACACAAGTTGAAAAGTGCATAATCCTCATGTCAACATAAGGTTTTTAACAAAATAAGAGCTAATTAAGGTTCAATTAGCTAATAAAACATTAAAAAGTATATGATATTTGAAATCTAATAATATTAGATGTAACATAAAGATGAGTCTAAAATTAAATGCTATTCATCTAAAGCGAAATCACTAAAATCTGCATCATCTTCTGAATTTTCAACATCATCTCTTCTTGCACTCATGCCTTTGTTCATTCCAGATGATGAACACTCTCTTTGTGATGAACGACTGCCCTTCGATGATGATGCCTCTTGTGCTTTGACAATGACAGCAACTGATTTTGCTATCTCTCCTAGCAAAACCTCTAATCTTGTGACTCGATCATGTAAGTTACTATTTGGTTGCCCTCTACGTCCATAGTACTTGGATGGATTAACCCCTCCGCCTACTCCCCTAACGCGTCCTGGAGGTTCAGGTTCAGTAGCTTGTAGGTATGCTGCGTTTGGAGAGATTGGAGACCCATCATCTGGGTGTCGAAGTGCCATCATCTGCTCCTGATGCAATGAAATAAAAAGAATTTAAATTTATACATATATTAAAATGAATTCGAAACATAAGTAAATTACTTACATGTTGCTTTTGCAATTTCTTATCATGCCACATTCTTGAGCCATCTTTTCCTTCTCTACTTTTTGAGTATATAAAAAGATTACAACGATCAGCATCAATACCCTTTTTCACCTGAATTTGATTATATAAATAAATATATGAGGTAATGCATAAAAATTACTCAAATTGGAAAAAAATAATAATTACATACCAACTCATGCTTTAACTGCTTGGTGTTTTTTCTACCCATACGATGAGCTGCATGTGTTAACTTTGATCGATTATGTGCATTTCTGTACTGCATTGCCTACAACAATATGATTTCCATAATTAGCACATATTATTTTCGAACAGAAATCTAAACTAAACAGACAGTTGGAATTATTTTAATGGATGAGCAAAGATTTAAAACAAATACCATTTATAAACAAAGAGGAGCTTATAATCAACAACAATGGTAAAAACAAATAGATTCTAAGTAGATCTAGTTGAATGGAATGTTAACAATGTCTAGCAATATCATCGATAGGAAACATGGCCTAATATAAAGCATATATTATATGGACGGAAATTCTTTATCACAAACATAAACATAACTTAATGATTCATCTTCTCAAATAGTTTTATGGTCATATATTCATTAACACTATTGAACTAACCACTAAATGTTCGAATTTATACCTTATATTCCTTGGATGACCAATAATCAACTAAAGTTCTCCAATCTTCTTCAGTTATACCTTCTGGTACATTAGCAAGTAGTTGACTTATCGGGATGTTCTCACTAAAGTGCTGCAAATATAGATAACAAGTCTGGATTAAAATCTATACAAGAATTCATTCCAATGATAAACTTATAATTATTAAATAAATTGATTTTCTTACATCTCTCTTATCCGAAATCGCCAACTTCGATGCAACTCTGAAGCATGCGAAAGAATCATCTTATCCAACTCATCGTTGATCTCCCATGAAAATGATCGATTGCTCCCTGGTGTTAAACAATATATTGCTGAACTCTATGATCTATTGCTGGTCGACGAGAGGCCACCTGGTGTTAAACAATATAAGTTAATCATATTTTAAAAATGACAACCTTTACAAAAATACAATTCTTATGTTCATACATCCTTTGATAACACAACGTTACCGATGCAAATGACGGCCTAGAAGGAGGAGATGGCGAACGATGTACATCTTGTGTGTTGCGATCATGTACAATATCAACGATCGTCTGTCGATGGCAGACCACCTTTGTTACAACATAGAAGACAATAATTTATGCAAGAGTTCATATTAAAGTAGATAATTAAATATTAAGATTTACCAATGATGGTCTTGTAGGTGGAGAGGGTGAATGTTGCTCATCTTGTGTGTTGTGATCATGTACTTTACGATCAATTGTCCGTCGACGAGGAGGCATCTGCATTACAACAATCCTGACATTATATTGAAAAGAGTCTGCAAAGCATATCTCATATATTGTAGCAAGCAAAGCAATAATAATTAGACATGGAAACAATAATTGAATATATTATTACCTTTACTAGCTTAAATTATTCTCTTGATAAGCTTCACTTTCCTCATCGGAATCATTTAAAATGAACTTGAATCAAGACATCTTCAACCCTTTGGCAATAGGTTCCTCAGCTTCCATAAAAGCTTTGAGAAATTGATCCCTTGCATTGTCAACTTTCTCAACATTTTCCAAATTACCTCCGAAATCAATAGGCTCATCTGCTATCATAGGAGTAATAATATCTTCCGGTCGTTCTTCGACTTCTGCAACTTCTGATGTTGTTTGTAACCATTCCTCCTCTCCATGTAAATTCCAAATAATATATCTTTGCCACCACCCATTCAAAATAATGTGATCATATACTTCCTTTCGTTTATATCTCTTATTATTCATACACTTCCGGCAAGGGCAATGAATAAAATCCTTGTTAGATCCATATCTGAAACGTGCTCTATCAGAATGAAATGCCCAGGCTAAAAAATCATGAACTCCTTGATTATATACTTCTACATCTGATAACTGCTTAGTCAACCAAGTCTTGTCCATCTACATAAAGTATATCGATCCATCATCTAGATATATACAACAGGAGAATCTATAAATATATTTTCATTCCAAACATTTTTTCCACAAGTAAAAATATATTTTTCGCTGGTCAACAAAGATTTTTCATTCTACGCATTTCCTTCTACAAGTAAAAGTGAGAATAGAGAAAGATTGGGCTAAAGCGTATTTTTAGCCATATAGTAATTTGAGTGACTTGAATGTAATTTAATAGCTTAACTGAAGAAAAGCATTCAGAACAATTCCATGACAGTAAATAGCATGAATCTTAATCACATAGTTTTCAACCAAAGAAGATTGTTTGAGTGTCTTGCTAGATCTAATTCCTCCTTTTCGACACATGTCTACACATGGCCACCCCAAGCTGCCTTGCAATACCCCTACCCACCTACATCCCCCCTTCCCCATTGCCTTGGATCTTGTTCTTTGTTTTTACTGCCACTCCCTCTCCCCCATTCTCATCAGTGTTTAGTTAATTATGACCCCCCATCCTTTCATCTTTTTACATGTGCCCTACGTTTTACATAGATTCTAATTAATTTTGGTTGTTTTACATGAACTTGGGGTCGAAGTGAGATCCACCGAAAGCCGGTGAACTTTCCACAAATCAACCTATCGCCATATCCTGATTGCTTTACTTAATTCTAGGATTAGATTCTCAGAAAGCCATCACTGAAAATATTTAATTGCCAATACCAAATATAAAAAAGGCAAGAGAGGGTATCCTGCAATAGTAATAGATGTTAACATCAGAAGAAAGATTTAACACTCTAATTGAAACTAAACACAAACACATACATTTGATCCTTCACCATCTTCACATGAAGTAGCATGGGAATAGAGGCAATGAATTTACTCTGAACTGCAAATACTCCAAACTTTATCTGTGACCCTCCAGAGATTCAAACTACTTACCATGTGCCCCTTCTTAAACCCCATGGTGTACTTATCTATAGGAAAACAACACCAATCCAATGATCATTGAACTGTTTAATAATAATAATAATATATTAATATGTAAAGTCCTTATAGCAAATTATTAAATACAATTTGATTTTAAACTACGATATTGTAATATGTTTAGGACTCTCTGGATTGAACTATAGTTAAATACCGTTGAACTCTCTAGAGTAAACTATCTACACTGTATGCTTGAGAAACAATCAGTAAGTGTAAAAGTAAAGTATTTACCCATTTTAGAACTTCCTATACAACTAAATATCTATAAATAAATTCATTGTATCATATAAATTTAAAGATATCCCAAGATAGAAATATAAATCCTACTTAAGCATTTATTTAAATATACCTGCATTGGTTGGTTTACGCATGATATAAATATAATAAAAGTATTTGCATCATAATGATTGTAACAAAAATTTGTGAAAGGGGCATAAAACTATGTTGCAAATGTCAAGAATAATCTACAAATATATTTGTATATGAATACGGATATATGAATACGGATGACATTTGTGATATCAAAGTGAGTTCCATTTTCATATACATATATAAATGTCAGATCTGTATAAAATTGACTTGAGAGTTACATCCATGCATATAATAAGATGCATTACGATGAATCTAAGAAGATTAGTTTTCTTCTTCTTAGATTGGATAGAGGGGTTCTAGCCTAATACTTGAAATAATCTGAATTCCAGAACTCTTTGGGACAAAAAATATATGACAAATCAAAGGGAGATGGATGGGTATAATACATCAACATACCAACAATATAAAGTATTTGGAGAAGGGAATGCTAAAAAAATCCGACCTAAAGGAAAACAAACTACCTTGGTGGCGATGTTCGACTTGGAGAAGGACGAGGACTGAGATCTGCCCGACGATGTATCCAAGATTCCACAAGTATAGGATGATAAGAAAGAGGGTATGCAACGAGGAGGCAAATAGACGAGAGACGGAAGGGTTTGGCGCTGAACGACGGTGGTGGAAAAGGGGAAAGTGAAATATGTTTTGGGAGAGCGGGAAGGAGAGGGTAAAGGGGAAAGTGAAATATGTTTTGGGAGAGCGGGAAGGAGAGGGTTTGGAATTGAGGTGGCAGTGGAAAAGGGGAAAGTGAAATGAGATTATTTAGAAGTAACAAAAAGGGCCACGTTTCTTTTCAACCAAGAAAAAACTAGGCATATGCTTATATCGTTCATAAAGTATATTATATACTATTGGAAGTTAAATCAAGATGTTATTAATTAATACATCCAATATGTTCTCATATTTATGGTATAAAAATAAACCTTAATTGTTAGTTAAAGTTTTCTATTATGAAAAGAAATTTCAAACAAATTAATTGTTAGCTTAAAATTTCTTATTATGAATATAAAAAAATGTATGGTGAAGTAATAAGTCTTATTCGGTTGGTTTAAATTATATGAAAATAGGTATCTAACATTGTCCTCTATATAGGGATGAAAACAAATCAGATACAAATCATATATACCTATTTTCATTTCCATATTTTATTCATCTCTATCGAATACATATATGATTCGGATATGCATTAAGGAAATCGTATCCTTCAAAATATTTATGATATTTGTTCGATTTATATTCAGATGCGATTTTTATTGGATCCATGTTGGATTTCTTTATTCGATCGATATTTGTATTCACTCTTTATTCAAGTTGTATCCGGGTCCGCTCTTTATTCGATCCATATTCGGATTTAATAAATATTTGATTTGAATTCGTATCCATATTTATATGGATATGGTTTTCTTAATGCATATCCGAAACATATCCGCATCAATGTTCGTATTCGACAAAGATGAAGCGAATATGGATATGCAAATAGGCATATTTTCGACCCTTATTCAATCTGTTTTTTTACACAAAATCGGAATCATATATATAATGGTCATTGTATTTCTAGTAATGATAAAATTGAAGTATGATATTCAATTATATGCATATATAATGGTGGGATTAAATTTTCCTTATACGTAGTAGGTTTGGCCACGATAAAAGTTTCGTGGTTTCAAATTATTAGTCGCGGTCATAGTACCGTGGTCAAAATATATTAGCCACGTTAATAGTATTGTAGCCTAACATGTTTGGCCACGGTAGTTACCATTGCAATTTACTTCATGTTAGGGTAATTTACCGTGGTCAATAAGTTTTAGCCACAATAATATTTATTGTGGCTTGATTGTGTGGCTAATGCAATATTTTTTACTAGTGGCCTGTAGGGATCACGAACCGATTACAGCAAACGGGATGAAGGTCCTGAAGAGGGGAATGGGTTTCTTTGATTGGCGTATTCAGGATATGTTTGATCACCCGTATTTCTCCTTTTTATTTTATGGAATGGATTCCGCAGGTGACTTAATTCCAATAAAACAATTGCGGGGAAAGAATAACAGATTGCGGTATGAGGTGCCCTTGCAGAATGAGATCGATGACTAGTTGAACTTAAAGTTTCGGATGAAAAAGATGCCATTAGTTATTTTGCCCAACAACATCTGCAATGCTCATGAAAAAGATGCCATTAGGGGTGATGCAGAGAATGTCATCACCCATACTTTTGTTTATTATTTTTTTATTTTGATCTTAGAATGTAATTATACTCTTAACTAATGCAGACATTACAGTCTAGATTTTAAGAATGTCCTCGCCGTTCCAATTCGCTAAGAGGCTGAAGAGAGATAATCGTAGGATTAGCCAACAGACACCTGTTGTTCGTAGTCAAACTCAAGCACCGGCGACACCTGCACCACCGTCCAAGCGTTTTTTTGCACCTACAATGGCTACTTCGCAACACTCAAATCAAGGACTGCCTACTTCTCAAAAGAAAGGTATAGAAATAAAAATTTTATTATTAAACTTAAAATATTTCCTGAACTCTATTATATTAAATATAGTGCGTCGAAGGGGGAAATCAAGAGGTATC
The DNA here is from genome assembly GCA_037367405.1 of Ottelia alismoides. NCBI lineage: Eukaryota > Viridiplantae > Streptophyta > Magnoliopsida > Alismatales > Hydrocharitaceae > Ottelia > Ottelia alismoides. The sequence goes on along the minus strand of JAZKJV010004807.1, from coordinate 18,516 downwards.
AATGTATCCAAGCATGTGGAAGGTACTGGGCATAAGAGGATTATTCGTATCGACCCAGAATAAGGTAAACCGTTGGACGCCAAACAAGCAAGAGACCTGCAACATATTTGTGGGATAGTGGCAAGGGAGGATGTCCCATTGGTGGCAAACTTCAGAGCCTTAACTGATGCCGATCTCCGTGGTGCCTACGATCGAATCAAGGTGTGTAATCGACCTTGTGTTTTTTTAATGTTATTATTATACTTTTGTAAGAATGTATTTTTTGGTATAGAACTTTGTCGATATTGAGGGGTTTGAGACTGATGTAAGAGTAAAAGAAGCAATTAATCGACGTCTAGCCAAGCATCTTAGGGAGCGTCGATACCAACTAAAAAAAGAGTGGAAAGCGAAAGGAGATACAGCTAGGCCACAAAATGTCCCAATTGAACTTTGGAATGTCATGGTTGAAATATGGGCGGAGCAAGATCATCAAGTAAGTTTGTAATTGAGAGTCTTATCACATTTTTTTGCTAGACGATAATTTTACATTTATAATTACGGTCAATATATTTTTTTGGAATGTTTTTGTAAAAAATAGAAATAGTGTCTTAAGAATAAGGACAATGTCACCGGAGGAGTTGGTGAGGAGATCAGAGGTGGGAGCCATCTTTGTGGGCTTTCATAAACAAATAACAAATGTCGAATATGCAATTATTGAAATCGGTCTGCAATTATAAGTTTCGAACTTAACATATTTTATTGTAGCGTCAGCAAGTCCATAGAATAGCAAATTTTAACCAAAAAAACTCAAATTAAACGTAGAAAATATTTTCATAATTTAAATCCATCTGATATCAAATCGAAAGCCCCTGGAATATGTTGATTAAGATTGATCGGATGCTGCGTATCAAGATATTTCCAATCTGTTTAAAATTGATTTGAATTATATTGAGGTAGTATTTTATTCTTCATAATAATTAAGTCAGACACCGAATAAAAACAAGCTTGAAGACGTAAAGTTGTGACCAATGGCTTGTATACTTCCAGACAAAGTAAAGCCCAACTTCTCCTTCAAGTCTTTTATCTTGTGTAACGTGGGTACTACGATTAAATTAAGCTATATCGATCAATAATTCACTGATTAGCTGTCACATATTCTGACGTTGATTAAATTTATAAATAATTATAACAATTATTCAATGTAAAAATAGTTATAATTACGGTAACGAACACTATAACAAAAATGAACTAGATGTTTTTTTCAAAATTCTTTACTAAATCAGTCGTTGTTAAATATATTTTTTTTTGAATAACATGAGGGTGACCTCCCGAGATGGGATTCACCTCAAGAACGTTGTATTAATATAATAAAAAAGAGTACATTAGGCAGAGATCCAGAACCGATATAGAGATTTACAGTGGGCGAGTACATTCTCCGGATAAAACCTTTGATTTTTGAAAATGAGATCATTCCTCCCTCCCCAAATTGCCCAAAGAACTGCAAAAGGTAGAGCGCAATCATCTGTAGAGTTTCCTCCCACCGACCTTACCATCCTCCAGAGTTCCGCCATACCTCCTGTCGAAGACCACGATGCGCCAACCTCCTTCCAAACATGTTCAGACGTTGGACACCTGAAAAACAAATGATTTGCATCTTCAGCATGTTCACCACATCTGTCGCACTGCGTGTCGGGAATGTTAAACAGTCTTCCCCTCCTTACTTTATCACATAATCTTCCCCTCCTTAAACACCAGAGGAAGACCTTAACCCTGCAAGGAATTCTGCTGGCCCAAATGATCTTCATATCCGAGCAGAGTTCTAAATCTGTAGACGCAGTGGTCCCCTTAAACTCCATGTAAGCCTTCTTTGTAGAGAACCTTCCTTTAACCCACTCAAAATGATCCCTCACATTTGTAAAGCCTTCTGGCCTCGGCAGTTCCGACTGCATCCTGTTTAGCTCCTCTGCACGCTGGCTTGAGAGAACTGACACGAACTGCGGATCCCAGGACTCTGATGTCCCGACTTGCACTAAAGAACACTCCTTCATCGCTGCCAACGCAAAAAGCCTCGGGAATCTACTGCTTAGCGGCCCATCCCCCGTCCAATCGTCCTGCCAGAACCTAAAACTCTCCCCGTCTCCAACCTTTGGCCGCAGTTTCGGTGCCAACATGGGTAGAACTTCCCGTACTCCGCTCCAAAGTGGGGACTCGAACCGCACCCTCCCTGCCTCTAGGGAGCCCCGCACCCCGTAGAGCTCACGCAGAAGTCTAGCCACCAACCTGTCTGAATCTCTCCAAATCTGAAGGACCCACTTTGCCAACAAAGCCTTATTCATGCACGCCACATCCCGAATCCCTAAGCCTCCTTCACCGCGTGGTCGTATCAGCTCTTCCCATCCGACTAGGTGCATCCCTGATTTTTGCTGCTTCCCATCTGACCAGAAAAATCTTCTCATCATGTATTCGAGCCTCTTACGTACTCCCACTGGCATCAATCTCGTGGAGAAGAAGAATATAGGAATCGCTGACAACACGTGCTTCAGAAGGATCAACTTACCCCCTCTAGATAGGGTAACTGCCTTCCACCCAGCCAACCTCTGCTCCATTCTCTGCAGTATCACGTCCCAATCTGACTTTTTGAGCTTTCCCACCCTAAGGGGAAGTCCCAAGTATGAAATTGGCAGCTCTCCTAATGGGCAGTCCAACAGTGTTGCCATTCTACCACCATCATCACCCTCCATCCCAAATGGAATCACGACCGATTTATTCTTGTTTATCTGAAGGCCCGAAATATTCCTAAACACCTCCACAATGAGCGCCGCCCTTGTAGTCATGTCCTCCGTACCGCCCAAAAAGATCATAGTATCATCCGCATATTGTAAAAGCGGCACAGAGATGGTCCCATAACGGAACCCCTCGCACCACCCATCATCTACCGCACGTCTGAACAGGACCGATAAGGCATCTGCCACCAAGACAAATAGCATTGGTGCCAAAGGACAACCCTGTCGAACTCCCCTCTGAGGCTGAAAAAACCCCCTTCAGGTCTACCATTCACCAAGATCGAGTAGGAAGCTGTTGTGACACATCTCTTCATCCAAGCAATCCACTGATCTGGAAAGCCACGCCGTCTGAGAGACACCCACAGAAACCTCCAGTCCACACAGTCGTAAGCTTTCTCATAGTCAATCTTCCACAGCAGACCTTTCTTTTTCTCACGTCTCCATTGGAGGCAGATCTCCGAAGCCATTATCAAACCATCTGCCATCTGCCGGCCAGGTATGAAAGCCGATTGCCCTTGTAGAATCACTGTGTCGAGGACCCTTTTTAATCTATTTGCAAGAACCTTTGCAACAATCAGATAGATGGTATTGGACAATGCAATCGGCCTGTAGTCCTCCACTCTCAATGGGTGGACTTTCTTTGGTAGGAGGAAAAGCAACGCCCTATTGACCTTCTCGAAGCCCCTGTTCTCTTCCCTAAACTCTTTGATCACATCCAAGACTTCATCCTTCAACATGTCCCAGAACTCCCTATAGAAGGAGACCGGAAAACCATCAGGACCAGGGGAACCATCTGCATTCAACCCCCAGACCGCCTCTTTAACCTCTTCCTCGGTGAAAGGAGCCTCGAGCCCTGATGCTTGTTCCTCCGACAACCCCTTCACCCCTCTCCCAAGCCACCCCCAACCCTCCCCCTGCCTCCTCCTAGATGCTTCTACAAAATGCCTCCTCAGAGCACGCCCCAGCTGAGCGTCCCCCTCCACTCTCACCCCTCCAACCTCCAGCTCTTGGATGTAATTCCGTCTTCTTCTACCCGACGCCATAGAATGGAAGAATCTAGTGTTTGCATCTCCTTCCCGTAACCATTTTTGCCTCGATCTCTGTCGCCATTCTGCCTCCTCTTTCCTATCTTCCCTCATTAGCTCTTCTAGCAGCTGCGCTCTCTCCTGAAACTCCTCTTGGTTCAACCCTCTCTGGTCATCCAACCCATCTAACCGCAATACTCCTTCCTGAGCAGTTCCCCTCCGAGCCCTTCGACTCGCCTTCACCGCCTTTCCATATGTTGTTAGAAATTTTTTCAGTAAAGCCAGCTTGCTTGCTAGTCGAGACACAACCGAACCCTCCGGTCTCCAACTGGTCCAATGTGTTTTCACCTCGTCCTTGAATCCTTCTTCCAACAACCAAGATCGTTCGAACCTGAAGAAATATTCCGTATCTGTTCCTCAGACGACCATAGAATCGGTGTATGGTCTGAGTGTGCCCGAGGTAAAGCCCAAGCCCGAGAGAGAGGGAAGAGCTCCATCCCCTCGGGCGAAAGAAGAAATCTGTCCAGACGAGATCTCGATCTGACATTCCTCCAAGTGTAAGCACATCCTGCTGCGTCAATGATCGCCAGCCCCCACGTGTGAATAAGATTCACAAATGCCTCCGAGCCAGGGTCACGACCCCCTCCGCCTCTAGGCCGGTCCTCCGGGAGAAGAGTTAAATTGAGATCACCGCCAATGAGCCAGACGCCATCCACCATCGAGCCTTCCTGGTCTAGGTCGGCCGCGAGAGAGCCACGATCACTCCCAGTGGGACCATAAACATTTGTCACCGTTAAGCAAACCCCGTCCTGATGGCGTTTTAGATGCACCGAGATCGAGAACTGTGAACGATGTTCCCCCACCTTCTCAAACATTGTCTTCTTCCAGCCTGTTAGGAGGCCACCTACTGCTCCATGCGCTTCTACTTCGGCAAACTCAAAAGCATCCCCTCCTCCCAGATCACGCCACAAAGCTCCTCCTTCTCTCGAGACCTTCGTCTCTTGAAGCATCACTACATCCACACGCGCATCAACAATAAGGTTCCTTACTCCCCGCCGTTTTTTGGGACGGCCTAGACCCCTCACATTCCAGGATAAGACCTTCATAAGGGCAACTCTTTTTTCTTCTTCGTAGGAGCCACAACCCCCAGGCTCTCAGCAAAACTTCTGTCCAACAGGCTGAAATAGCTTGGACGCCCGATAGGAGATGCTGATTCAGTGACAGAGACAGCTGAAATATGACCGCCCGCTTCGACCCCTGAGGTGGGCTCTGCCAACCTCTTCCCCTTTTTCTTCCTCGCGGCAACACCCTTCCTCTCAAAATACCAGCCGAACCGTCGATAATTACCTCCCTCCTCCAGGCCCACCCCATGCAACGTTCTGAGATGGGGGACCTCTGCAGCACCGTCCCCCAAATCATTCTTTGGGGCCGCCTCCAAAACCTCACCCTCAGGGCCCACCCCTTGACTTCGCTCCTTCGCCCCCTGCTGCGACCCCTCCCCCCGTGACGTCAGACACATCTCCAACGCCAATCCCGAGCACCGCTGCGAATCTCCTTCAGCGAAGCAAACCTGGTTGAGGCCACCCCTTTCCATATGAGCACGAATAGACACCGGAGGCGGAGTAGAGGAGATCACAACCTGCGGGTCGCATGTGTGATGCCGAAGCTCCTCCATTGTATCGTGCATCACGTCCCCCAGCCTCGGGCTCTCTTCCATGAAACGACGTCTCTGATCAGACTTTTCTATGACCCCAGAGGTCTTAGTTTGGTAGTCATCCTTCGATAGCTTATCTATCGAAGCAGGCATGCAGCAGTGGGACGGGGCTGGGAGTGAGGTAGCCCCCTTAGACAGTAGATATGGATCCACCGCATCCGCCACAGCAGGAACCTCCCGCTCAGTTTCTTTCCGACGGTTCTGCATCAGTGGAGTGCATCGCGAGTCAAGACGAGCGGCCACCCCTGGACCATGGAGGCGATCGGAGTGACAAGTGGCCGCGGGAGAGGGAGCCTCCGAACCACCAACTCGCGGCGCCTGAAGTGGAGTAGCCGCGCGTAGGAGAACTGAAACGTCAGAAGTTAATGTCTCAGCATCCACCCTGGGATCGTCCACCGCATCCGAGGGATTTTGAAACGAAGATGGAGCATTCGAAATTCCCACACGAGGTTCTTGAAATGGAAATATCTTATGATGGCTCTTTGAATGGATAGAATTCAAAGTGGGCCGTTTCATGATCTCTGCCATTACAGCTCTCGATTTTACTGATCCAAAGCCCACGCCATGCGGAAAGTTATCACCTGTAATTGCTCCCCTTGTTTTGAAATTTCCAAACCGCACGCCATGCGGAAAGTTAATCGTTTCTCCTTCCGTGACAGCTGGCGCCATTTTCGTAACCGACGCTCCCACAATCTTCGGCCTATGCTTCACGTCGGAGCCCGTGCCTTCACCTCCGGCAAGCCTTCCCCGAAGCTCTAATTCCGGCATCAAAAGTTCGTCCGTCGCCAGCTCCACATGAAGGATCCGTCCCTCCAAACGCACCATCCACCAACCAAGACGCCGATGATGGATCTTCCGGACCCGAATAATGAGATCGGGCCCCTTGTCTCGATCGATTCCTGTGTTGATGATATCTTCAACCTCGACAATCCCTGAGAGGACCTTCTGTACTCTCTCCAGACTACGCCAGATAAAAGGAATCCCCCGCACCCGCACCAATGACAAGCTACGTGTTGTGAGGACGCCGTCAGTTGTAGACACCGGTCTCCAACGAATGAGCGAATTTCCAGCTTTTGACATGGCCAACAAAGACTCCGCCTCTTCTCCAGCAAGACCCCGTGCCAACACCCTCCATGGTGTGACGAGGAGTAAATCCCCCCGGAACTGCCCCCCGGACGCCACTCCCACATCTTGTGTCCCCTTGTAGAGGACCGCCCTTCCACCTCCTTCCCCCACCAAAAGACTCGTCGACAACCCCCGAATCTGAGCGTTCTGACTCCCAACCCTGCAGGCTCTGCTTCGGTGACCAAAGCCACGACAAATGAAACAGCGAACCGGCTCCCGACATTGACTTGCCCAGTGGTCGGGTGCTCCGCAACGGAAACAACCTCTCCCAAAAGGTCGCGGCCGAGCAGCGACATGTGCACCACTCCCAGCAGCCGATCTCGTATGTCGACGACGAACCTCCACCCAGCCTGCATCGTGCTCGGACCCAGAACGACCATGATCTCCCATCCCGACGCCGTCGTTGTTAAATATATAACAATAACATTATTTATCGAGAAGTGATTTTTATACTTGAAATTAGCCCACGAATATCATATCTATCACTATATCATTAGCGGTCTATGATAGGCGATGAACTAAAAATTTAGTGATGATTAATTAAAATTTTGAAAAATAGCAACAGATAAGCATCGTAATACCATCGCTAGTAATATACCAACGAATATGATATTCGTTTCTAATTTCAATTATAAAAAAATATTTCGTAACTAATAATATTTTCGTTATATATGTAACAATGGCTAATTGAGAGACGGATTTTGAAAATTTGTTACTATATCTCAATTGTTGTAATGAAATCATGTAACAATGGTTATCTTTGATTTTTTTGAAAGATTATTCATTAATAAAGATCAATATATTTTTCAATGAAAAAGTCAATGAATAATCATCCTCATATGCAAAGAAATCAAAGCTATTTTTTTAACGAATGATGTTCATCATAAACTAATTTAAAAAAATATTTGAAATGTTGTTACCGTGTCTTTCAATGTTAGATATATAACAAATTTGCTGTAATCTTTTTTTAATTAATATGTAGCTAATATTGTATTCATTGCTAGAGTTTAATGTAACGATAACTATTTGTTGACTTTTAAAGTTTTATGATAGGAAAGGTTAGATAAAAGTCAAACGAATGAGCGTCGTTATAAGATATGATACTAACAATATAGTATCAAATACAATATTGAATGAATATTTAAAAAAAACAAGCACGGAATATGTCAACTATTTGCGACCTGTGGAGAAGATGAACGTGCTCAGAACAATGTTGATAAAAGAAGAACGTGATGAGCACCCTTTAAATCAACCTAACTTCCCTTCTCTCCCTTCAGGTCAGTCTTCCACGGCTTCTCGTTGACCCTTCAAGTTTTCCCTGCCTTGACTTTGGCATCGTTCTTCTCTGCAGGTTGCCTTCTCAATACTTGTCTGCAACTATGGCTTCTCGCTTTTGGGGACAGGTGACCCAACTGCCATCATCATCTTCTTCTTCTTGTCATTACGAAGCTGTCTTTTAATGATCTTCTCTGTTGTTCCAGAGCGACAGCAACACCGATGATGAAGAGAGCGACTATGAGGAAGACTACGATCCGGACGAGCGACGTGGCGATACTACCGCCGCCACTGCTGGAAGCAGGTACCTGGAGAACACCCATGCGAGCGACAGCGACGATTCCGATGGGCAGAAGCGCGTTGTCCGATCCGCACGCGACAAGCGCTTCGACGAAATGGCGGGAACGGTCGAGCAGATGAAGAATGCCATGAAGATTAACGACTGGATCAGTTTACAGGAGAGTTTCGATAAGATCAACAAACAGCTGGAGAAGGTTGTTAGGGTTACGGAGCACGAGAAGGTCCCCAAACTCTATCTAGAAGCACAGGTTATGCTGGAGGATTTCCTCGCCGAGGTTCTCACGAATAAGGAAGCCAAGAAGAAGATGAACAGCAGCAACGCTAAGGCTTTCAACGCGATGAAGCAGAAGTTGAAGAAGAACAATAAGCAGTACGAGGATTTGATAACAAAGCACAGAGAGAAACCCGAAAGCGCGGACGAACCCATTGCCGATGATCCCACCAATATTAATGCGCAGAAACATGAAGATCGTGACAAGAACCTTAAGGGTGGAGAACGAAAGCAAACTGATGATATTGCATGGGATGATCAGCAGTTCCAGAACCATAGTGAAATCACGTGGGAGATCGTTGACCAGAAGCTTAAGGAAGTCGTGGCTGCAAGAGGGAAGAAGGGAACCGGAAGAACCAAACAGGTGGAGCAACTCACCTTCCTAACTCGTATTGCGAAGACACCTGCGCAAAAGCTCGAAATCCTCTTCAGTGTAATTTCAGCTCAATTCGACGTCAATCCGAGCTTGACTGGCCATATGCCCGTCGATGTATGGAGCAAGTGCATCCACAACGTGCTTGCTGCTCTTGACATCCTTGAACAGTATCCTAACATCGCGTTCGATGATGGGACTGTTCATGTTTTTGGTAATCTGGCTGCTTCTCTCGAACGTTTGGACTCGGAATTCTTCAAAAGCTTGCAGTGCATCGATCCTCACACGAAGGAGTACGCTGAAAGGCTCAGGGACGAGCCACTGCTTTCCCTTCTTGCCCAGAACGTTCAGGCGTATCTGGAAAAGGTCCATGACATGAAGGCTGCATCTAAGGTGGCACTGAGACGTGTTGAGCTCGTCTATTATAAGCCTCAAGAGGTCTACGATGCGATGGTAAGATTAGCACAACGTAGGGCTGAGGAAGCCGACGAGTCAAATGATGACATTGATAATGGTCTGCCTGCATTTGTTGCCGTTCCTCAGCTCGTTCCACGCAGGCCTACGTTTCCAGAAAGTGGACGTGCTTTGATGGATCAGTTACTATCCCTTGTATACGGATATGGTGATGACAGAACTAAAGCCAGAGCCATGCTTTGTGATATCTATCAACACGCCATTTCTGACGACTTCACCGGTGCTCGTGATCTGCTGTTGATGAGCCACTTGCAGGACGGTGTGCAGCGTATGGACATATCAACACAGATATTGTTCAACAGAGTGATGGCTCAGCTTGGCCTCTGTGCCTTCAGGGTCGGTCTCATCGTCGAAGCTCATAGCTGTCTCTCCGAGCTCTACTCAGGTGGCAGAGTCAAAGAGTTGCTTGCGCAAGGGTTCTCTCAAAGCAGATATCACGATAAAACACCTGAGCAGGTATTTGATTATTGGCTTTTCGATTTTAGGGCACATGTTAATGCTAATTTAAAGGGATGAGCATCGATCCGGGCGGGCCCGGTTGGGCATCGGCCCGAACCTGAGCCCATTTATTTTTTCGGGTTTCGGGCCGCGCCGCGGCCCGAAAAAATTTAGATGGGCCAGCACGAACCTGAACCTGGTCCGAAGTTAAACGGGTCGGGCCGGCCCAGTAACTTTTTTTCCTTTAAAAACTTTTGATTTTTTTTGAAAATGCTTAATTCAACGGGTGATATGGAAATGTCTTTTTAAAAAACTTTTTATTTTTTTAAAAACTTATGATAAATCTAAGAATTTTGACATTCCTATAGCATTTTGATTAAAAAAAACTTTGAAATGTTTGATTTTTTCTCCTCAAAAACTTTTGATTTTTTCATATACATTTTATTTTTTTTTTCAAAACTTTAAAATGTCGGTGCATGGTAGTATCATTGGAGTGTGGAGATAAGGTTTGAGGAGGATTGGGTTGGGATGAGCCATGAGGGATTAGGGTTAAATATATTATATATATTATATTATATAGGTTTGGGATCGGGCTCCGGGTCGGATTTTTGGGCAGGGCTTCGGGTCGGGGTCTACTCAGCCTGAACCCTACCCGTTTTAAAAACGAGCTCTTTTTTTGAGCCCGAGCCCGGCTTAAATGGGAGGTTCGGGCCGGGCTTAACGGGTTGAGTTGCAGGCCGGGTCGAGCTAGCCCGGCCCAATGCTCAACCTTACTAATTTTGTTGCAGCTCACCTTACACGTGAGCGAGCGGATCCTCCTCTGTGCAGCTAAGGTCTGCTGTAAGAGAGTAGATTCCCGTTATACAACACAGGACTGTTGTAATGTCGGAGTACGCTCGAGCCGATAGCAGTTCGCAGGGTAAGAGCTTACAAAAACTCCGATTTAACGAGAACCGCTCGCGGCTCCGGTGTGCTCCGCTCGCAGGACTGCTTTGAACCGCTCGCGGCTCCGGTGTGCTCGAGTATTACAGCAGTCCTCTGCTCTACATCAAACGATCTGCTCTCCTGCTGTAAAGCATAGGCGTGCTCGATCAAGATCAAGCGGTTTAGTGTGAACCGCTCTCTACACGTGAAGATGCTCTAAAGTTATCTTTTTCCTGACACGTATGTTTGTTTGTCTCTGGGATTCAGGAAAAGCTTGAGAGGAGACGGCAGATGCCATACCACATGCATATCAACCTTGAGCTTCTGGAAGCGGTCCATCTCACATCCGCGATGCTTTTGGAGGTTCCAAACATGGCTGCCAACTCAATCGATTCCAAAAAGAAGGTCATAAGCAAGAATTTTCGCAGGCATCTGGAGGTGAGCGAGAAACAAACTTTCATTGCCCCTCCGGAGAATGTTCGGGACCATGTGATGGCTGCATCGAGATGCCTGAGCAAGGGGGATTTCGAGAAGGCATACGACATTGTCAAATCACTTGATGCGTGGAAACTTGTAAGGAACAAGGAAAACGTTCTCGAGATGCTGAAATCGAAGATCAAGGAAGAGGCTCTCAGAACCTACCTGTTTGCTTACTCTTCTAATTATGATTCGTTGAGCTTGGAGAGGCTGACCTCCATGTTCGATCTCGCTGAAACACGTGTTCATAGTATCGTGAGTAAGATGATGGTGACCGAGGAGCTCCATGCAAGCTGGGACCAACCCACCAAGTGCATTGTGTTCCATGATATGAAGCACAGTAGATTGCAAGCACTTGCTTTCCAGCTCACTGACAAGCTTAGTGCTGTTGCTGAGAGCAACGAGAGGGCATTTGAAGTCAGAACTGGTGGGGGTCTGGATGGTCTGCCGCCCAGACGTCGAACTGATGGTCCGGATTTCGCTGGTTCCATGCTCTCCGGAAAGTGGCAGGAGAACAGAGCACAAGGTAGGCAGGGGGGCGGCTATGACGCCAGTGGTCGTGGTCGCTACGGGGGTGGACATGATGGAAGTTACTTGGGCAGAGCTACATATCAATATGGATCAGCTACTACGGGCTCTGTGGTTGAGGCAGCAGGGCGCATGGTGAGCCTGAGCAAAGTGGGTAAATAAATCAGGTGATTTCAAGTGTTCGTATAAGAGGGAGGCATCATTTTACTGCTAGATGCACATCTTTGTGATGTGTTCCACTCACAAGGGGAGGTTTGATTCGATAAGAAAGAATCACCGTAGGCAACCAAGAGCAAAGAGAAGCGGTTACTTATCTACCGTTTATGTTATATCTAGTGTTTTGATCTTTTGAAGTTGATCTCCTTTTGTATGTATGTTGCTTAAGAATCTGAACGTTGAACCAGGTAACTTTTACTTCGCATATGAAATGTTTTGCAAAAATAATATATTTTCTCTTTATTTTGTCGTTTCATGGTTTTATGACAAATCTCCCTTCCATTATGAATCTACTTTGAATACAGTCTTTCTACCTTTGAATATTCTTTCTAGGACTATTGTGAAATGAAGGTATATTTACAACTAGACGTGAATATTTTGTTGCAAAGAGAAAAGGGTGCCAATTTGTGAAGACATGCAGTAAAAAAAAACTTATATTCACAGTTTAGGTATATAAGTTACAAGGAACAAAACTCCTGCGGGAATCTAGCATAATGTTCCATATTACATTTTCAACATGTAACATCTTCTAGCAGGAAGATGATCCCACTTCTTGCTAATTACAGTGCCCAAAGAATAGAGTTCACGTGAACATTATCCGCCATGTGACTGTCCTAGATGTCTAACTGACACCCAAAAGTAACTGACTGAGGATTATGCAATGCTAGGTAAAGCTAGCTCCTCCTATATCTCCCTTGATGACGAGCAAATAAAGAAGAGATGGTCGATATCCTCCACCCCATCCTATCAATGCAGACGGGAATGACCAACCTCAAGACATATTATAACCCTCCGAGCACATGTCATAACCCGTCCTCTTTCCAAGAGTCACAAGAAGACCTTCACCAAATGCAAGACCTTCCAACACCAGATCTAGCCTAAAGATATATAGCTCGGTTATTCTTGGGACAAAAACCATTGATGCATAAAGCATCCTATAGGACTTCTTCACCATAAAAGAGCTACCCGCCCGCATCCAATGGCCATGCCCCTCAAAGGGCCTACCACCCCTGAAAGTGACTCGACCATCTCCGAAAGCTCTATAGAGCATCGTACAGATCGTTTTGCTCTGAAACTAGATGTCCAAGAATCATCATCTCAAGCCTCGCCAACCTGTACCTATTAGTCCATCGCTAAAAAAACAAGAGAGGATAGCGATCACACAAGGCCATTCCCCATGAACTAGTAGGTGCCATTAGTACCTTTTTCTGTTAATTCAAATGCCTACGCCTTTAATGTCTCTGAATTCAAGTACGTCTATATCGTGCATTCTAAGATAAAATAAACTTAAATCATGATTGAAAATAAGACAATGAAGGATTATTTTAACAATATTCAAGTGACTATTCTGGAGATAAGCTAAAAATGTGATGCTAAACATGCATTGAACAATATATCGAGTTGTTTCATTGTTAGATAGAGCAGAGGTGATCATACCTCTATATAGCCTATGATCAATTGGTTTACTTGTCTCATCTAGGTCCATGTATGATGATAGAAATGGGTATAGGATTTCCTTTGCATTTATTCATCTCGAACTTCTTGAGAATCTCCTTTATGTACTTTTTTGTGAGAATAATTTTTTGGCATGTTCATGTAATATGTAGATTGAGAAATAATTTCATTTCTCTTACCATGCTCGTCTCAAACTGATTATGCATAGGTTCAACAAAAACTTTGCAAGGAGTTGTATCAGTTGATCAAAAAATAATATCATCAATATGAATTCACATAATTAATAAATCATGTTTTCCACATTTAATAAATAGATTGCAATTTACTTTATCTAATTTAAATCCGAGGTGATTAGGAAGTCTAAAGTCAATCATGCCAATCTAGGAGCTTGCTTGAGTCCATAGAGAACTATCCTAATCTTGAAAAGGAACTTTATCCTAATCCGAGGAGATCTGTTAGGATATATAAAGCTTGGGGTTGATTAACATTGACTTTTTCCTTGACGAAGTCGTTAAGAAATGCACTTTCATGCACATAAAAAGTTTTATTCCTTTGAAAAAGCAAATGCCAATATCATTCAAATTGATGCAATCCTACCAACATGTGCATATGATTCTTTGAAATCGATGCCTTCTTGACGAGTATAACCTTGTCCAACAAGTCTTCCTTTGTTTTTGTGAAATTCCGTATTTTCTTTAAAAATCTGGAGAGTTTTGGAAGCATAAAAAATAGCAAGGGCTACACTATTTTGTAAAGATCCTCGAGATCTTCCAATGAGCTCATGAACATTGAATTCCGAGTTCTGTAGCTCAAGGTGTCGATGTTTTAGGATGACAAGTCGAGACCCATATATGGCTTTGAACGGATCTGAATTTCACTAAAATCCTAAATTTTTGAGAGAGGTGGGTTGCTCTCTCAAATCCTAGCCACCCACCCTCTCTCTCATCATCGGGACACCACCTATTTGGCAGAATATTTCCAGGAGATACACCGTCGTCATTGAAGAAATCATTCAGATAGATGATTCGAAACAACAGTCGCATAGAGGAGCTCAAAGCCATCTTTGTGTGCGTGTGTGTGTTGTGATTGGAGTACTAGAGGTGTCAAGAGGAGGTCTCGAGGAACATCCTCAAGGTAACGATATATAACTCTTCCCCCTTCCCCTCTTGTTGGTTTCACATGATTTTTATTGGACCGGTGTGCATGAACACCCTTAAACCCTTAAAAATTTTTATGACATGGTTCATGGAAGTTATTTATATCTTTCTTATTATGTTTTACTTCATTAGTTCTTGAAACAAGGATGGATTAAGATACAGAGATCATATTCAAATGGTCGTGATAATCTCATTGTTATGGCATACTATTCCTTTATGTTCCTGATATAATGATTGAATTAGAATACCATATTCAATGGATAACGATACATGCCTTAGCCTATAATGTTACATGTTTGTTGTTCATTCTCAATACATACCTGAAGAGCAATAAAAGTAGGTGTTATAGATTGAATTAAGCAAACACGATAGGTCGTTAGACGTTAAAAATGCATATATGTTTTGAGCATGTGAATAGATGAAAGGACAAAAAGAAAAACTATCACCGAAGCACATATGATGTTTACATTATCACATTATATTTTTCCCAAGAATATCATATGCGATTTCACCACTCCATGTTCCTCTACGGAGATTTAAAATAATGTAAGGGACATGCTTGATTATTTTGATATAATTAGGCATGGACATAAGTAGACACGTGTTTTTTTGTGATTCCTTTTTTTACAACAAATCATATTTATCCAATGGATTGGTATTCTAGCTTTCTTATTTGACATCATTAGTTAACTTAATAACTAATTAGTAATTGGTATTTTTAAATAGTAATACGATAATCGGGGTCCAAGTATCCCTTTCATTAATCAAAGGTAGATATTACAATGGCGCACTTATGAGGCATATCCTCTACAAGAAACACTTGACATATATGGTCTTTTTCTAGACACGTGGCCAACATACCCTTCGAACACGACACGTAGCCAACATGGCTCAATAAAGCTTAATTTTTTTCTCCATGTCCTTCCATATTACAGAGGTATTAAGCTGATGAGTCACACGATGAAAATTTGGGAACGTGTGATCGAAAGAAGGTTGAGGCAAGTTTCCCAAGTAAAAGAAAACCAATTCGGATTCATTCCAGGTCGCTCAACTATTGAAGCCATCCATTTGCTGAGGAGAACAATGGAGATTTATAGAGCTAAAAGGAAGAATCTCCATATGATCTTTATTGATTTGGAGAAGGCTTATGATTCCGTCCCACGAGAGATACTGTGGAGAGTTTTGGAGAAGAGACAAGTAACTGTCCTATACATTAATCTCATAAAGGATATGTATGATAGGGCTTTATCTTGTGTAAGGACCCCGACGGGGAAGACTGACTATTTTGATATCAACATTGGTTTACATCAAGGTTCAGCTTTGAGTCCATTTCTTTTTACTTTGATTATGGACGAGTTGACAAGTCACATTCAGGATGAGTTACCTTGGTGTATGTTATTTGCTGATGATATTGTGTTGATTGACGAGACTAGAGATGGAGTAAATGAGAAGCTTGAGGTTTGGAGACATGCATTGGAGACTAAACGTTTTCGTATAAGTAGGGCTAAGACGGAATATATGGAATGCACCTTTGATGGAAGCAATGGTGAAGGAATCGAGGTGAAGATTGGTGACGATAACATTCAGAAGAGAGATTCTTTTAGATATCTGGGATCTATTTTGCAACATGATGGGGAAATTGATGGAGATGTTACTAATAGAATAAATGCAGGTTGGCTAAAGTGGAGAGGAGCCTCCGTTGTTCTCTGTGATAAGAAAATTCCTTTAAAAATTAAAGGAAAGTTTTACAAAGCAGCCGTGAGACCTGCTATGCTTTATGGTTCTGAATGTTGGCCTGTGAACCATAGACATGTGCAGAGAATGGCTGTAGCAGAAATGAAAATGCTAAGATGGATGTGTGGACATACACGTAAAGATCGGATTCGGAATGATGCAATCAGAAAGAAAGTTGGTGTAGCTCCAATCGAGGATAAGATGCGAGAAAACCGCTTAAGATGGTTTGGTCATTTGCAAAGAAGGTCAACTGATGCACCGGTTAGGAGATGCGAGTGTTGGGATGTTGAGTCGGCTAAGAGAGGGCGAGGACGGCCTAAGAAGTGTTGGAAAGAGACTATACAAAGGGATCTTAGTTTTTTGGATATAAATCCGAGATTGACCCAAGATAGATCTGAATGGAGGCGAAGAATCCATGTAGCCGACCCTACTTAATTGTGGGAAAAGGCTTTGTTGTTGTTGTTGTTGTTGTTGTTGTTGTGTCCTTCCATAGTTGTGCTCCATTTTGGGTAGTTATGTGCTTCATCGAACCCTTCGTTGGTTGTAAAATAAATCTTGATCATGTATGTCCCTCCAAGGATTGGACCCTAATCCTTTGGTCGGTACTCACAAGAATGACAATTTGCCTACAAATTAATGTACCCATTAGTGGGAAGAAAGTAATTACATGGAGTTTCTTGAATCAATTACATGTATATATGTCCATAATTGCACTTCATGATATCCAAGATTCATCACCATATATTTGCATATTGTTATTACTTAATTGGATATGGTATATGCTAATAACACCATATATTTGCATATTGTTATTACTTAATTGGATATGGTATATGCTAATAACAGGCTCGGTAAGGTTCTCGTTAGTAACCATATTAACAAGCTAAATATAGATAACATGTACTTGAAAAAATTTATTATATGTATACAACAAAAGGTCGTTTCTTTATCAACGACAAGATCTTTAAGGATTGGTTAGTAACAATAGATGACGAAGAAAAGTGTATTTTAATTTGAAGTCTCATAATTATAAAGTACCCTTTCTTTTTGTGTGAGAATAAAGTAAAATAATAACCATTGATATCAAATAGTGTAAAATGGCCGGACGTGACCGACGTGGTCACGCAACCGCCTCCGGCGGTTGCGGCGAGGCCGAGTCTCAAGGAGACTATAACCGCAATGGCGTGAAGGTAGGGGGCGGACGTTGCGAGGGCTCACGCCCTATAAAAACCTCCCACAAGGAGGGGAACGCGATCAACCATCAGAACCTCGACTACGGGAGCCCCCTTCCGACTCCATGACTCTCTCTCGATCTCCCTCTCTCTCTCTCACAGCCAAGAGCAAGAAGAAGGCGTACCTCGGTGTCCCTCACTGGTATCAGAGCTTAGGTTCACGAGCCGACCCGATCGTCGTCTTCAACACCCCCGCTGCTCCGATCGTTCGTCCTTGGCCGCCGCCGCAGCTACTCCCTGGTTGCCGCCTCCCACATATCTTCTTCCGCAAAACCCTAGCACGGGTATATTTGAGGTATTTCCTGCTTTTGTTTTCGTGGGTCCCATAGAATAGTTTTTTTTTAAAAAAAAACTTTCTTTAAAAGCTATAATTAGATCTGGACGTAAAATCTTGGTTTATTTTTTTAAGCCTTGCCATTCACGTTTTTTTGGGACCATTTATTAGGGCTAATCATTATTTTTTTATGGTTGCTGATCCACACCGCAATAAAATCTCCACTTACGTTAATTACATATTTTTTTCTTCACGGGATATACACCTTCAAAGTTTTTCTTTGGTTCATTTATTAATTTTTTTAATAGTTTACGTGTGTAGTTACGGTGAGAGTTGGGTTCGTTTGGTTGCAGGGTTGGACATGGTTGGGGGTACCCCTGTGAATAGTAAACTGTGAGGAGGATTGGGAGGGTTGGAAGGAGGGGTACCTCGGGTTGGGCCAACCCAACCCTGCCCAACCCTGCAGCCAAACTAACCCCTAGTGTTCTCCGTGTGATAATGCATGGTCATACCAAATGTTTCAAACTTCCCAACAGGTCGCTCATATTATTTATGATCGTCCATGTTATCATCTCATGGATGAGATTTCATGGAGATTGGGTAGATGGAGATATGTACTGTAGGGGATTGGACATTGCATCCTTGGACTCCGAATAGATACCTCAAAGGATGCGATCCCAATAGACGGGTTGGGAATCACATTGTACCGTGTTGCCCAGATATATCTGAAGTTGCTCGAAAGTAGCATTAGATGTGGCTGCA